>JAHHFK020001638.1:0-470257 GCA_024533555.2 Aedes koreicus | reverse complement strand
CCTGAAGTTTCCGGAAGGCAGATGAGTATTCATAGAAGACACCGAAACCAGTGGACCCATCAATGCGCGACCCATCAGTGAATTTTCTTCTATTGCAATTGACATGTTGGTACTTTTCGATGAAAATATGGGGAATTAAAATAGGTCGAAGTTGATCTGGAACATTACATAGCCTGTTTCATGGAGAGATCATAAGCAATGGAGGAACTGTGATAAGGAAAGCGTACACTAGGAGAGTTATAGCATATAGGACTAATATCGGATGACACATAGTTTATATAGATTCGTAAGAATCTAGACTGGGTACTCAATTCGAGCATTTCTTCGAAGTCTTCAATCACAAGGTTGTTACTGATTCCACACTTGATCAGTATTCTAGATGAGAGCTCCCACAAGCGGTACTGTAAGGGTTTTACTCCTGCCAGAACTTCCAGGCTCATATTACGCGTTGAATGCATACAGGCAAGGGCAATACGTAGACAACGATATTGAATGCGTTCCAATTTAATGAGGTGGCTGTTTCTTGCCGAGAGGAAACAAAAAGAGCCAAATTCGAGTACTGAAAGAATAGTTGTTTTATAGAGTTTAATAAGGTCTTCCGGGTGAGCACCCCATCATGTCCCGGAAATTGATCTTAAAAAAATGATCCTTTGTTGACATTTCTGTTTCAAATACGCAAAGTGAGTACACCAAGTGCATTTCGAATCAAACATGACTCCAAGGTATTTGAAGGTCAAAGATTGGGTAATGTCTCTTTCCAACAGCTTGAGACGCAGTTGGGCTGGGAACCGCTTTCTAGTAAACACTACCAATTCGGTTTTATGCGGTGAAAACTCGATCCCCACATTTCTGGCCCAGATGGACAGATTATCTAGGGAATTTTGCAATGGTCTTTGCAAGATGTCCGCACGTGGACCTCTAAAGGAGATCACAGTATCGTCTGCAAGTTGTCTAAGCGTGCATCTATTTTCCAAGCAGTTGTCAATATCTTTAACATAAAAATTATAAAGCAAGGGACTTAAACATGAGCTTTGGGTAAGCCCATGTAGCTAATTCTGCAAGTTGTCAGTTAGCCTAGATTAAAGGTCATTTGTATTTCTGACAGTAAATTATACAAAAAAATTATTTAAAATTCCTGGCAAACCACTACTGTGCAGACTATCTGCCAGTATATCTATGGAAACTGAATCAAATGCGCCCTTAATATCCAGAAATACTGAAGCCAATTGCTCCTTGTGTGCAAAGGCCAGTTGTATATCAGATGAAAGCAACGCTAAACAATCGTTTGTTCCTTTGCTCTTTCGGAAACCAAATTGCGTATTTGATAGAAGGTTGTTTGATTCGACCCATCGGTCAAGTCTTCATAGGATCATTTTTTCTAACAATTTCCTTAAACATGGAGATCGGACGGTAAGAATTGTAATCAGACGCTGGTTTGCCAGGCTTTTGAATAGCTATTACTTTAACCTGCCTCCATGCGGGTTTAACTATGTTTAATTCCAAGAGAATGTTATACAGAATAAGTAATCGTCTTTTAGCGATATCGGGGAGATTTTTTAGAAGGTTGAATTTAATCATATCGCTTCCCGGAGCAGAGTAATTCGATGAAAGAAGTGCCATTGAAAATTCCAACATTGTGATTGGTTCGTCCAGAGAACCGTTATTTCGGGTAGTATCCCGTAAATTCGGTTGTGTTGGGACAGAGTCTCGAAAAACCTTTTTAGCGAAGTCGAATATCCATTGCATGGAGTATTCTTCACTCTCATTGGAGGATGAGCGGTTTCGCATGTCACGAGCCTTTCTCCAAAGCGTTGTCATCAAGGTTTCTCTAGATAGTCCCTCTACAAACGAACGCCAGTAATTGCGTTTCTTTGCTTTGAGTAAGTTTCTAAGCTTTTATTCAAGCTTGGGGTACTTATCAAAAAGCACACATGTTTCATGTCTACGATAATCTTTAAACGCGTCGGATTTCTCAAGATACAACTTAGTGCATTCGTCATCCCATCCAGGGGTGGCGGGTCTTCTTTTGAAGGATGCACTTGGAACACGTCGTTTCTGAGCTTCTAATGCACTTTTGTACATCAGAAAGGAAACGATACTCTTCTAATGGTGGAAGAGGATCGGTAGAAACAATACCAAGAGTTACCGCCGATGCAAAATGTTGCCAATCAATATGCCTCGTGAGGTCATAAGGAACATGGATTGACTGGTCTGTTTTGTGAAAACTATTTGTGATTGAGATAATAATTGGTAAGTGATCACTACCATGGGGATCATTGATTACCTTCCACAGAAAATCTAATTATAGTGAATTTGAGCACAAATATATGTCCCCCTGGCAGGAGGTTATGCTATTCGTGTCGCTTCCCCAGTGTTCAAGATGGTCAAGTTGAAATCGTCGCATAAGTCATAGAAAATACCCGCTCTGTTGTCATCGTATTGTTCGCCCCAAGCAGTACCGTGGGAGTTCAGATCGCCCAGAATAAGAACTGGAGATGGAAGTAATGTAATTGAACTCCAAAGTTGACGGCGGTTGATTGATGCCCTCGGAGGGAAATACACAGAAGCTAAGCAAAGATCTTTATTCTTTACATTTATTTGGCATGCGAAGATTTCAATGCCTGAGATTATTGGGAGTGAGATTTTATAGAAGGGGTAGCACTTTTTGATCCCCAAAATTACGCCACCATATGAATCATCTCGATCCAGGCGAATAATGTTAAAATCGTGGAAGTTTAATTCATTTTCAGAAGAAAGCCATGTTTCACAGAAAGCAAATATATCACAATCAGAATTGTGAATCAAATACTTGAACGAGTCTAATTTAGGTATTAGACTGCGTCAGTTCCATTGTAATACGGTGATCATATCTTGATCCTCACTCGACGAATTATTCATCGAAAGATATGAATTCACCAATAAGGGGCCATGATACAGTCAATTGCTTGAAGTAGTTTCCAACTATAGGAATAAGCAGGTCAATAAGTCCTCGGAGCGGTGAAGCATCTGAAAGGCCAAGAGCATTTAAAATGTTATCCACAATGTCCCTAAACTTAATCTTACCTCGCTTGGACGGGATATTCTTAGAATTGCGAGAAGACGTAGTTTTTGGTTTTGGCAACCTCTTACGGTTACTGTTATTATGTAGCGGCGGGTTGGTATAGCTACAGCTAGGAACGGATGCATCAGCTATTACCGGTTTATTCGGTTTTTTTAATTGACCCCGCTACCTCCAATGTTTTGCAAGCTTTTGAGAGAAGATTTTATTTGTTTCCGGCGCACACCCGGAGAACTAGAAGGCTTCCTTTTACCGGGGGCGTGTACCTCCGGAAATCCACTCTCATCGGCTACGTCAGAGTCCAGTTCGTCGGAAGACAAAATCAAAAAAGATTTTCATTTTAAGCGGCTGATACAGACGATGCAGACGCTCCGTTTTGCGACTTTAACATTCCTACATACGTCTGCTTGGAGCTTTCTTGTGTGGAACGTCTCACGTTACCGGTGCGCTTCTTGTGCACGGGGCAGTTCTGCAAATCGTGGAGAGGCTCTTTGCCACAGTAAGCACACTTTGTTGCTTCCTGTTGACAAGCATCCTCTAGATGCCTTTGGCCGCATTTGCCACAACGGGGCTTGTTGTCGCAAAAAGTAGCCGTATGACCCAACTATTTGCAATTGGTACAATTAAATACCCTTGGTACAAAAAGGCGTAATGGGAAAAAAATATCAATTTCAAAAAATTTTGGGAGAATTGATCCGGCGAAGGTCACTTGTAGCGAGTCCGACGGTGAATACGTCTTTTTTCCATCTACCATTGATCCTGCATGCAATTGTTTGCATTCCAGAATCTCAATGGTAGACGAAGCAGAATTTGGAAGTCGCCCCTTACCTTCCATAACGTCTTCACACGTCAGGCTCGCTGCAGAAACCACACCACATCTCCACATCCCGAGATGGGATGTAGACGTAGTACTCGACATTATAACCTTCGTCACTGGCAATTTCATTTGCAATTGTATACGTAGGTGCAGTAACACGCAGTTTGTTTCGGTCCCCGCATAACGACGCGTAAAATTTCTTTTAATGCCGAAAAAGTCTAGGGCTTTCACTTTCTGCCGAAAGTAGACAACCAAAGGAGAGGCAGAAGACAGCTGATGACAGCGCGCCCTAAACATCTTTGGGAGGCAAGTCGTCCCTCGTAGAATCAACAATGCAAAAACAAATTCAGCGGACAAAAAAAAATTAATACATAAATAAAAATCAGATGATTTTTTTTTGGACCACCCTATGCAGAACGATTTACTATATGGGAGAGAGATACACAAAACACTAGCAGATGGAGGAACAAAAACGAAAATGATAATGTGTTACTTGCCCTTACGCTGCTGTTGTGTAGGCTATTGTCTTTGCCTATGTGCCTCTGTGCTATAGACAGAGCACCGGTTGCTGACCGGCTATGGATGGGGCGATGACCGTCACTGCTGCGATAATGCTGCTGGTACTACCCTTTTTCCTCCGGGTGTGAAATGGGTGTACCGGCTGATACCTGGGCAGAACATCCGTCGGGCTCGGCCGGGGATGTCTGCTTCCTCTAAGGAACGCTCGACTGGGTTTCGGCGGTTGAAAACAATCCACTATATTTGCACTAAAATCAATTACCGCGTGGTTTATTGCGGGTTTGAAAATAAACGTAGTGCGGAGTGCGAAAACCAAACTCGATCGAAGCACTTCAGCGTTCGATGCGGAATGACGTGCTACCATTTAAAATGTTACAATTATCATAAAGTTGTATCAATCTAATTCTACCTCAATAAAAGACTGGGACTGTTATGCGTTTATTTTACAATCTGACATACAAAACAAACGCATAAGAGTCCCTGCTATTTTTTTCGCAGGAAATGTTATAAATTTGTAGTTTCTTCAAAAAAAAAGTATTGAACACACCAGAATTCAAATTACATGGTGGAAAACTATACATACATCTGGCGAAACATAGTGTATTACGAAAAACACCATTTCAACTTTTATTGCTGTTTTCTCCATTCGATGATTTTCCATATGGGACTGATATGCGTTTCACGGCAGTGCATCTGCTTCTAGTCATATTGAGGTATCTCAGAGTAAGAATTCTGCTTTATTTGAAAATAGACATCCCAAATAATGTTATTGAAGGCGAATATGTTGTAATACGCAATATTGATACCACCATTATAACCAACAAGAAATTGAAAGGAACAAAAAATGATTTCAGCATATGAAACCGCTTATTCTGCAAGAACGGAAATATATGTATGTCTTCTCGTAGTACAACTAAACTCAACTAAGTTTTGTGGTAAGTAAAATTCAAGCAAAAAAAAATATATATATATTGTGAATCACTAAATACGCGTCAATCAAGCATTGCACATACGCTTGATTGAAAGTTTCAGTATGTCACTACTGGAGCGGGGCTTATTGTGCACGATGATAGCTTCGGAATGCTTGCGTTCTTGAAATGGGCTATTGGAGTCGCGGTAGAGCTGTCACCTTCTAATCCCCGGATTTAAGCTTTTTGCAACTGTAAACAGCAAATATGAAACAGTTGCAGGAAGATTCTATCCATAATACCGCTGCCAGACAGTGGGAATTAGATTGTAAACACACACACACACACACACACACACACACACACACACACACACACACACACACACACACACACACACACACACACACACACACACACACACACACACACACACACACACACACACACACACACACACACCCATTATAACCACAAGAAATTCATTCCTATGTATCGAGGGCCTTATAAAATCCACAAAGTACTGCCAAATGATCGTTACGTTATTCGTGACAATGCTAATTGTCAAATATCTCAACTTCCTTACGATGGCATAATTGAAGCCGCTCGAATTAAGATATGGGCAGATTGGACGACCACCACCCTCCTAGGAAAGAAGAGATGCACTGAAAAGCAACACTTGTCAGATGTAAATAGTGTTTTGTGTTTGTGTATGTGTTACTAACCCCGAATGAGACGCAAGTAGTCGCGTGTGAAATGTTTATGATCGAGACGATCATTGGTCAGAAATGTCCTAGTTGTAGTATGTTGTGTATTTTTATTTATGTGTGTTGTATTCATGTTCACGATTTCAAAACTGGTAGCACTGTGTTTGAGTAGTTGATATGCGTGAGAGTAAATATGTTCACCATTTCCGATATGAGTGTGAGTATGTGTGTAAAGTATACATGAGGAAAGAAGGTATAAGAGAAAAGTCAATTCAAATGTGACTCGACAACCGACGCGTTTGGACGTAATAAAAAACGGTGAAATCTAAACCGCGTGTTTTGTTTTATCACTCTCTCTACAGATTTGTTTTATTGAAAGTGTTAGATGAATTTTTGAGCACCCCAAGTATTTTTTCTTTCACTTCTTCACACAGAATAGCGAGTGTTTTTATTATTGCTTTTATTTGCCTTCTACTGAGTTACTTGCTTTTTGAATAAAAAGGAGTTCGGAACTATCATTCGTCACGACCGGTCGTGTAATAGTTTTTATCCCCGAAACCGAAAAAATCCAGATATTATTACAGTCTACTGCTCCGGCGAGGGTTCATGTGGTCCTTCGAGTCGGATATTTCGTAATAAGAAAAAAAAACCAGTGTTGACGGATGATGAAGTTTTTACGAGGAATATATTGCATATTTGTGAATTTCGCAAACATTCGTCCGTCGTTGACCGACCGAGTGTAACGAGACGTTGGTAAACATTTTGTGCTAGGCACGCTCTTTTGATGTGAGAACATTCATAGTGAACCGTGAGCATTCGTCCGTCGCTGTTCGGTCGAGTGTAACGAGGTGTTGGCAGTCTTTGCGCTTGGCACGCTCGTTCGTTGTGAGAAGATTTCAGTGAATAGTGAGCATTCGTCCGTCGCTGTTCGGTTGAGTGTTACGAGGTGTTGGCAACCATTTGCGTTCGGCACGTTCGTTATGTATGAAAGTATGATACACACACCGGTGAAAGGATCCGTTGAGGAGCAGAAGTTGCAGCAAAGGCAGAAAGAAGAAGTCAGAGAAATGGAAGAGCAGCTAAAAGTGTTCGTTCATCAGAGAGGGGCAGTGAAGGGAAAGCTCACTCGAGCGAAAAATGCGTTGCAGCACAGTGAAATCGAACCTAATCCGAACATTGAAAATATACATTTTCTGCGTTTCCACCTGCATACGATGGAAACCTGCTATAGTGAATTCAATTATTTACAAAACAAGATTTACGCATTGCCTCTCTCTGGTGAACGGAGATCCGAGCAAGAAGGAAAGTACATCGAGTTGGAATCGTTGTACACTCAAATCTTTTTTTACACGGGGGATACGTACCATGTAAAAAAAACCGCGTTACTTCGAAAATCGTCGTAAAAAACCGCGTTATTTAAAAAATCGTCGTAAAAAAACCGCGTTATTTCAAAAATCGTCGTAAAAAAGACCGCGTTATTTCAAAAATCGTCGTAAAAAAACCAAGTTATTTAAAAAATCGTCGTTAAAAAACTGTTTTCTTTGAAAAAACCGTCTTATATCGAAAAACATTGTAATATCTAAAAACTGTGAAGTTGCATATGCATTGTTTCGACGCATATTGCATTGTTAAAAGACAAAAATTAATTTATAGCTAAAACAGGATGAAAATTATCCGTTTCATCAGCATTTATGTATTTACAGTCAACTTTCCATACCTCGATATTGAAGGGACCATCGAGATAGGGAGAGATCGACACTCAGAACAGAAATTGACTAGCCTGCTAGAACGATCCTAGAAGCATTTTTATCTTGGATAAACACATTGAAGCTTTGATAAATCTTCCGAAAGTCGCCAAGGACAGTTCGAAAGAATACGAATGTTAATTGATACCTGCGCGAAGATCGTGGAGGCACTTAAGAATTTGACACTGCCACCAGTCGGCCTTGGAGAACAAATCTAGGATTTTTTTTTCATTGGGGCGAATCTACAATTGAGAGATTCTCTTGTGCGCCCACCTTTGCTAGAGAGTCCGCCTACTCATTGCCTGGTATTGAGCAATGTGAGGGGACCCATACAAAGTTAATCCTAAATGATCTTTCGACCAACGCACACATCTGCTCCCTTATTTTTGAAAGACTGTAAAATAAGTGCTTCACTGTTTTCATCGACTGGAGGGCCTCAATAGAACTGAGACTATCCGAGAAGATGAAATAATGGTCTATGGGCATGTCGGAAATTATCCCCAATGCGAAATTGATTGCTACCAGCTCAGCAATATATTCGGAACAAGGCTCCTGAAGTTTCCGGAAGGCAGATGAGTATTCATAGAAGACACCGAAACCAGTGGACCCATCAATGCGCGACCCATCAGTGAATTTTCTTCTATTGCAATTGACATGTTGGTACTTTTCGATGAAAATATGGGGAATTAAAATAGGTCGAAGTTGATCTGGAACATTACATAGCCTGTTTCATGGAGAGATCATAAGCAATGGAGGAACTGTGATAAGGAAAGCGTACACTAGGAGAGTTATAGCATATAGGACTAATATCGGATGACACATAGTTTATATAGATTCGTAAGAATCTAGACTGGGTACTCAATTCGAGCATTTCTTCGAAGTCTTCAATCACAAGGTTGTTACTGATTCCACACTTGATCAGTATTCTAGATGAGAGCTCCCACAAGCGGTACTGTAAGGGTTTTACTCCTGCCAGAACCTCCAGGCTCATATTATGCGTTGAATGCATACAGCCAAGGGCAATACGTAGACAACGATATTGAATGCGTTCCAATTTAATGAGGTGGCTGTTTCTTGCCGAGAGGAAACAAAAAGAGCCAAATTCGAGTACTGAAAGAATAGTTGTTTTATAGAGTTTAATAAGGTCTTCCGGGTGAGCACCCCATCATGTCCCGGAAATTGATCTTAAAAAAATGATCCTTTGTTGACATTTCTGTTTCAAATACGCAAAGTGAGTACACCAAGTGCATTTCGAATCAAACATGACTCCAAGGTATTTGAAGGTCAAAGATTGGGTAATGTCTCTTTCCAACAGCTTGAGACGCAGTTGGGCTGGGAACCGCTTTCTAGTAAACACTACCAATTCGGTTTTATGCGGTGAAAACTCGATCCCCACATTTCTGGCCCAGATGGACAGATTATCTAGGGAATTTTGCAATGGTCTTTGCAAGATGTCCGCACGTGGACCTCTAAAGGAGATCACAGTATCGTCTGCAAGTTGTCTAAGCGTGCATCTATTTTCCAAGCAGTTGTCAATATCTTTAACATAAAAATTATAAAGCAAGGGACTTAAACATGAGCTTTGGGTAAGCCCATGTAGCTAATTCTGCAAGTTGTCAGTTAGCCTAGATTAAAGGTCATTTGTATTTCTGACAGTAAATTATACAAAAAAATTATTTAAAATTCCTGGCAAACCACTACTGTGCAGACTATCTGCCAGTATATCTATGGAAACTGAATCAAATGCGCCCTTAATATCCAGAAATACTGAAGCCAATTGCTCCTTGTGTGCAAAGGCCAGTTGTATATCAGATGAAAGCAACGCTAAACAATCGTTTGTTCCTTTGCTCTTTCGGAAACCAAATTGCGTATTTGATAGAAGGTTGTTTGATTCGACCCATCGGTCAAGTCTTCATAGGATCATTTTTTCTAACAATTTCCTTAAACATGGAGATCGGACGGTAAGAATTGTAATCAGACGCTGGTTTGCCAGGCTTTTGAATAGCTATTACTTTAACCTGCCTCCATGCGGGTTTAACTATGTTTAATTCCAAGAGAATGTTATACAGAATAAGTAATCGTCTTTTAGCGATATCGGGGAGATTTTTTAGAAGGTTGAATTTAATCATATCGCTTCCCGGAGCAGAGTAATTCGATGAAAGAAGTGCCATTGAAAATTCCAACATTGTGATTGGTTCGTCCAGAGAACCGTTATTTCGGGTAGTATCCCGTAAATTCGGTTGTGTTGGGACAGAGTCTCGAAAAACCTTTTTAGCGAAGTCGAATATCCATTGCATGGAGTATTCTTCACTCTCATTGGAGGATGAGCGGTTTCGCATGTCACGAGCCTTTCTCCAAAGCGTTGTCATCAAGGTTTCTCTAGATAGTCCCTCTACAAACGAACGCCAGTAATTGCGTTTCTTTGCTTTGAGTAAGTTTCTAAGCTTTTATTCAAGCTTGGGGTACTTATCAAAAAGCACACATGTTTCATGTCTACGATAATCTTTAAACGCGTCGGATTTCTCAAGATACAACTTAGTGCATTCGTCATCCCATCCAGGGGTGGCGGGTCTTCTTTTGAAGGATGCACTTGGAACACGTCGTTTCTGAACTTCTAATGCACTTTTGTACATCAGAAAGGAAACGATACTCTTCTAATGGTGGAAGAGGATCGGTAGAAACAATACCAAGAGTTACCGCCGATGCAAAATGTTGCCAATCAATATGCCTCGTGAGGTCATAAGGAACATGGATTGACTGGTCTGTTTTGTGAAAACTATTTGTGATTGAGATAATAATTGGTAAGTGATCACTACCATGGGGATCATTGATTACCTTCCACAGAAAATCTAATGATAGTGAATTTGAGCACAAATATATGTCCCCCTGGCAGGAGGTTATGCTATTCGTGTCGCTTCCCCAGTGTTCAAGATGGTCAAGTTGAAATCGTCGCATAAGTCATAGAAAATACCCGCTCTGTTGTCATCGTATTGTTCGCCCCAAGCAGTACCGTGGGAGTTCAGATCGCCCAGAATAAGAACTGGAGATGGAAGTAATGTAATTGAACTCCAAAGTTGACGGCGGTTGATTGATGCCCTCGGAGGGAAATACACAGAAGCTAAGCAAAGATCTTTATTCTTTACATTTATTTGGCATGCGAAGATTTCAATGCCTGAGATTATTGGGAGTGAGATTTTATAGAAGGGGTAGCACTTTTTGATCCCCAAAATTACGCCACCATATGAATCATCTCGATCCAGGCGAATAATGTTAAAATCGTGGAAGTTTAATTCATTTTCAGAAGAAAGCCATGTTTCACAGAAAGCAAATATATCACAATCAGAATTGTGAATCAAATACTTGAACGAGTCTAATTTAGGTATTAGACTGCGTCAGTTCCATTGTAATACGGTGATCATATCTTGATCCTCACTCGACGAATTATTCATCGAAAGATATGAATTCACCAATAAGGGGCCATGATACAGTCAATTGCTTGAAGTAGTTTCCAACTATAGGAATAAGCAGGTCAATAAGTCCTCGGAGCGGTGAAGCATCTGAAAGGCCAAGAGCATTTAAAATGTTATCCACAATGTCCCTAAACTTAATCTTACCTCGCTTGGACGGGATATTCTTAGAATTGCGAGAAGACGTAGTTTTTGGTTTTGGCAACCTCTTACGGTTACTGTTATTATGTAGCGGCGGGTTGGTATAGCTACAGCTAGGAACGGATGCATCAGCTATTACCGGTTTATTCGGTTTTTTTAATTGACCCCGCTACCTCCAATGTTTTGCAAGCTTTTGAGAGAAGATTTTATTTGTTTCCGGCGCACACCCGGAGAACTAGAAGGCTTCCTTTTACCGGGGGCGTGTACCTCCGGAAATCCACTCTCATCGGCTACGTCAGAGTCCAGTTCGTCGGAAGACAAAATCAAAAAAGATTTTCATTTTAAGCGGCTGATACAGACGATGCAGACGCTCCGTTTTGCGACTTTAACATTCCTACATACGTCTGCTTGGAGCTTTCTTGTGTGGAACGTCTCACGTTACCGGTGCGCTTCTTGTGCACGGGGCAGTTCTGCAAATCGTGGAGAGGCTCTTTGCCACAGTAAGCACACTTTGTTGCTTCCTGTTGACAAGCATCCTCTAGATGCCTTTGGCCGCATTTGCCACAACGGGGCTTGTTGTCGCAAAAAGTAGCCGTATGACCCAACTATTTGCAATTGGTACAATTAAATACCCTTGGTACAAAAAGGCGTAATGGGAAAAAAAAATATCAATTTCAACAAATTTTGGGAGAATTGATCCGGCGAAGGTCACTTGTAGCGAGTCCGACGGTGAATACGTCTTTTTTCCATCTACCATTGATCCTGCATGCAATTGTTTGCATTCCAGAATCTCAATGGTAGACGAAGCAGAATTTGGAAGTCGCCCCTTACCTTCCATAACGTCTTCACACGTCAGGCTCGCTGCAGAAACCACACCACATCTCCACATCCCGAGATGGGATGTAGACGTAGTACTCGACATTATAACCTTCGTCACTGGCAATTTCATTTGCAATTGTATACGTAGGTGCAGTAACACGCAGTTTGTTTCGGTCCCCGCATAACGACGCGTAAAATTTCTTTTAATGCCGAAAAAGTCTAGGGCTTTCACTTTCTGCCGAAAGTAGACAACCAAAGGAGAGGCAGAAGACAGCTGATGACAGCGCGCCCTAAACATCTTTGGGTGGCAAGTCGTCCCTCGTAGAATCAACAATGCAAAAACAAATTCAGCGGACAAAAAAAATTAATACATAAATAAAAATCAGATGATTTTTTTTTGGACCACCCTATGCAGAACGATTTACTATATGGGAGAGAGATACACAAAACACTAGCAGATGGAGGAACAAAAACGAAAATGATAATGTGTTACTTGCCCTTACGCTGCTGTTGTGTAGGCTATTGTCTTTGCCTATGTGCCTCTGTGCTATAGACAGAGCACCGGTTGCTGACCGGCTATGGATGGGGCGATGACCGTCACTGCTGCGATAATGCTGCTGGTACTACCCTTTTTCCTCCGGGTGTGAAATGGGTGTACCGGCTGATACCTGGGCAGAACATCCGTCGGGCTCGGCCGGGGATGTCTGCTTCCTCTAAGGAACGCTCGACTGGGTTTCGGCGGTTGAAAACAATCCACTATATTTGCACTAAAATCAATTACCGCGTGGTTTATTGCGGGTTTGAAAATAAACGTAGTGCGGAGTGCGAAAACCAAACTCGATCGAAGCACTTCAGCGTTCGATGCGGAATGACGTGCTACCATTTAAAATGTTACAATTATCATAAAGTTGTATCAATCTAATTCTACCTCAATAAAAGACTGGGACTGTTATGCGTTTATTTTACAATCTGACATACAAAACAAACGCATAAGAGTCCCTGCTATTTTTTTCGCAGGAAATGTTATAAATTTGTAGTTTCTTCAAAAAAAAAGTATTGAACACACCAGAATTCAAATTACATGGTGGAAAACTATACATACATCTGGCGAAACATAGTGTATTACGAAAAACACCATTTCAACTTTTATTGCTGTTTTCTCCATTCGATGATTTTCCATATGGGACTGATATGCGTTTCACGGCAGTGCATCTGCTTCTAGTCATATTGAGGTATCTCAGAGTAAGAATTCTGCTTTATTTGAAAATAGACATCCCAAATAATGTTATTGAAGGCGAATATGTTGTAATACGCAATATTGATACCACCATTATAACCAACAAGAAATTGAAAGGAACAAAAAATGATTTCAGCATATGAAACCGCTTATTCTGCAAGAACGGAAATATATGTATGTCTTCTCGTAGTACAACTAAACTCAACTAAGTTTTGTGGTAAGTAAAATTCAAGCAAAAAAAAATATATATATTGTGAATCACTAAATACGCGTCAATCAAGCATTGCACATACGCTTGATTGAAAGTTTCAGTATGTCACTACTGGAGCGGGGCTTATTGTGCACGATGATAGCTTCGGAATGCTTGCGTTCTTGAAATGGGCTATTGGAGTCGCGGTAGAGCTGTCACCTTCTAATCCCCGGATTTAAGCTTTTTGCAACTGTAAACAGCAAATATGAAACAGTTGCAGGAAGATTCTATCCATAATACCGCTGCCAGACAGTGGGAATTAGATTGTAAACACACACACACACACACACACACACACACACACACACACACACACACACACACACACACACACACACACACACACACACACACACACACACACACACACACACACACACACACACACACACACCATTATAACCACAAGAAATTCATTCCTATGTATCGAGGGCCTTATAAAATCCACAAAGTACTGCCAAATGATCGTTACGTTATTCGTGACAATGCTAATTGTCAAATATCTCAACTTCCTTACGATGGCATAATTGAAGCCGCTCGAATTAAGATATGGGCAGATTGGACGACCACCACCCTCCTAGGAAAGAAGAGATGCACTGAAAAGCAACACTTGTCAGATGTAAATAGTGTTTTGTGTTTGTGTATGTGTTACTAACCCCGAATGAGACGCAAGTAGTCGCGTGTGAAATGTTTATGATCGAGACGATCATTGGTCAGAAATGTCCTAGTTGTAGTATGTTGTGTATTTTTATTTATGTGTGTTGTATTCATGTTCACGATTTCAAAACTGGTAGCACTGTGTTTGAGTAGTTGATATGCGTGAGAGTAAATATGTTCACCATTTCCGATATGAGTGTGAGTATGTGTGTAAAGTATACATGAGGAAAGAAGGTATAAGAGAAAAGTCAATTCAAATGTGACTCGACAACCGACGCGTTTGGACGTAATAAAAAACGGTGAAATCTAAACCGCGTGTTTTGTTTTATCACTCTCTCTACAGATTTGTTTTATTGAAAGTGTTAGATGAATTTTTGAGCACCCCAAGTATTTTTTCTTTCACTTCTTCACACAGAATAGCGAGTGTTTTTATTATTGCTTTTATTTGCCTTCTACTGAGTTACTTGCTTTTTGAATAAAAAGGAGTTCGGAACTATCATTCGTCACGACCGGTCGTGTAATAGTTTTTATCCCCGAAACCGAAAAAATCCAGATATTATTACAGTCTACTGCTCCGGCGAGGGTTCATGTGGTCCTTCGAGTCGGATATTTCGTAATAAGAAAAAAAAACCAGTGTTGACGGATGATGAAGTTTTTACGAGGAATATATTGCATATTTGTGAATTTCGCAAACATTCGTCCGTCGTTGACCGACCGAGTGTAACGAGACGTTGGTAAACATTTTGTGCTAGGCACGCTCTTTTGATGTGAGAACATTCATAGTGAACCGTGAGCATTCGTCCGTCGCTGTTCGGTCGAGTGTAACGAGGTGTTGGCAGTCTTTGCGCTTGGCACGCTCGTTCGTTGTGAGAAGATTTCAGTGAATAGTGAGCATTCGTCCGTCGCTGTTCGGTTGAGTGTTACGAGGTGTTGGCAACCATTTGCGTTCGGCACGTTCGTTATGTATGAAAGTATGATACACACACCGGTGAAAGGATCCGTTGAGGAGCAGAAGTTGCAGCAAAGGCAGAAAGAAGAAGTCAGAGAAATGGAAGAGCAGCTAAAAGTGTTCGTTCATCAGAGAGGGGCAGTGAAGGGAAAGCTCACTCGAGCGAAAAATGCGTTGCAGCACAGTGAAATCGAACCTAATCCGAACATTGAAAATATACATTTTCTGCGTTTCCACCTGCATACGATGGAAACCTGCTATAGTGAATTCAATTATTTACAAAACAAGATTTACGCATTGCCTCTCTCTGGTGAACGGAGATCCGAGCAAGAAGGAAAGTACATCGAGTTGGAATCGTTGTACACTCAAATCTTTTTTTACACGGGGGATACGTACCATGTAAAAAAAACCGCGTTACTTCGAAAATCGTCGTAAAAAACCGCGTTATTTAAAAAATCGTCGTAAAAAAACCGCGTTATTTCAAAAATCGTCGTAAAAAAGACCGCGTTATTTCAAAAATCGTCGTAAAAAAACCAAGTTATTTAAAAAATCGTCGTCAAAAAACTGTTTTCTTTGAAAAAACCGTCTTATATCGAAAAACATTGTAATATCTAAAAACTGTGAAGTTGCATATGCATTGTTTCGACGCATATTGCATTGTTAAAAGACAAAAATTAATTTATAGCTAAAACAGGATGAAAATTATCCGTTTCATCAGCATTTATGTATTTACAGTCAACTTTCCATACCTCGATATTGAAGGGACCATCGAGATAGGGAGAGATCGACACTCAGAACAGAAATTGACTAGCCTGCTAGAACGATCCTAGAAGCATTTTTATCTTGGATAAACACATTGAAGCTTTGATAAATCTTCCGAAAGTCGCCAAGGACAGTTCGAAAGAATACGAATGTTAATTGATACCTGCGCGAAGATCGTGGAGGCACTTAAGAATTTGACACTGCCACCAGTCGGCCTTGGAGAACAAATCTAGGATTTTTTTTTCATTGGGGCGAATCTACAATTGAGAGATTCTCTCCGGGCTCGCTCTCTTTCATTCATTACAGCGCCATTATAAAACGTACGAGGGATTCTTTAGTACAGATCGAAACACAACAGTGCAGGCTAGAACACTCTACAAATCTTAGAATGAAAAACGTAAAGGTGAATAGTATAGTTACACGGGTTCTCTGATGCATCGGATCACGCCTATGGCGCATGCGTGTACGGTCCATTTGAATACAGAAACTAGGGTAGGGAACGGCTTAATCTGGGGTGACTGTTTTAATCAGTTGTTAGGAAATAGGTCTAAAACTCCTACATTTTCCAAATTATTTCACTTTTCATGATACAATCATCAGCTCTATCTATTAGGCTAATGATTCGATGTATAAAGTATGATTGAGTACCAATTTATTACTGTCATTTTGAAGATTTAAAATACATCATCAAGAAAACCATCAGTTTCCTACCTGTTGAAGAAGTTCGTTCAAATGTTGCCTTTGTGTATTTTGCATTTAATCGCGCGCACCAGATGGAATGTCTTCATCAGCTCCTTCTAACATCTAGGCTTGTTGCCAGAATGTGATGTTAAACATTGAGTTAAATTTATTTGATATTAAGATGATCTGAAGCAGATGGGACATACGGCCTCCCATTGTGGAAATAAGGCACGCTGCTTCAACTGCGGGGAGAAACATGAGGATGGCGCCTGTGAAGACAACACACCAAAATGTGCTTTTTGCAAGGGAGCTCCTCCTCATGCTCTCTCGTCGTGCCCGGCGTACAAACAACGCGTAGAAAAATTGGAACGTTCTCTAAAACAACGTTCAAAACAATCTTTCGCAGAAATGCTAAAAAAAAGCCTCGCCATCACCCAAAAATACAACTCCTTTTGCTCCGCTGTCAGATAACGAGTCTGACTCTGACTTGGCTGAGGAGGGAACATCTTTCAGTTTTCCGGAGGGTGCTTCACGCAAGCGAAGACGCATCTAACCACGGAAAACAGATGAACAGAAGCCCCAAATCAGCTTGCCAATTTCAAGGAGTGGTGGGAAAAAGGAAAATCCGAATCCTCCTGGTTTTCGTAGTACCAACTACACACAGGATTTCCCATCCCTCCCGGGGACATCCCAAACCCCAGTTACCACGATTTTAAGAACAGAAGCACCCTGTTCATCTGGGCTGTTCTCATTCGATGATATTGAGGAAGGTATCTTCAAGTACCTTGAAATTTCTGATCCTCTTAAAAGCATTGTTATGGCATTGCTTCCCACTGTGAAAACTTTTTTGAAGCAATTAACATTAAAATGGCCCCTCCTTGCAGCTATCATTTCCTTCGATGGATAATTTTCCAAATGAGGTCGGGGATTTGATCACTGTTCTGCAGTGGATTTGTCGAAGTTTTATTCCTCAATTGAAATCTTTTAAATTTTTAGCTCACAATACCGGTTGTGATGCATTTGCTCTTTGTGAAACATGGCTCACTTTCGAAATCAATCTTCCGTTTCATGATTTCAACATTATTCGTCTTGATCGTGAGGATTCGCGTGGAGGAGGAGTACTTTTAGGGATCAAAAAGTGCCACTCCTTCTATAGAGTGAATTTTCCTCCAATTCCAGGTATTGAAGTTGTCGCATGTCAGGCTGTTATTAAAAATAAAAGCCTTTGCATTGCTTCTGTATATATTCCTCCTAGAGCCTCAATTAACCGAAAACAAATTTCAGATATTTGTTCGGTCCTTCCTGCTCCACGGTTGATCATGGAAGATTTTAACTCTCACGGTACAGGCTGGGGAGAACTGTATGATGACAACCGTTCCTCTCTGATATATGACCTCTGTGACAACTTCAATATGGCAGTTCTTAACAATGAAGAAGTAACACGTTTGGCTGCTCCATCCTCACTTGGCAGTAGATTGTTCTAATTCACTATCGTTGGATTGCACATGGAGTGTGATTCAAGATCCCCACGGTAGTGATCACTTTCCCATAAAAATTTCGATTGCCACCGGGTTCAATCCGTCGGAATCCATCAACGTCGCGAGGATGATCTTACCCGTCACATCGATTGGACAAAGTTTAGGACAGCAGTAGATGAAGCCGTAACGACGGTAGAAGGGCTTCCACCGCTGGAGGAATATAGCTTTCTCTCCAACATGATCTTAGACAGTGCGCTTCAAGCTCAAACTCGACCAGTTCCAGGAACGTCAATTCGCAGGAAACCTCCTTCTCCATGGTGGGATCAGCAATGCACTGAGGTTTACCGTAAAAAGTCCGACGCGTTTATAGTTTTCCGTAAACGTGGAACACCTGAGCGCTTCGAAGTATACACAGCTCTCGAACGCGAACTTAAGGGCCTCATCAAGGCCAAGAAGCGCGGATACTGGCGACAATTCGTGAACGGGCTATCGCGTGAAACGTCAATGAACACTCTTTGGAATACGGCGCGAAGACTGCGTCACCGAACTACGAACAACGAGAGCGAGGAGTACTTGGATCAATGGATCCTCAAGTTCGCGCAAAAAATTTGTCCAGATCCTGTGCCGGCACGGTTGATCACCCGCGAAACCGAGAATTCTATAGATGAGATTAACCACCCTTTTTCAGTGGTAGAACTCTCTCTCGCACTCCTTTCCTGTGGCAATACAGCTCCAGGGGCTGATAGGATCAAGTTCAACTTGCTCAAAAACCTCCCAGACGTCGCTAAGAGGCGTATGTTGAACTTGTTTAATCAGTTTCTGGAACTTAACATTGTACCAGATGATTGGAGACGGGTGAGAGTTATTGCCATTCAAAAACCTGGTAAGCCCGCGTCCGAACACAACTCCTATCGACCCATCGCGATGTTATCTTGTATTCGAAAGTTGTTGGAGAAAATGATCCTCTTCTGTCTGGACAAATGGGTTGAGACGAACAACCTGCTTTCAGATACTCAATATGGTTTCCGTAGGGGTTAGGGAACGAACGACTGTCTCGCGTTGCTTTCCACAGATATTCAGATAGCTTTTGCTAAAAATGAGCAAATGGCTTCTGTATTCTTGGATATCAAGGGGGCTTTTGATTCAGTATCTGTTGAAATTCTCTCAGATAAACTCCACGCTTGTTCTTTCCCCGAATCATATAAAAGAACCCACCTCATTACACAGGCCCCCCCCGGAAACCCCCAATATTTACCAAAACAGCGGAAAAACAAAACACAAAGGCCCCGGGCCCAGGGGCCCCAACCCCCACAACCAACAATTGCCCGGCCACAGGACGAATCCCCGGAAAAATATGGGGGTTTTCAGACAAACCCGCACAACCCAACTTCCAATGGGGTACACCGATAACTCATTCTATGTCCTTTAAATATCTTGGGGTCTGGTTCGATTAAAAGTGCACCTGGAGATCTCTGGTGCATCGAGTATGACTGGAGATCCTCATCGAGTATCTGAAGCGAAAATGCCAGCAAAGGATCAACTTTCTCTGCACTATAACCGGGACCTGGTGGGGAGCACATCCGCAAGATCTTCTAACGCTGTGCCAAACCTTTGAAAAAGTTTTTACCGGCACACATTATCAAACTGGAACGTATTCAGTATCGGTGTCTTCGTATCGACTCATACCATGAGTCTTGAAGTGCTGGCTGGCATGTTGCCTCTCTCGGATCGGTTTTCAGAATTGTCGCTCCGGCTCCTCACCAGGTGTGAAGTTATGAACAAACGCACGCCCACTGGGCTGACATTTCAAAGGTAAATAAATTTCGAGGGGCTTTCGATCAGTTTTGGGTTAGCATATTTTATTGCACAATAAAGAAATTAAAATATGTTTTAGGCTTTGTACGTTATTGCGATTCAGCTTGTGGTGCACGTCATTGTGCAAAATATTTGACCCAGTTTGCATGGGATAACGACTCAATTTCGTATAAAAAATGAAGTCACTCATGGGTTTACTAGCTCCACTTTTCGCAAAACTGAGTCGTATATTCCATATGCAATTGAGTCAAAAAAAATTTCCTGGCCTGCACCGCAGAGAAAACTCAAAAAAGCATTCCGATTCACCTTTGCTTAAATGATTCTGCAGACTTCAGATTACATGGCGGCTTATGGGAGCGCACAAAAAGACGCAATGCATTTTTTAGTCGCCGCGGTTTGCGCACTCCCATAAGCCGGCATGTAATCTCACCGCGGCGATTTTTCGCCACGATCCTCACCCGCCACCGCAGCGAAAAAATTGCCGCGATGAGATTACGTGGCGGCTTATGGGAGCGCACAAACCGACGCGATTAAAAAATACATTTAGCTGCGGCGGCGAATAAAAAACCGCTGCAGTTTGGAGAGGCCTTATTAGCTGCCGCGGCGGAAACAAAACGCGGAAGTCTGCAGAATCCATAAAACGAATGGTGTTGAACTGTCAATAACTCTCGAGATTTTTAAGTACTACACTCTAGAGAGGAAAACTGTATGAGATTCATGCATTCCCAATTTAACAATTTAACAAAACAATTTAACTCGGTGTGTAGTAGCGAGAGTTAGTTTTTATTAAGTGTGAAAACTCAGTTTTGCAATGGATACCGCGTCTGGTTCCACACAGAAACGGAAGCAAAACACCTTAACTTTGGCGGAGAAGGTTAAAATTATTGAGGATTTTGAAGGTGGTGGTGGAACCCATGAGTCTCTTGCCAGAAAGTATGGTGTAGGATCATCGTCTGTGAGTCCTTTTTTACAGAATAAGGATGAACTACTAGGTAAACTAGAGAGGTATAGAGAACACGGTGTGGAAAGTCGAAAAACCCTGAAAGAATCGCATTTGCCTTTGATGGAGGAATCTCTTTATTTGTGGATTCTCCAGCAGCGAGAAGCCACTATTATTGTCACATCCGAAGCTTTACGAGTGAAAGGGGAATTATTGTTGCGCGAGATTCAGAAACGCGGCCATTATGTCGGAGAAAATTTTGCTTTTTCGGATGGTTGGAGGCGTCGTTTCAAAAATCGATTTGGGTTGCACGTAAAGCGTGTAGCAGGGGAAAAGGCTTCCGCCGATATGACAGCTTACGTTCGGTTCAAGGAAATTTTGGTGATGAGAATTATCGAAATGGGCTTGAATAAGTCACAACTTTACAACGCTGACGAATCAGCCATTTTCGTCAAACTGTTAGCATTTCGAAGCGTAGTGCTTGGACATGAAAAAATGGCTGCAGGGCGGAAATTAAATAAGATGCGCTACACCTTCATGCCATGCAGTAATGTCGATGGTTCTAATAAATTTACCAGTATCTTACTGCAATTCTAAGAAAGCTTGGATGACCCGAGAGTTGTTCAGAGCTTGGTTCTACAACGAGTTTGTGCCATCAGTGAGGGAATTTTCTAAGAAATTCAACTTAGAGCCAAAAGCGTTGCTTGTGCTCGATAATTGTACCGCACATTACGATGGAGGAGACGATCTAGTGTCGGATGATGGATTGATAAAAGTAAGGCGATTTGTTACTTTTTTCAAGCAAACAGCTAAGTTTTCGCTGCTTTTTCTCCTCAGGTCATTTATCTACCCCCAAACGTCACTTCAGAATGCCAACCCATGGACCAGGCGGTCATCAACGCTGTTAAAATGCGATACAAAAGAAAGCTCATGCTCAAACTGATTCTGGAAGACGAAGAGCTCAAGTTCGAGGATCGGCTCAAAAAGGTTTCTCTTAACCATAGTATAGACTGGTTATCTGCAGCATGGGATGAGATCAGCCCATCTACTAGAGATGATGTCAAAGCTCTTGTCGATGCCGTAGATACTCTAGCCGGCACCACAACATCAGACGAAGACATCGATTTATGGATAGCGGACCGTGTATACGATGAATACCAAAATCCAGCTTGGCTCACAAGTGTGGTGTTTACCGATGCAGAAATAATCGATTCTGTGTTGCGTGAGAACAACGATAACGATCCAAACATGAATGATTCAGTTTCGGAAGAATCAGCTAACAATACGTCAATAGGAAGTGTGGGAGAACTGCTACAGGAACTGGAATTCAATTACGCTATAAAATCCTTGGACTGCTTAATCCACTTCGTGAAGGATGATGTCGCCGAAGTTATCCGTCTCAAATCATTAAGATCAAAGTTGATTGAAAGCGAATGGCGTAAGCGAACATTTTAACACATTAAATTTTTTGTTTATCAAACATTTCTGAAACGTGTGCTAGTTAATAAATCTATATCCTTATCGATTAACCTTTTTTTTTTTAAACAATTTTTCATTCCTTCACGAACTTTTTATTTCTTTTACATGCCCCTTGTTGATTTTGACAACAAAATGTCAAATGCTGATTATTGACGTTTATTTGCTTTTTAACTGGGCTATAGCCCAGTTAGCGAACGCCCAGTTAAAAAGCACCCAGTTAGCGAACAGTTACTGCATATACAATGAATTTTATAGCACCAATCGTAAACTTCAAGGTCCTTGTTCCGTATATGTCGCTGAATTGGCGGCAATACACTTTACGCTAGAAATCGTTGCCTCACTCACACAGGATAAGTATTTCATTTTCACGGATATTCTCAGTTCTATAGAGGCTATTCGCTCCTTGAGGCCGGTAAAGCACTCCTCGTATTTTCTCATGCAAATACAGGAGCTTCTAAGTGCTTTATCTTCGCGTTATTTTATCATCACCTTTGTATGGGTCCCTTCTCATAGTTCAATTCCGGGCAATGAGAAAGCGGATTCGCTTGCAAAGGTGGGCGCTATGGAAGGTGATATTTATGATCGACAAATCGCCTTCAGTGAATTTTTCTCAATTTTTCGCCAGAGATCACTCATAAGCTGGAGTAAAGGAGATTTGGGGCGATGGCTACATTCTATCACTCCCAAGGTGTCGAAGAAAGCTTGGTTCAGTGGATTGGATGAGGGTCGAGACTTCATTCGTGTGATGTCTCGCCTCATGTCTAATCATTATTCATTAAACGCTCATTTGTACCGAGTTGGGCTGGGAGACAACAATCTCTGTGAATGTGGACAAGGTTATCAGGACGCAGATCACATTATTTGGGTTTGTGCTGATCATCGAGGAGTTAGATCAGAACTTCATGATTCCCTTCGGATTCGAAGTAGACAACCCAATGTACCGATTCGAGATTTTAGCTATGCGCGATCTGGAATTTATGAGACTTATATATGTGTTTTTGACTAACATTAATCTTAGACTAATTCTCAATTGAAGATATCAGAAAACTATTGTTTAATAAACTTTGTATGATATTCCCACCTCAATTTTCCCATCCATAAAATTGTAAATCCAATTAACCTCGAGACGACCGCGAGTAATCGGTTTTATTCATTTAACTTAGTTTTAGATATTTTTTTATTTAAATATATTTAATGTATATAAAACGAAAACGCGATCTGGAATTAATGAGACTTATATATGTTTTTTGACTAACATTAATCTTAGACTGTAGTTTGTTCAACTTACATGCTTAGGTTAAATATGTGAGGACTGTGTGTGCGTGTGTGTGTGTGTGTGTGCGACTTTGTTTTTTTTATTTGAAAACTTTCAAAACAATACCTTGTCACTAACAAAACGCGACGCGAGACAAGACACAACACTTATCGTTCTTACAATTAAAAAAAATTACCTTTTGGTCGACCGGTTTCGGGCGCGATGCTGCCCATCTACGGGACTATGTCCGACTGATTACACAAATCTTCGTACGCTGTTGCGTAGTCGTCAGAAGAGAAGAGATGGTTACTGAATTCTCAGCTTTGTCATATTAAACAGACATGATGTGATGGGAGGATCGTCTTCATTCATGAGCGGTTCGGATGAGTTGGAGATAAACATTGATTCCCTTTTTGTGGGTGTGGTGTTTTTTTTTTTTTTTTTTTTTTTTTTTTTTTTTTTTTAATAATAATGTTGGCACCCCCCCCCCGCGCCCCCCCCCCCCGCTCCCCCCCGTCTTTTTTTTTTATCAACCTTTCTTTTTTTTTTTTATAAACACCTTTTTTTTCGCGGGGGTTTCCCCGGGCCCCCCCCGGGGCACCCCCCGGCGGAAAATTGGAAAAACCCCCATTTTCTCCCCGGGGGCCCCCTTATTTTATTTTTAAATTGAAAAAAACAGAAAAAAAGAGTTTAAAAAAATTTTTATGATATTTCCCCCCCCATTTTTCCCCCCACAAAAAAATAAAAACCCAAAAACCCCCGACCCCCCCGCGAAAAAGGTTTTTTTTTTTTTTAATTTTTTTTTAAATTTTTTTGTATTTAAATATAGGGTATGTGTCCCTTAACTCAGCCTAATAAGCAACGATCGATTACATTTTTTATTATAACTCATAAACTATTTTAGCTTGAAACGTTATTTAGCTAGTCATACACTTGCTTAGATACGATTAATAAGACTTTTGGTAGTATGTATTATGAAAAGCTATACAACTCATTTTATAAAGTAAAAAACTTTCGAGGGATATGGATGTTATGTCGGTCTATAAGCAAAAAAATGGGTCTACTCATGGATGCAACTTCGTCCCATTCGATTGATTTTTTATTAAATGCAGTCTTTGTATGTTTTTTCCTGATTTTATGATTTAAGACATTGCCAGCTGTATTCGCTTTACCCAACACAAAATTTCACAATACAAACTAAACTTAAACTGCTTTGAAACCCTTAAGAGATTTTCACATATGATTTATTGGCCATCCGATAGTAAAACATAATAATTCACTCTGCAAAGGTTTTGTTCCTTCGGTTTGTGTTCAGATGAGCCATTTGTAAAATATACAACCGAAACTCATACATTTCCATTTAAAATTTAACCAATAACAATATTTTTACCAGGCTTTCCAGGCAACAGGCCATATTTGGGAACAAAGAAAAAAATATGTCCCTAACATTGGGTCCATGGTTTTCTTGATAATTCATTGTTATTTTATCTGTGTGAACTGTTAATTTATAATGTGTGACTACTTTCTGTACATCTAGGCTGCATTATTTGGTTTTTCGGTTCAATTAGCCAAATTTAGATCATTCGAAGATCATGGAGATAACCTGTTCAGCTTAACCAGTAAAATCATGATATCTAAAAAATTAAGGAAATCGTAAATTAAACGCAAGTGAACAAAAGTAAATTGATTAATAGTGTCTGAATTCCTTCGCATTAAATCAGTTATCTTGATAGCAACATAATTTTGTTGATTATCGTTGAATTAATGACTTATTTGGTATATAGGCCGAATGTAGGAGCTAGGCTAACATTACATCCCCTTACCCTATTAAATGTATATAAAACGAAAACGCGATCTGGAATTTATGAGACTTATATATGTTTTTTAACTAACATTAATCTTAGACTGTAGTTTGTTCAACTTACATGTTTAGGTTAAATATTTGAGGACTGTGTGTGTGTGTGTGTGTGTGTGTGTGTGTGTGTGTGTGTGTGTGTGTGTGTGTGTGTGTGTGTGTGTGTGTGTGTGTGTGTGTGTGTGTGTGTGGGGAGAGAGAGAGAGAGTGCGACTTTTTTTTTTATTTGAAAACTTTCAAAACAACACCTTGTATTATAATTCTATGTTGTAGATATCAGAAAACTATTGTTTAATAAACTTTGTATGATATTCCCACCTCAATTTTCCCATCCATAAAATTGTAAATCCAATTAACCTCGAGACGACCGCGAGTAATCGGTTTTATTTATTTAACTTAGTTTTAGAAAAAAAAAATTATTTAAATATATTTAATGTATATAAAACGAAAACATGGCTCTGTAAAGTTGATTCGATTGAGCCTGAACAAATAAATAAACTCGTGAAATAAAAAAGATGATCTGAAATAACAATTTGTTTCATGTTTCTTCCAGTCATTTGAGATTGATCTATGCTTATGATTATTGTTGGAGAGTATGACGACCCCCATAAACTACAACCCTGCCAACACAAATCCATCACAACACCAGCTCCGGCGGTCAAGCGAAACAATGCGTTCGAATGTCCACTACCTGCACGTAGCTAGTCGAACCGAGGAACTCAGCACACTCACCATCTCTCGATCATCATCATCATCATCATCGTCGTCATTACGATCAGTGCAGCATCCAGTCGCACGGGAGCGATAAAGAAGGCCGAAATGACTGCTGATTTGAGCGACGAGATCCACGAGAGCTAACGCCGGATAACATCGCCTCGGATCTCAGAAGGTCTGCTGAGCAGGATGAGACTGACCAACGACCAGTACAATATCCACTAGCCACCGAAATACACGGCACGAGCCAAACCGCCGGTTTTATTTTGTTCGGTTTTAAATGTCTAATTTAAGTAAAGTTTAGATTAATGAATAAATTCCTAGTTATGTTCACGGTGTAAATAAATGTGTTTAGGATAAGCATGTGTTTGTGTCGCTGTAAAATTAGTGTCTCCGGAAGTGTCCAATTGGTTGAGTTGGGTTTGAACCCTACTTGCATGTGGATTGCAAGCCCTCACCCCATCAATCCCGTCGATGTTGATCACCCGTTTCGCTAGTCGGTCTGGGGAACAAATTTGACCGGTAAGCGATCAGGGATCACACATTTTGGTCCTTCGACCCGGATTCCCAACCCGGGGATCAGTTGGACTGAATAGCGCACCACATCCAACTTACCGCCTTGTGAGCGTCATTACGCTCGCCGCACAATTGTCCATCGCCATCGTGTACCCAAAGCAACTTTTGAGGATCGCCATTGCCAACCATTGGACAATTGAACAAGGAAACAATTGCCGTTTGATCTTGAACTTTTCGCCATTGCTGAGCAAGAAAGTGGACTGAAAAGGAATCCATCTTGGAATAACTGCATCGTGAAGGAATACTGGTGGATGCTTCGACCGTTTAGAGGCTTTCGTGCATGCAGTGGAATTGGGCCAATTTTGGATCATCCTTGGCCATCCGTTGAAACGCCAGAGCACCGAAATAGCAGAATATCTGCTTTACCCAGGTAAATATATACAAGTTCGGTGTATGTCTGGCCGAAGCACTTTTGCATGTCACTAATGCCATTTTTCGACGCATGCCTGGAATCATTGCATGAGGACCGCAACCTTACTCTGGAGGACTGAAGACAGCTTTAATTCAAGGACAGCTCAAGGAAGAATCGATTGTGAATCCCGCATAAGTCGTTGAACTGGATTTCGCTTGAAGGACGATTTCTGTGGACGGTGGCAGAAGAGGGAGCGACTGTTAATTCCCTTCCGGGTGAGTGAACATATATGTATATGTTACAGCCGAGCTAGGCTATGCAGAAATACACCTTTTAAATGAACATTCCGTACATCCTCTTCAATCAACATTACGCAAGCCCTGCAATTGAACTGCTCGTTAGAGCAAGTCTGCTGCTTATCCCAATTTGCATCCTCGACTGGTTTTTGATTATTGGTTGGTGAAGCTGTTAGTCCTTCAGGTTAGTTACACGGTATATGTCCTACCGAAGCTAGCCAGCCTGATATTACATAGCTCTTATTCCTCTTCACTGTATCCTAAACACGCACGCTTACCTCAATCTGGATCGAATTTCGGTCATTTGGAGTGGAACTACTATTGGTACCTCAAGGTAGGTTGCCACTGTGTATGTCCAGCCGAGACCTTAGGATTCTTGGGATAGTACACCGCTTATTTTCCTCTTCAATTCATACTTTGAATTGCTGTTGAGTTGTCGTCATCTGGGAGATCTAAACGTGACGTCGACTTTCATCATTCACGTGTCAACAAGTCTATTGTTTGCAGTTTGGAGTGCCCGTAATCTCGTTTCTCCGGGTAATTTACATCAATATATGCCTACCGAAGCTAGGCTCTGCAGCATTCTACATCGCACTTTTCTTTTCTGCTTGTAACCGTGACGACAACACCATGAAACCCACTGGACCATCAAGCACGGCGCCGACAATGAGGGCTTTGACGGCAAGGTTAAAGGATATTCAACTGTCCTTCGACGACATCCACCGGTTCACGAAGTCGTTCTCCGAATCCAACAAGGCTACTGATGTGGAAGTACGTTTGGAGAAATTGGACGAACTGTGGGAGGCTTACAGTGCAGTTACGGTGGAGATCTTTGCCCATGACAGCTACAACCCTGAGAAGGCATCACTTGAAAAGGACCGTGCTGAGTTCAGCGACCGATATTACGGAGTCAAGTCTTTTTTAAGGCAGAAGATGAAGGAGCTTGAACAACCCCAAGCACTGGAGCAATCTATTACGAGCTGGTGATGGGTCAACATCGAGTAGCACTGATCATGTACGTCTACCTCAGATCAAATTACAGACGTTCAAAGGGGATGTCAAATGGCTTAGCTTCCGCGACTTGTTTACGTCGCTTATCCACTGGAAGGTGGACCTACCGGATGTAGAAAAATTCCATTATTTAAAGGGCTGCCTCAATGGAGAACCGAAAGCCCTCATCGATCCACTTCCAATCACGAAGGCCAACTACCAGGTGGCCTGGGACATGCTGTTAAGGCGGTATAAAAACAGCAAGCAGCTGAAGAAGCGGCAGGTTCAAGCTCTTTTCAAACTGCCAATACTTACAAGGGAATCACTAGCCAATCTGCACATTCTGGTTGAAGGCTTCGATCGAATAGTGCAGACTCTCGACCAAGTCATCAAACTGGTTGACTATAAGGATCTTTTGTTGACGAACATCCTGACATCACGATTGGATCCGGTCACGCGTAGGGAATGGGAAGAGGTCTCATCTACGAAGAAGGAGGACACGCTTGAGAATTTGCTGGAATTTCTGCGGCGTCGAATTCAGGTCTTGGACAGTTTCCCACCAAAATCCGCCGACACTAAGGTGCCGGTTAAATTCAGCAGCAACAGAAGTCGAAGCCGCAATCCACGAAGGCCAGCTACAGTTCCACCCAGGCTTCCAAGGGACGTTGCGTTGTCTGCTCATCGGATCATTTACTCTACCAAAGCAGCGAATTCCAACAAATGGCAGTATCAGACAGGGATGGTGTCCTAAAGTCGAATGGTCTTTGCCGGAACTGCTTCAGAACCGGACACCAAGCCAAGGAATGCCGATCCAAATATTCCTTTAGGAACTGCAAGGGTCGTCAGCACACCCTTGTATGTTTTAAGCCGGATAAGGAATCCAAGGTTGCAGCAGATGCTAGGGGCAACGAGCCAACCGCATCCAAGGGTCAACAGGAATCATTCAACACCCATGTGGCTAACATGGCAGCCACGGAAACTACAGTGTCCGCTGCAGCACACCAACACCCATCACAGGTTTTTTTTGGCAACAGCAGTTGTCATAATCGAAGACGACATCGTCATCCCGCTCGCGCACTGCTTGATTCTGGATCAGAGAGTAATTTTATTGCAGAGCAGTTGAGTCAGCGTCTACAGGTTCATCGGGATCGGGTGGACATTTCGGTAGCAGGGTTTGGGCAATCTTCTACCAAGGTTCGGCAAAGGATTCGAGCGGTACTACGGTCACGAGTTTCTGACTTCTTTCGTGAATTGGGTCTTCTTGTTCTTCCAAAGGTCACCGTCAATCTCCCAACAACCGCCATCAACAGGAATACATGGACTCTTCCAAGTGGGATTCAATTGGCTGATCCTACATTCTTTGAGCCAAATGCGGTAGACCTCGTGCTCGGTATTGAGCATTTTTTCGAGTTT
Source organism: Aedes koreicus (assembly GCA_024533555.2). Lineage (NCBI taxonomy): Eukaryota > Metazoa > Arthropoda > Insecta > Diptera > Culicidae > Aedes > Aedes koreicus. The sequence goes on along the minus strand of JAHHFK020001638.1, from coordinate 440,377 downwards.
TTCGAAACCGGAAGGAGGATTTCCTTGGGGGATCATCTTCCTACCCTAAATAAGTCAGTCTTTGGCTGGGTTATTAGTAGCGGCATTTTGGATCCAAATTTCTGTCTGCACATCAGCTGCAACGCTACATCTCTAGCTGGATTGGATGAACTAATCTCCCGTTTCTGGTCCTGCGAGGAGGTTGACCCAGGCAAGGCTCACTCGCCGGAGGAAACACGGTGCGGAGACATCTATGTCAGCACGGTTCAACGAGGTTCGGACGGTCGCTACACCGTCTCATTGCCGAAGGAAGAAGATGCCATCTCGCGGCTGGGCGAGTTATGGGACATAGCATAACGGCGTCTTCTAGGAACGGAGCGCAGATTGGCTAGGGATGTATCGCTCCGACAACAATACAATGCCTTTATGGAGGAATACTTGAAGCTAGGCCACATGCGGGAGGTAGAGGAGACTGTTGCGGAATCGGTAAAACGGAGCTACCTTCCACACCACCCTGTCATCAAGGAATCAAGCACCACCACGAAGGTACGTGTGGTGTATGACGCGTCGTGCAAGACATCAAGTGGCGTATCGCTCAACGACGTGCTGATGACTGGGGCAGTTCTTCAGGAAGAGCTTCGATCTATAATTCTGCGCAGTCGAACGAAGCAAATCATGGTCGTGTCGGACGTAGAAAAAATGTTCCGCCAAATCCTTGTCCACCTTCTGGAGCGTTCCCTGCAATGCATTCTCTGCGTTTTTCACCGGCGGACGTTGTCAAGGTATACGAAATGAACACGATTACATATGGTACGAAGTCGGCACCATTTATGGCCACCAGGACGCTGAAACAGCTCGCTTTAAACGATGAGGAGCAATATCATTTTGCTGCAAGGGTGATTCTCGAGGATACATAAATGGATTACGTGATCACTGGGGCCAACGACGCAGAAACAGCAACCAACTTGAGGGTTCAGCTGGATGCAATGATGTCAGGTGGAGAGTTTAAGCTGCGCAAATGGGCCTCAAATTGTCCGGACGTGCTGGAGGGAGTACTTGAGGAAGATTTGGCAATTCAATCATCGGAAGGGATTAATTTGGACCCGGACCCTTCAATAAAAACACTGGGACTTACTTGGATGCCAGTCTCCGATGTTTTGAAGTTCCAATTTTCCATTCCTAGCCTGGAATCTGGCGCACCATTCACAAAACGCATCGCTCTCTCTGTGATTGCATCACTATTCGATCCGTTAGGACTCCTAGGAGCTGTTATCACTACGGCTAAGGTATTCATGCAGCTGTTGTGGAGCATACGCGATGAAAATGATCAACCTCTCAGCTGGGACCAGCCTCTACCGCCGACGGTGGGTGAGACGTGGAGGAAATTTTATATACAGCTACCACGTCTTAACCAACCGCGTATCGAGAGATGCGTAGTAATCCCGAAAGCAGTTTCGATCGAACTCCATTGCTTTACCGACGCCTCGGAGAAGGCTTATGGTGCGTGTCTGTACGTCCGTAGCACGGATGTAGGAGGAAACGTGAAGGTTCGACTTCTTTCGTCAAAGTCGAAGGTAGCTCCATTGAAGTGTCAGACTATACCAAGACTGGAGCTCTGCGGAGCGCTTTTGGGAGCGCAGCTTTTCGAAAAGGTTCGAGATTCGATTAGGATTGACGCAGGCTACTACTTTTGAACGGACTCTACATGCGTTCTACGTTGGATTGCGGCTCTACCAATGACCTGGACAACTTTTATCGCCAACCGTAGGGCAAAAATCCAAACGATCACCGAAGGCTGTCACTGGAATCATGTTCCTGGAGTGCAAAACCCTGCAGACCTGATTTCCCGAGGCATCTTTCCCCAAGACAGCGCCTACCTCATGCTGGACCCCAACTTTTGATAAGCGTAATCCGACTTCGATTTTGGCCGCTGGGAGGAAGAAGTGTCATCAGGAACATCGTTCACAAGTGCCAGAAATGTTTTCGTTCGAGGCCCTCAACAGTTCAACAGTTTATGGGCGACTTACTAACAACACGAGTCACCGTGTCCCGCCCATTTTCCTCTACTGGTGTTGATTACTTTGGTCCAGTTAATCTCCGACCGGTACCTCGACGCGCTGCAGTTAAGGCATATATCTTCATCTGCATGTGTACGAAGGCAGTTCATTTAGAACTCGTTTCAGACTTGTCGACTGATCGGTTCCTGCAGGCACTTCGACGGTTCGTGTCACGGAGAGGAAGATGCACCCACATATATTCCGACAATGGCACTAATTTCGTCGGCGCACGCAACAAACTGCAAGATCTCCTGATGTTGCTGAAGAGCTACCACCATCACGACACTATATCCAAGGAGTGTTCCAAGGACGGTATCCAGTGGCACTTTATTCCACCTAGTGCCCCTCATTTTGGAGGTTTGTGGGAGGCAGCTGTTCGCTCAACCAAATATCATTTGCTGAGAGTACTAGGAGAAACACCAGTAACCCCAGAGGACTTCACGCTACTCACACAAGTCGAAGCCTGCCTGAATTCTCGCCCCCTTACGCCGCTGTCCGATGATCCCAATGACTTGGAACCACTAACACCGGCTCATTTTTTAGTCGGTTCATCTTTTCAGTCGATATCTGAACCGGACGTAGGAGAGCTTCCAATGAATCGTTTGAATGCTTCGCAACTCATTCAAAGAAGACTGCAAGATTTTTGGAAGAGATGGCGCAGATAATATCTCTGTCAGCTACAGGCTAGGTCCAAGCGATGGCAGCCAGCAGTTAGAATTGAGGTTGGCAAATTAGTGGTCATCAAGGATGAAAATCAGCCCCCCACCAAATGGAAAATCGGGCGAATCGGTCAAATCCACCCTGGTAGAGGCGGAGTAGTCAGAGTCGTTACCCTAAAAAATGCTACGGGTTTATTATCTCGGCCCGTCGAAAAGCTTTGTATCCCGCCGCTTCCTGAAGAGGTCGATTTCCCAAAACAAAGCGAAACAGCCAGCCAATCTTAAACAATCCTTTCCTCCGTCCCATCCCGTCGAAGAGGATCTGTTCTTTTATTTTCAGAAACTAGACAAATTTCAGGGTGGGTGAGGGTGTTGGAGAGTATGACGACCCCCTAAAACTACAACCCTGCCAACACAAATCCATCATAACACCAGCTCAGACGGTCAAGCGAAACAATGCGTTCGAATGTCCACTACCTGCACGTAGCTAGCCGAACCGAGGAACTCAACACACTCACCATCTCTCGATCATCATCATCATTACGATCAGTGCAGCATCCAGTCGCACGGGAGCGATAAGAAGGCCGAATGACTGCTGATTTGAGCGACGAGATCCACGAGAGCTAACGCCGGTTAACATCGCCTCGGATCTCCGAAGGTCTGCTGAGCAGGATGAGACTGACCAACGACTAGTACAATATTCACTAGCCACCGAGATACACGGCACGAGCCAAACCGCCGGTTTTATTTCGTTCGGTTTTAAATGTCTAATTTAAGTAAAGTTTAGATTAATGAATAAATTCCTAGTTATGTTCACGGTGTAAATAAATGTGTTTAGGATAAGCATGTTTTGTGTCGTTGTAAAATTAGTGTCTCCGGAAGTGTCCAATTGGTTGAGTTGGGTTTGAACCCTACTTGCATGTGGATTGCAAGCCCTCACCCACATCAATCCAGTCGATGTTGATCGCCCGCTTCGCTAGTCGGTGTGGGGAACAAATTTGACCGGTAAGCGATCAGGGATCACACAATTATATTGTCCATCATCTGGCACTATCATGTGCAATAAAAACAATATGTTTCGGAGCTGTCCAATAGTGCTCAACGATAAATAATGCTTCGATGTTGAGCGGCAGCTATGGCATCACTGTTGCTTATGAGAGAGCATTGTTCCTGTCTTCTTTGTTAACCATGGACATAGCGCACCGGTATTGTAATATGAAGCCTGCTGTCTCTTACATTTGTTCGTTTTTAAACGAAGCATCCCGTTTGTCGCCATAGTCGCTTTGGCTAACATTTGCGTGAGAGTAAATGAAATAAGAAATACACATTGCCAATCTAAAGATCAATGACAAACTGACAAAAGTTTGGTCGTATACGTCTATCTCATAACCTGCTATTAGACGAGTTTGTGATCGTAGCAATCGACATGTTTTGGTTGATTGTTTTCGAGAGCAGATGGGTAAAACGAAGGAGCGGATTGAGGAAATCTACGTTTGCAGCAAATCGTGAACTGGCCTATTGAGCGTTTCCAGATGAAATCAGCCGGAAAAAGTCAAAATCTTGCACGACCTTCTCCGATTTGGATGAAACTTTGCACATGTCTTCGGAATTGGTGATGATGGATTTTCCGCGGGTTAAGGGAATTTTTTGACTCAAGACATTTTTTTCAAAAGGGCGTATGTGTTTTATCATGCGTGTTTTTCAAAAAATCATAACTCGAAAACCGTTGGTTGTAATAAATTGCGTCTGAGAAGAAGTTGTAGTTAATTAATTTGACTTTATGAAAAAAATATGTACACTGCAAAAAAAAAATTTGTTTTCTTTAAAAAATCAAATATTAAACTTAAAAATCAATTAGTAAATCTGTCCAACGTACGATTTTTATAATTTTTTTTCCAAAAAGACTTTAAGTCATAAAAAGAAGAATAGAAGTTGTTCTACGATGGAGCAACTTAAGATAAAAAAAGTTCTTAGAAGTAAGAAAAATTCAAGTTTTTTCCAATTTGTTGTTTTTGCATAAATAACCATATTTTAATAATATAATACGATTATTCAAGTGATTTTAAACAAAAATGCTCTTGGTGAGCAACATTCTATATGTACCCGTTTTCGAGATAATTTGAAAGTAATGTCGAAAAAATTGCTTCAACTATCCTTTTGTTACCAAGAAGATTGAACATCTTCTTAATTAATGAAATTAACGAATCCTAATTACCAAATAAAAATTTTGAGTTTTTTTTTGTTCATGCATGATTTATTTATTTTTTCTACTATTTAAAAAAAAATTGTATTTACATTTTTACAAACACTATTTCCTAACATTCCTATAAATATTATGAAAACTCAGTATTTCGTCAGTTGAAAATATTTTCGCAGCGATTTTGTTATCTGCAACTGGAATGAAGGAGTGATATTTCTGTGTACCAGGAATCATTTTTGTTTGCTGATAACTACCACCCCATTCTGCAGCTCCCTCTTCATATTCTTCTTGTGAAACATAGCAAAATGATATTTTTGTGAAATTTTCTTGATTTCTCTTAATAGCCCAATCATACAAAGTTTTCGCACTTGTTATTGGATGTTCATGTTGTTTGGCCAAGCTTGCTCTTGTTGCCATTCGTTTTAATGTGCCGCCAATTGCATCACATGGTCCCTTACCATGTGAAGTTGCGAAAAAATGCCACTCAGAATCAATGTTGTATTTCTCTTTAAACTTGCAGAGGCTTGCAAAATTTTTTCTATTTTTGTATTGGGAAGCAGCCCCATCAGACATAAAAATGGCCTTTTTTATATTCATTAGTTGATTTAAATACGTTAGTAATTTAGAAATAAATACTTGTACCGCAATTGTATCATGTCTTAGAACTTCTGATATTACAAAAAAAAACTTAGATTTTTAAGCATTCCTGACTCCACATAATAAATAACAAACGGATGAATTGTAGCCTGATCATTGTTCCAATGATGACTGAACAGCATCCTGAAGTACAAATGAATAATTCTCTGCAAAATCGCAAATAATAACTACTTCTCCTTCTTTTAATGAAGACTTTGTATCTTTTAAAAATTTAGATTGCTTTGTTTTTATATAATCATGAGTTAATAGTTTTTCTAATTTCTCGCTAAAATATTCAACAAATTCATCGACAGGTGTTAATAGCGTTTCTAAATTACATCTATCATTTGTAATCCATTGTTCAAACGATATCTCAGACAAGTTATGTTTCGCAAGTTCTTTTAAAAATCTTATCTCAAATTCTGACAGCGTGGGACAATTTTCGCATTCACGGAGGTAACAATATTTTGATCTTGATGATGAATTACACAATAACTTCTCAAAATGTTGATTACAATCAGTGTTGAATGAATATTTTTTTAAACTGTGAAGCATTAAATCAATATTTTCGTGAATTGCGCAAACACAAACGTTGTGAGAACCTGAAGCATTTAGCAATTTACAATGTTTTGGTCGTAATGCTGCAAAAGTACTAAATCCAATTTTATGTTCACTGACTTCTTTAAATCGAGTGAAAGTTTCTCTAAGTGATGAAAGTAATAACCGTTTTTGAATTTATTGACGCTTACCATTAGTGTTTACAGAGACATAATCTCTTTGTCCCGGCATGGCTCTGCTGATGTTGTCCTCGTCAAAAAATTGTATCACTTGATTCTTTATATCCGGATTCAAACGATTCCCCGATCTGTCGTTGGGGGTAGCCAATAATCCATTTTCGGCTGCCAATTCTTTTGCTTGTAATGCAAGGTATTTGTTTGTTTCAAATTTGCTCGTTATCTGCTGAATCATCCACGAATTAGGCAAAACTGTTAATATACGTATTTTATCTATTCTCGAACAATCTGGTTCTAAAGGGAAATGGAGTCGAAAGAACAGCTCGTGCGTGATAAAATCTTGCGCATTCATCACGAGAACAAGGATCTCTCGCATCGTTCCATCGCTAAAACGTTGGGAATCGCGAATTCCACGGTGTCGCGAGTGATTAAGCGGTTCGAGGAACGGTTGACCACCGATCGGAAGCCTAGAAGTGCATGCATGGATAAGTATTCCGTACAACACCAAAAATCACAACCGCGTAGTTGGGGCCTTCAACCGAAATCCGAACGCCTCCGTTCGGGGTGTGGCTAAGAAGCTGCACCTAAGCCGAAGTTTTGTCCAGAAGGCCAAAACTAAGGCTGGGCTCCGAACGTTCAAGGTACAAAAGGCCCCTTATCGCGACGAGAAGCAGAACAAGTCCGCCAAAACCCGTGCCAGGAAGTTGTACCTCAACATGCTGACGAAAGTTGAATGCTGCATCATGGACGACGAAACATATGTGAAGGCCGACTTCAAACAGATCCCCGGCAACCTGTTTTTCACGGCCAAGGATAAGTTCAGCGTTCCGGAGCATGTCCGCACTCAGAAGATGTCCAAATTTGCGAAGAAATTCCTGGTTTGGCAAGCCATCTGCACGTGCGGGAAGCGGAGTGCACCTTTCGTGACCCAGGACACGATGAACGGACAGCTGTACATAAAAGAGTGCCTCCAGAAGCGGCTGCTTCCTCTCCTGAAGGCCCACAACGTCCCAACAATCTTCTGGCCGGATTTGGCCTCATGCCACTACTCCAAGGACGTGCTGAAGTGGTATGCGGACAATAAGGTCAATTTCGTGCCGAAAATGTTCAACCCTCCCAACACTCCGGAGCTCCGCCCCATCGAGAAGTACTGGGCGATTATGAAGCAGCACCTTCTTAAACGACCTAAGGTAGTGAAGACAGTCGAGGAACTGAAGAAAGTATGGGTTTACATGCAAAAAACGGTTGATTCACAGGTTGTGCAGAATCTTATGGCCGGGGTTAAGGCCAAGGTGCGGGCATTTGCGTATGGACTGTAAATAAAATACGAGTAAAATGGTAAAATGAAGTTTAATAGTTATTTCTCAATCCCTGGAAATTTGATGGCAATCGGATGAAAACTCGAATTTTGCGAATCAATTTTGTGTGTGGCAATTTCATCGTGGACATCCTTTATGAATTTTTCTTTCAATTTGGAAATAATTTCATCATATTCCACAACCTTTGTTTTCAATGTAGCTAACTCTTCGACTTCTTCTTGTAAGCTGAATAGATATTTTCTAATACCTGCTACAATTTCGACAATTTTTTGCCGACGGTATTTATCGTTTTTAAATTCTCTAATGGATAGCGGAGACACATTTATTCTTGCAATTCCATTATTGAATAACTCAATGTTGTGTATCCTGGAATAATCCGGTAGGTCACTGTCCTGAGAAGATGCCGAGGTAATTGAAGCTGCCGATGGTATTTCCTCCAAATCGTTCCGTGAAATTGTTGGTGCCTCGTCATGTCCACCTTTTTCTGGTTGCTCCACTCTTTCGACAGGATTACGACGATACGAATGTAACCGACATGAATCACAAATTCTTAATGACGTGTCCAAATGGACCGTACACTGCATGGATAAAAGTTTTTCAATTAACTTGTCAGTTAAATTTCTAAGTTTAGGCGAACACCGTCTCCCGATTTCACGAAAAGGTTTACAACAATGCTTTGTTTCGAGTTCCATTTCAAATCGTTTTACACTTTACGCTACTTATGAAAGACACTGTTAAACTGATGTCATGACTTTGTAATGTAATCCTTTTTATACGTACTAGGTACGCACTTTAGGTACTTTTTTGAAATATTGATATGTGCAGGGGTATGCATGTAAATTATATTTTCTGTCAACACCAAAGGGAATGCATGAATAGGTATAAATGGGCGTAACAATTGTATTCTTACTGGTATAAACAGTTTAACTAATTAAATACATCATGTTTCTACCTGAACAAAATACGCTTGTACACTAACGTGAATACTAATTATTTTTGTTTCGGGTTAGGTTTTCATAATATACTGTAAGTAAAAGCAGCAAATTTTGTCGTGTTACCTACAGTAAATATCGGGAATCAGTTTGTCTAGTATTCTCGGTAACAAAAGGTATATTGTAGAAAATGTTATGTACAATTTGAAAAGAATACTTTTGCAGATGGACAATCACGACTAACATTTGAAAAAGGGATATTTTCATGGAAAAAGCCATTTTTTCGACATTAATTTCAAATTATCTCGAAAACGGATACATTTAGAATGTTGCTCACCAAGAGCATTTTTGTTTAAAATCACTAGAAAAATCGTATTATATTATTAAAATATGGTTATTTATGCAAAAACAACAAACATTAGAAAAAAAATGAATTTTTCTTACTTCCAAGAACTTTTTTATCTTAAGTTGCTCCATCGTAGAACAACTTCTATTCTTCTTCTTATGACTCAAAGCCTTTTTGATTTTTTTTTTTATAAAAATCGTACGTTGGACAGATTTACTAATTGATTTTTAAGTTTAATTTTTGATTTTTTTTTGAAGAAAAAAAAATTTTTTTTTACAGTGTACATATTTTTTTCATAAAGTCAAATTAATTAACTACAACTTCTTTGCAGACGCAATTTTGTTACAACCAACGGTTTTCGAGTTATGATTTTTTGAAAAATACGCATGACAAAACACATACGCCCTTTTGAAAAATTTGTCTTGAGTCAAAAAATTCCCATAACCCGCGGAAAATCCATCGTCACCAATTCCGAAGACATGTGCAAAGTTTCATCCAAATCGGAGAGGGTCGAGTTCATTTGGCAGAGAAATGCTCTATTTCATTTCGCCTTCGCACACATGCACGGAATCGCACTCATACAATATTGTTATTTTATGTACAGATTGCGGAAGAAAACACTTTCTTGATCGGAAAGCAATCCGCATGCTTTTAAAAAGTCCCTGCAATTGAGAACTTTATTCCATGGCTATTACATTTTTTGAGTCTAATGCTCGTTGCTGAAGGTATGTTCCGATAGATCAAAAGTAAGCCGAGGGATTAACGTCTAATTATTGATTACATACAGCCTCATCAAATGTCCCAGGTGCTGAATAAACTGCTTAAAATCCGTCCCGTACCCTACGATGCAATGCAGCAAATCGAAAATTCTTCCGAGAAAAATCAGCAAATCCAAGGTCATATCAACTCCTCAAGCAGATCTACTTGCAGCTGTACAACTTTCGAAATTGATTGATAAGGTTTTGCACGCCATCGACCTGAAAGTGGAATCGGTGAACCTCTGGACAGATTCTAAAATTGTATAATTCTGTATAAAGAAACCTCCACAAATACTTTCGGTGGCGTCATATTCGGACTAACGAGAACCCCGCCGATTGCCTGTCACGCGGTCAACGACCTCGGGACCTAAAGAAGAACGTGATTTGGTGGAATGGTCCGCCAATGCTGAGGATGATTTCCTCCGTTCAGAAAGAAAAGGGAATTTCTCTATAAATTATGGCTATTAGTTGTTTAGCCTTATTGACTAATCCGTTATCATTAATTTATATTTGAGTAACTGTAGAGTAGGTATACTCTACCGATGATTCTATATCGAATTTAGGGACACATTGATCTTATAACCAAGGGTGCCACGTAGGATCCATTCGGCAAAGATTATCTGCATTACTACCAACTTGTACAAGTGTACTCATTCTATTTACCTCGGAATTGTCGAACCGCGCTAAGCAATTCAGACGGGCCATAATGTTGTTAACTGCTTTGTTTACGGTATTAATAACCGTTTCGGAGTCAATTTCCACTGCTGGGTTTTCCTGCAAAAGATCTGTGTTCTGATCAATTACTTTCTCATCCAGCATTCGTTTTTTCTGCACTGCAATGATCTCATCCCGTAGAATGGCCCTTAGAATTGTTGGAAGCTTGAAATTAGGTTGCACAAGGCAACGAGCTGTTGCTGTGGTTGAAGCAGTCAATGGGCCAGATACTCCAATAGTCGATAAAAATTCCACTATGTTAGGTGTCAATCGGAATGGCACTGGTCGATTGACATCCAATAGTCCGGTGTTATCATCGACATCAAACTTAAAGTAGGAAACGTTCATTAGACCAGAGTCTTGGTGAAGATACATCATGTCTGCATTCAAACGAGTGAGATATAAGCTGTATTCCATAAGACACGAGAGAGATAATTGAAGGGTAAACTGAAAGAAAAGCCAATAATTATTAGAATGTTTTAACACTTTGTTGCTTCTTATAATACCATCTTTCTAAACTGCCAGTAATCAGTCGCTGAACGGAAGTTTCTAATAGCCCAATCTTTCAACATCGTCTTAGGGATCATCGTAGTTTGAACCTCTCGTAAAATATCCCGCAGAACAGTGTGATTTGTTTGTGATCCACGAGCTTGTACCTTTGCAAGCCGTTCATAATACCGTGCAATCGGCGCGTCATGTTCAATGTTTAATTTCGAACATCCATTTTTGTAAATGTCCAATAGTGAAATGCTCGATGGATTGTCCTCAACCAGCCGCATTTGCGGTGACACAGCAACGACTCTTGGCACAGTAATATGCAAGAATCGTCTTGAAGTTTCCTTCTGTTTAGCGAGATAATTATTCAACATACGCAGTAGTTGCAAAACTCGTTCTTCGCGTCGAGCATCACCTAGACCTGTGTCGTTTACCACCAAGTATGGATAGATTTTGCCATTTGTTCCTCGAATGTACAACCTTCGGGCAGCGGTGTTGTGTTTTTGAACGATATCCACTCGTGGCATGAAACGAGCTATGCGGATATGATAATGCGAATGCTTGGGCAACAAAAGTTCACCAGGCAATTCGACTTCTGCAGTCTTTTGGCTGAAGTTGGACAAGAACCGACATTTTTCTTCGATCAAGAAAGACCTGAAAAGAGAGGAAAAAAAAACACAGAAAAATAAACTTCCGATACTAAAAATATGATGTGTTCGTAAAGTTACGTAGCACCAGGATTGTGTTTAAAAACATACATAGTTACTTCAAATTATCATTGAAACGTAATATAGCAAATTGTGGTTAATTAGAATAGGATTTAAGTGGTAAATTAATTCACGGTTTTCCCTTTTCTCGAAGAAACATTATCGCTGTGTAGACTTAGACGGGAGTATATACCTAATACGTATTAGGAAAAAATCTACAATACTTACTGATTTTTTACTATAGCAGTAGTGGTTAATCCTACGTCTGAAATAATAAAAATGACTATTTGTATACTTACTTTGGAAGCTGCTTTGTTTTGTTTTCTAGAATTTTGATCCAAATTTTAAGTTTGTTTATCAAGTTGTGCAGCTTAGTAGCTCCCGGTTGTGAAAAATCAAAGTCACTGGTGAATTGACCTTTCATCTTTTGGAAAACAGGATCCTGGACCGTTGCTTGTGCTCGTCTTGCCAATGATTCTGACGCTGCCGAAGAGAAATTCGACGAAACAGAGCTTGATATGTTTTCTGTAGGAAACAAATGCATTAATATTTACTATTGATATATAATAAAATAACGTACCGATTCCAATTCCAAATGTTGAGACTAATTTTTTCACGAAATTAAGTGTATGCTGAGTGATAGTTGCTTCATTAACCGAGCAGCGATTTTCGAAAGCGATCGCATAACATTTGGTCAAACCTTGACGTAGTTGACGTAAAACCTCTTCATACCAATTTTCTCGGAACCAAACCATCTGGTCAACGATACCCTCCAAAGAGCTTAAAACAGTTGGATGAATATCCCTCTGTAGGTGCATAATCTTAGAACATCGCCACATGGGAGGCGTAGCACGGATAGGAGTTGTAGTTACTTGCAGATTTCCACTTGAAACAGTTTGTTGATTCTCTGTCCCTGACTGAGTCTGCCCTGTTGAAGCAACCTGTTGCGGTTGATGTGCTTGCTGTTGTTGTTGCTGCTGCTGCTGCTGCTGCTGTTGGGTTCCAGAGCCACCTGGTTGAGTTGAGATAGTAACTTGACCTCCGGTTGAAATTCCTGCCTCAGTTTTGACGGCGGCCATTTTTTGTGCAGCAGCAGACGCCTGTTCAACGCTTTTATATCGTTCTCTCTGTTCTATTTTCAGTGTGAGATAAAGAGTGCGAATCGGAAAGTAAACCGCTTGCGGAAACATTCTTCCCACTTGACTTAATAGATTTAGAATGACCGTTCCTTCGTACTGTACCAAACAACAGAGCAATTGGGGAATCCATGGAACCCACTGAATTGGTGGTACACCAACCGCATATTTATCTAAAGCATCTAAAAGGGATTTGTCCTCGTCGTAGGATAGCAGCCATAGGACTTTAGCAAGATATTTGCGAGATTTACTTTCATTTTGGTTACGACAAGCGTGCAAAAAGCACGTCATCGCCGAAACACCTAGGTTAATTTGTCTTGGATCTCTGGTAAAAATGTGTTCCAAATAATCGCCCCACAAAGCCCATGCCTTAATAAGAGTATCGTGCAGCTGAGTAGCTGCACTGAATGCTTTGTTAGCTTCCTCTGAACGACCGGTCTGAGCAAGTAATAATCCTTTCAATGCGTAGAACTCAGCTGTCATTTCTTTGGAAAAGTAGTCCAAGTTTGTAGGCTCTATCACTTCTAGCGCGTCGGATAATTCCGATCGGCTGTTGTTCACGGCTGCCATCTGCAAACAACATTTGACCTGTTGGCGAATTTTCTGAAAATAGCAAGAAAAATTGTTGCAGTCTTTGGTAGACTAGTATAGAAGTAATATTACTGGAGAAAGCATAACTGTCCGATGATATAAAACACAAGTCAAAAAAAAAAAAAAAAAATTGCGGTGTGAGTTTTCCGACTTAAAAACCAAGAATAATGTTCATTTGTCGAGCAGGAATTTGACATTTTTTTTAATCGATAAAAACTAAGTTTAAATGGATTGAATCGCCGTTCTCTAATGAAGCAACTTTGTAGGAAAAACATCCATAAATTTCGAATCCGCTGAGAGGTTCAAAATGCATAATTCTAGCGTAACGTTATTTGTGGATGGCGCCTATGTCGAAATTAGAAAATTTAAAATTAGAGAAAACATTCATGTGGCAGTTATGCATCCTTCGACATAATAGTATTATACAGAATACGATACCTGGAAACAATCTACAACTGGCACGGAAGGAATCGTATAAATCCTGTACAGAGAGTCTTGACAAACTCCTGTAAGATTTTGTTTTCGGGCAATTTTTCCAAAGTGGATAATAGTTTGTGCAGACGCATGGGCCCCAAGCATACATGGACCATTGTTGTCACCTTGTTGCTCGAGATGTGACGTGATGATCTGATAATGATGTTGTCTCCAAGTGAAGATATCACTCCAATGTGACAAATCATCGGCAATCACTGGCAAACGATTACGCCACGTTTTGACTATCGCTTTCATATCGTGTAGAGAAGAACTCCTGTTTTGTAGCAACCCTTGGTGAATTTGGCTTGCTTCCTGTAGTTCCATTATCTGTTGAGATGCTTGCAAAATAGGAAGATGGATGTGCGAAACGATAGGTGGCAATCGACGCCACTCGCGCATACAGTATGCAGAAGCCATTTCTACGTATCGCTCTACGGAAGGATGCTGTTCTTCTTGATTTAAAATAGTCAGATAACCACGATATAGATTGACCTTGTAGCCCACTTGCTTCGGACAAGATTGTTCTACCTTCAGCAGGGCTTGCTTCATAAGGGTCCAATCTGGTACACGCCATGCACTGTCCATGATAAGAAACGAGTTCTTATCCTTGTTGATCTGCCCATAATCCATTAAAATATCCCATTGATTGAGCTCCTTTGCACATCTTATCCAACGGTTTTCCCATAAGACTAATTCGCTGTTCATATCGGAAGGGGTAGTACCATTGTTTAGATCTTGCTTGAATCGAGTCATTGCCGAATCATAAATACTTTGTGCCTCCTCGAAGAAACCCATCTGTTCATGGGCAATTGCTAAATTCGTCTCGGAATATTTGGCATACTTCAACCACAAACCAGCCCAGAGATCCTCCTCGTGAAGCGAAGAATACATTTGCGATAATGGATCCATAACGTACGACCCGTCTCGACAGCTTTCCTCATCGAACTCAGCATATTCGGAAATACTTTCCTTCCGATTTGGCCAATCCAATGCCATTTCCTCAAGCATCAGCGTCATTCGATGCCACAGGTTGTGCGCTTTGCCCAAATATGCCATCAAGTTGGGTGGAATGTAAACCGATGGGTTGCAGTGCGATAGAGCTTCAACGAATGTATGCAATGCACTAGGATGGCAGTCTTTCTGAATGATGTGTGTTCCCGATGAAAGGTATGGCACAATTTCACGATCCAATGACTGCTGTTGTCCTTGATCAAGAATAGACCAAAGACGAGGAAAAACATCTAGCCACACTCTTTCCGCCAGCAAAGTGTCCATATGACAGAGTTGAGCAGTCGCCACTAGCAGTTGTTCAGTTCGTACCTTTCGGCTTGCTTCCAAAAACTCTGCCTGCCGACTGATGAGTTTTGCCAGTGCAGCCTGACGGTTGGCGACTGGGCGTTCGCTTTCTTCATGCCGTGAAATATTTGAATCGACACTCATGTCCATATCAAAGGCATCTTCCTTATCTTCGATGGGATCAAATGTTTCAGTCGGGTCGCTATGTAGGGATGTGTAGATGACAAAGTTCTTCTTTTCGTCCGATTCTGCCAAGTTGATAACCTATTAGATATTATAATATTTATTAAAGCGCCATCTCATAAAGAACTGCACTATAATTTGTCATACTTACCGAGGAAATGCTAGGCAACAGGTGGTTTTCATTGCTGTTTTGGATTTGGGTTGTTGTGTTTGCCGTTAGAATCAATAATTCGATACATTGTTTTATCCAGTAGTGTTGTCCAATGGAATCCCATGCATGCGAGCAAATGATGTAGAGCAATCTATCGTGTAGTCTTCGCCTCATGGAACCATCAAATACCTCAAAAAACTTAGCTCGGATCTTAGGTTGATTACAGCGCAAACCAGCCAGGAATGCGGCTTCCAATTTAGATGTAAGCTCCGTTATCTTAAGTTGCTCATCTCGGTAGATGTAGTTCACCAGTTCCAAAAATTGCCCGTTTAGTTCTTGGTCATCGGCAAAACGTTTCTCCACGTACTGCATCAACTTAACTAACAAAATTGATTTTTCCCGTAGTGTTGGGGCTTGCGAAACCGTCACAGGGGAGTTTTTATTTTTCATCCACTCTTCGATCATTTTAACAATTGCTTTGATAACTTTCACATCGTTGCTTTTCTCAATTAAACCAACAAGGATTCCACCAATAAACATCTTTCGCATTTCAACACTCATTACCACAACACGATTCTTCACCAGATCTAAGGAAACAACCAGCAGTTCTAGGGCAATTGATCCGGCATTCGTAGCGGCTTCACCATTGCCATTCTGATTACTGGCGATTCCTCCCAAGTGCTCCTTAGTTAATCGATTGAGTAATCTCATGAATGGGATGATAAGGCGATCAATATAACTTTGATTATTTGTACAAGCTGCTTTCAAAGTCATTAGTGTTCCGAAAAGAGTGGATGGATTTGCCTGAGCATTTTTCTCGTACGCGGCCAAACCCTCGAATATCATTTTGCTGATTGTTGCATAGAGTGTTTCTAACTCGTCGTGTTTGTGGTGGGAATCCGTGGGGAAAATTGACATCAGTCGAGTGAGCAAGCCATGCATTAATTTGATTACTCGTGTATTGGGACAGGTAACGCAAGCGGAGAGACCTCGCTGTAGTGGACGGAACGTTGCTAGAATTTGATCCTTTTTCAGAACAGACAACAAGAATGTTAACAGCTCCAAAGCGGTGCAAATGTTTCCTATATTCGGCTGTTGACCTTCTATACTAGTAAACACTTTATCTAGCCATGTGAGTTTCAAATCGAACGGTTGCTGCCAAACATCCGGTTTGATTGCTAATTTGAGCAAAGTAACACATCTTCTAGAAAGACTCTCTCCCGGTGACATCGTTCCAGGCGTGGTTGAGACGTCATTTAATTGGCAAGCCATGCGGAAAAGAAAATTAAGAACAGCATCGCAATGGACACGATCAATAGGCCGACCGGAGCCTTCGACTTTTGGAGCTACTACAGCCACGGTACCTGTCGATGTACTCGGAGATGGTTGAGGAGTTGTTTCCCCTGTAGCCAATTTTTTCCGGGCTTCCTCTTCTTGCGCAGTGCGCTTCACAGCACCACTAGATTGTTGTTTATTTTCAGATTGGAGTTTGTTATCTTCGTCCTCTACAGCACTACCGTCCGTTTCTTCTTTAATTCGTTGAAGTTCCCATTTTATGATTACTTCTGCCAGTTCAACCGATAGCTTTCTATAATCAATAGTGGCATTCACTGTAAATCCCAACCGATGCATTGAATTGATAATCTGCTGCACCAAATGATGGCGAACAGGATAGTAGACCTTGAAATGTCTAACCAAGAGTTGAAGAATGTGGAACAATTGTTGCATAGAATGACCTTCTTCAACAATAATTTTCTTAGTCCAATGGGTTAGCATTGTATTTCCATCTTCCATACGTAACGGCATCGCTGGTGTTAACACCTCTAAAGCTTGTTTTACAACTGTCCTAGCTTCAACAGCGTGGGCTTTCAGAAGTGAATGGAATACCTGTAGAACAATTCTCTTATGAATTGCTAATCTCGCAATTATGTGACTGAGCAGCAAGTGACCATGATATCTAGCTGCTGGGTCGACACAATTTTTCGGCAGCAAACAAGGCCACGCAAACGTCATCAGTCGTCTCAGCTTGTTTCCTTCTCGTTTATTATTGGCGTCTCCGTCGTGGATATGGGGGGAAGCCCGTTCTACTAGCAAACAAGCAAATTGTAGCAAAGCAATCCTCACGGCATCCTCATTGGCGAATGGCTTCTCCGGGTCGATAACCTTGTTTATGAAAACAGACACAATGTTGTTTTCATCCTCTAAATACGGCGCAGGAGGGGCTCCAACCAGCTTGTTGCCTTCGCCTTTTTCGAAACTAACAGCAAAACTAGGAATGATTACCATCGTTAGGATTTTCGCCTTTAAATCCTGTGATATGTCCTGATTGCTAAAACATTCTACAAAGTGGAAGAAAGCTTTTCTTTTCCAATCTACGGTGTAGCTTTGGCACACTGTATTCTGGAGAAAATCCCGGAAGAACTGGAAATCCGGTATAAATCGTAAACAAAGTGCTCGCAACAGTTGGAACAGTAATGGAATTTCATTCGTATTATGAGAGAAATATTCCATCAGAATCTTCGCCACTAGATGCCACATATCGCATACTACGGAAGTTTGGCACGTCTGAAATAATAGAACGATGAAATCATGGTTTCGTTAGAGAAGTCAACCACAAACCTTGTACAAATCGTTTTTCCAGATATTCTTTAGCGCCGCTATGATATCCGCCTGCGTCGAAATCCACGGACTGTCAAATTCGATGAGTGTGTAGATAATAAGTATTGCCTGTTTTTGGGCTTCGTAGCGATCTTCAAATGATTTGCTGAACATACAAAACAGAAAATTAAGAATGAAATATTCAAAACAGAAAAATCGATCATTTATTCAATAACATACCCTTGGGCAATGGCAACACTGCCTTCCGAATTAATCATGATAAGCTGGATTAACCGGGGGCCCTTCTCCTGGACGGCATTGCGGAATGACAAACCATCCTTGTGTTTTAATAGATAAATCATGAATCTATTCCACTGGGCATCTTTCACGTTGACGTCACTCAACAGCAGTTCCATAGACTCCTTAGGAAACTTAAGTAGGAACTTGACCAACGGTGGGCGATATGGAGAGCAGGGTTCAATCATCAAGCTTTTTTCGGTCTGCAAAATCAACTTGCATAGACTGTCAATAAATTTTGCCGATGCCGCTGGGATTTGGTGGAATATTCCAATGATGGTCACAATTTTCTGCTCCGTTTCTCCTGTTTTAGATGCGGCCAAGAAGTTGGAACCTTTGTTGGCGGCGATTGAGCTTTCCAGCAGCTTTTTCACAATTTGAAGCAACGAGTCGCATAGTTTTTCGTTGAACATTGATGGGAAAAGTTGTGTCAAATACGAAAGGCGTTTAGCGCCGTTCAGCGTTAGATTTCGATGGTCTCCCAGCTGCATTAGCAACGGGCGAATACCGGCGTGGATCTGCAATGATTTGAACATCAACATCATTCTTCAAAGGTTTTACTTAAAGCTATTATAGAAGTCTAGACCCAACAGCAACTTACGGTTTCTTTATCAACGGTACATCCTTGTAGAAAGTTCTGCATGCATTCGAAAGCAGCCTCCTGCAGTTCCACGTTGTTTTTCTCTAGAGCCTTAAAGAGGATAGAAAATATCTTTTCCCTGCATCCATTTGGGATGTAATGGCACGCTGCCAGAGCGCGCAAGGCGCTCTTTCTCAACGGAATCAGATTTGTTACCGTCTTGTAGCAGTCCAATTTATTCAAGGTTGTATCTTCTGCATCCGACAATGTCAATACCTCATGATAAAATACTTTATGCGTTAAAATGGTGAGATCTACGAAGAAGAAAATCAGTTGATCAAAGCAGAAAACAACAATTTCAGGAGCAAAATACCAATAGTGAATAAGCGTGGCTCCAGCGTCGTACAGAATGTATTACCATCCATTAGGCCAATTTGAGCGCTGGCCGGTTGGTGTCGAAGCAGATGCTTCTTGGGAGGAATCATATCTACCAATACCTCGCGATGTGGATTCATGACTTCTGTTACTGTTTTTCCTTGCAATTCAGCAATTAACCTGAGTGAAGCCATAGCCGTTTCTCTGACTAACGTGTGAGGACTTGTCACTTGTCTAACCAGTTCGTGAATCACATCGTACATGGCTTTCTTTTGAATCGTAATCAATTCCTCATTCTTACAGTCCCTATCTAGAGGAGTCATACAAATCCGCAACATCTTTTCTAGATAATTTTTTGCCATATCAATTGCTCCACTGGATACTTCTCCAGTCAGATCCATTATTATGAACATGAATGCCTTCAGAAATATGAACAAATGTTGGTATAACCATCTCATTGCCATGTTTTGATAGAGGAACTTGAGAGCTATACAGCCACCCATTTTTGAGTACCATGGACGTTCGTAACATAGAGCAGCCATTTTCTCTGCAAGATACTGCATCATGGGCAGACGACATGCCCGTTCCTTTGAGCCCATAATGTTGGTTGCAGTCTCCAGAATGAGAACCATTGCCAAGTTTCCTGGCTTACAAAGCTCTTTTTCTTCATGACCCATAATTGCTGCTAGAGCGTCAATCAAAACCAATGGATCAAGACCATTGTTCACCTGATGATGTTTGTGTGGAAAGGGTCCAGCCTGTTGGGCTATAGCAACCATAGTGTAATGTCTAACAACTGCTACCATAGTGGGTAGTACTGATCCCCGCAATTCTTTGGTGGCTGCTGCTACAAACATTCCAGTTAAGGCTATCTGATGGGTGTGTCTTGCTTGTTTATCCTGTAAAGTGTAATGCGTACCAGTGGCCACCACATTATTGTCAGTAAAACTAGGGTGCATAAACAATTTTTGTAACGTATGCTTGTCGTCATCCAGAGAAATCGAAGCTGCCAAATAACATCGGATGACTTCCCAGCTTTGTCGCCAATAGAACGGATCGGTTGTACTAGTTTTAAGCGCATTGAATGCGGTCTCAATCACTTTATCAACCGGGAAATCGATCGGTTTTCGATGCTCCTGGAAGAAAGCTACAACAGCTGGTTGAAGCGCATCACTTTCTTGGTACATCAGTTGCTGTGGTTCGATCATCATCTTTCGATTGCCCCCTCCGAATTTACCCAATACACGGAATGCAACCACTGCAGCACTATCCTGGTTGCGTAGTGTTCTCCAGAGAGCTTGCATCAAATCGGCACGCACTGGTTGAATATGATCATAAAGAAAATCCGGCTGCAAGTTATCTACGCACAGTTCTAATGTCCGTAGTCCCTAAATAGAAACAAATAATTAGATATTTTGAACATCAGCTCATAGGTAGACAAAAATATTCTTTTAACTTTCTTCATCATTGAAAAAAATACTATGTGCTGCCTAGTTGTGAGAATTATGCTGCATACTCACAAAAAAATCTTACCTGACTTACGAGTGTATGTGATCCATTCAGTGCCGATACCAACGGATCCATCAACATTGGTAAATACGGAAGAAGTGAGGACAAACGCACTGGCACCGTAAGACAAAGCTCAACAAAAAGATCTTTCATATGCTGCTTGTGGAAACCACTTTGCAAACGATTGAGGCCTTCCAACAAATTTGGCAACAGTGGCAGGAACTCTTGATAGAGTAAGTCGTGTGAGCCACCACCAATGGAACGGAATAATGCTCTAAGCAGTAGAAAATAGTTATACGGTTCCTTAGCCGTCATAGCCAACTCCATCGATCGATTTACAATGTTATGCAAGTGTGGTCGTAGCATATGTTCGTTTTCAGCTGCAAACAGACTCACACTACCAAATACTAACTTGAACAATCGTAGATACAGATTCGATCTTTCAATATTAGAACCCATCTCTTCCATACGCTCCAGAAGATATTCGACCAGCACGGTGGCAAACAGTGGTGACGTTTTGGGATTCGCCAGGAAGGAATTGGCGATGACCTGAAGTGCAGAATTTTTGTACAGTCGATCTACCATAAAGTCGATGGTAGAAGCAAATATTTCCTGGAAGTTTTGCGAGTCCATTGTGAGAAAAACACCGCTGAAGTGTTCCAATACTTCCTTCTCTTCCTTCGATCGTGGCATTTGTAGCGCTTGTTTTTGCTGTGGTAATGTCTGTGGAATTCCCATAGCTGGGACGTTTATGGTGTAAATGTCAAGAGCTTCTAAAGCCCAATGGAAGAGATCAATAAAGATCAATATCTCATTTGGATTGAACAATTTCGAAGCAGGCATGCCATGATCGTTGGGGTTAATTTTAGCAGCAGGACAACCCCACGTTATCGTTTTTACACCACACACGAGGGTTTTTACTAAACTCCGATACTCAGTCACATTGAGATTATTCGGTTGCGGAAATCCGATACTGGTAAGTTTGAATGAATTTTCTGATAAATCCATTCCGAGAAAATCCTTTGGGATATTGCTATCATTTGCCGCTGGAGTTTGTGGTGTATGTTGTGGTGTGGCCCCTGCTGCCGGGGTATTTTGAGCCGTTGATGGTGTTCCAGGAGTAGTGTTTGTAGTACTTTCAGGTTTGAAAGATTTCCTAAAATAAGGCATAGGGGAAAAATAAGATTATAACTTTCTAAACTAATTTCAATTATTTCGTACCATTTCAGCATAATCTGCGGCAACTGTAGTTTTGAAATAGTATGAAATTTCTGAGTGAAAACTTTTAACATGGTAATTAAAAGCTCTCGGCTGGCAACTGGTTCTGCATCGCTCTTCATGCGAATACATTCGACCAAATTGAGTAACAACTTGCAGGACATTGTTTGTATGCTTGTGGGCAACGATTCGTCATGCACGTTCTTGGCAAACAAATAAACAGCCTTCGACAGTGCCGGTAAGCCTAAATGCTGACGAACATGATGAACCAAATCGGCCAATGTCGAATAAGCCAGTGGACGCAAAGACTCATGCGTCGTCCATCCCTTTCCAAGCAGTATATCTTCGTCAAACAGTTTATCGATTGATGACACAAAATCTAAAAATATAATAATTTTTAATTTTCAAATTGCGATTGCAATAAATTCTTTATATTATGTTACGATTTCTTAATTCTGTTGCTAGAATGTGTCTCGTTGCTACAAGCAATTCTTTTCTTAAATGGGCAACCTCCTTGGGACAGCTTTCCAATAGATTTAACATTCCTTTCACCATCGTTGGAGCGTGAGTCAAGATGACATCCTGAAAAAGTCTGATTATATACGCAGAAAACGCTAAAGTCTTTATTTGAGCTCCCATAAAATCCACATAAATTTCTCTGTTAAATCCTGGAGAATTCCTGAAAACAATGCAACACGTCATACAACAACAAATAGCATTTATGTGAAAGTCATACTTATGAATAAGTGACGGTTGAAGAGTAATCGTGGTCATAATCAGCGGGACAAAATCGACCACCTCCTGATGGACATTGGTTTTATAGATCTGATACATTAGAACCACAATTATAGGCAGCTCTTGCAACACTTTTAAGGAATTAATTCCTTTTGGGATCAGGTTATACTACAACACAAAAACAAATGATTTTATTATTTGTTCAATTAAAGATAAAAGTCATATCGCTAATGCAAGCCTTACCGTTACTGTTGAGAGTTTCCCGTCTGCGGTTTTTTTTTCAACTTGTATCGAACTGAGCGTAAATGTTTCCGGAAGCAAACTTTCGAAATTTACCTCTTTCAAATCCTTAACACGGATCGCTTGTCTTGGCTCAAACATTGTGGTCAAATGCTTCGGAAGATCAGAGTAAATTGTTTTGACATATGATAGAAAATCTTGAATTTCCGGATGAAATGATGGACGATATTGTTTGTGTATATCAATAATGATACGTAAACAAACAAGTACATTTTCTTCATTATCGGTTTGCAGCAATTTGATCGTTAGCACGATGATAGGTTTTACATACGGCCGGACAAACTCCGATGTAGGCAATCGATGGATCATTTCCAAAATTATTTTCCGAACTTGTTGTAAATTTAGCTCGGAGATAAAGAGCGGTTCACCTTCCTGCAGAATTTTCAGAAATATACGCATCGAATGCTCCAAAAAGCTTGGATACGAGCTGCACTGTGTAATCAGCTCAAAATGTTCGCTCAATTCCTGTGCTGCTTTGAGTTTGATTTCATCTTTTGCGGTAGGATCCGCAAGCATGTTTACAAAACTCCGAAAATGGTTCATTTGTACCGAATCTATCACCAGCTGCTGCGATTGTGGTGAAGATGTACTCTGTGCATACATCGAAGTCATTGTGCCTATAAATACACAAAATAAGTATATAAACAAACCCATACACATAACTGGAATCAAACCAAATCTCACGTGCTTGTTTGAAACAGCTGTTGTTTGCCAACAAACCTCACCGACACGAACTGTTGTAGCGGTGTTGATGTGTTTAGCGGTGTTGGTAGTACGATGAACGTCAAATTTCAAAAGTTAAACTCCGCGTGCGTCACCATTTGCAATTTTATTATTTCACTTATAAACACCCAAATCAGTAATTCCACTGATAAAATCCATTGAAATTACCTGTGTTATTACTTTGTGAACAAAGCGAAACTAATTTTGCTTAAAACAATATTAGATTTTCCACAAAATAACCGTATATTCACTTCTGTCCGCAAAGACCAACCGACGCCAACTCAAGTAGGAAAATTTTTGACGTTTTCATTCCCAATGAAAAATAAATGGAGATCGATTATTACTTGCACTCGAAAAAAAATACTAGTAAGATTCATATGTTTCAGACATAGCTTTTTACAAAACGGAATTCCAATTTCATGTTACCACACAGCCCCCCCACCTTCAAAAACAACGCCACAAAATAAAAAAAATAACAAATAATTATTTTCTGCCTCCGAGAAATGGTTTTTATCTGCCCTCGTTTCATCTACATCTTATGGATTTTTTTTTTTTTTTTGTGCTTCACGCAACCAAGCAGAATCTACCCCCACCCAACCACCACGCTACAAACCTGCATATAAGGGCATATGCATTACCTCTAGTGCACATTGAAATGGATTAAAACAGAAAAGGGCCCCCCTAAGATCGAACTAATGCTACATCTTTTGTAATGCCATAAGACATTGCTAAAGTAGCATTATTGCATTGGTAATGCACACGCAGAGAAATATATTGTAAATTCAAAAGGGATCTGTATAGATTCAACAAATTTTATTGTAGACTCACGGCTTACCTGTATTTTCTTTTGAATCGACCATTAAGGTTATTCATTCCAACAATAAGTATTGTTGTTTCTAAAAATGCTTCAAGATAGCCAGCTGTCAATTTCAAATCAAAAGTATAGTTAAAACAAATATATAATTTATCGACGCAATGCAAATATTTAATTGCATCGACAAAAGCGATCATTTAGAAACGAAAAATTGTATTATTGTTTCTACAATATTATATTATTAATTCAAAAATATTCAATTTTTTGTGATAAATAGTAGTTTTGTTGTTTTTGTGGAAGAGGTTTTTGAGATGCAAATAAAGTTCATCAAAATGAAAACAAATCTTTAAACATTGTTTATTATTGTTATGAAATTACAATGTCTAAAGAAAAGCTTATGCAAATAAGTTGAGCATAATTCTAAACTGTCTACATCTGAGATAACAATTATTGTAGTTGTTTTGTAGAGTTTGAAAGATAGCAGATGCTCATCAAAGCTTCGCATGTTTCCTTACGCTCTATGGTTTTCAGCGTATCGACCGTGTACTGATTTGCTGAAATAATCATGCGAATATGAATAAAATTTTATAAATACAAAGGCACTTTGAACTTACCTAGGAAAACGTTAATTATAGTAGCCGCCAATCCGGAAGTTTCCAATAACCCGAAGAACGACAAAATTTCTTCATCGACGCGTTCAACTACTAACTCTTACTCGTCAGCCATTTTAAGCAAGAGTTTTAGATTGCTCAAAAATTAAAAGACGGTATCCGCAAGTAGAGTGGCTGTGAAGAAAATGACGCCATGCAAAGCCACTCTAGTCGTAAGCATCCGACTATTAGAATTTTCTGCCAAATTATGATTTACACATGAAGTATTTCTGATATAGATATAAATATTGTTGATTCTACAAAATTAGATTGTTGAAGCAATAAAAATAAGTAGCAAAAAATAAAGTTGTAATATCAACAAAATATTTTGTAGATTCTAAAATTATGATTTTAATTTCTAAGAACAGTATTGTTGAAGCAAAAATTAGGTGTATTTGTATCAATAAATTACTTTTATGATACAAAAATTATTTTTTATTGAATTTATTCCCAGATATTGCTGTTTCAAACTACCTTTATTCCTCTGCGTGCACTCACCCCATATTTCCCCACACAATTTAAATTCCCCCCACCACCCCTACCCCCCCCCCCCCCTCCCCCCCCCCCTCCCCCCTCCCCACCCCTTATTTTCTTTACTTATTACTTATTAACTATTTTATTATTATTTTTTCTTTTTTTTCCCACCCTCCCCCACTACCCCCCCAAAACCCCCCTTTCACCATTCTTTATATTAATAAATTTCAATACCCCAAAAATTTTTCCCCTTCCTCCCCACCACCTCTTTTTGAAAAAAAAGTGACAGTTCGTTTCTCGGCTCTTCATTCTAATTTCCGGGTCGCTTTAGCTAATTGACGTGAACTGCGGCGATGACTTGACGCCTCGCTGTATTTTACTGATTGCTATGGGCAAGGTTGCCAGTTTGACCCTTCTCTGCGTTGACAGTCTCCCCTGGGTGTGGTCCGGAGTTTTCCGGAGTCTCACGTCTCTCCATCAGGTCAAGAAGCGCCAACCTTGCTACCGGTCTAACCAGAGCCTTCCCTCCAATCTTTACCACCGCCTGTCGATGACGACCATCCGGATTTTCAATAGTGCGAATGACCCGTCCTCTCTCCCAACCGTTGCGTTTAGCTGGTTCTGCGACCATCACAAGATCCCCCGCTTTAAGCGGCCGTGTTTCGTTGAACCATTTTGATTGCCGGCGAATCACCGGCAGGTATTCCATCAGCCATCGCTTCCAGAATACCAAAAGCTGACACTGGATCAACTCGTACGACTTTCCCAAAATCTGTCGGCGAACAAGTTCGCTGTTCTGCGTAGTGAAAGTAGGCGTATATTCACGTATTTGTGGCTGCATCCCATTGGATCTTAATACCAAGAAGTGGTTAGGGGTGACCCCCCCCCCCCCCCCCTTTTTTTTCCCCCCCCCCCCCCTCCCCCCCCCCCCCCCCCCTTTCCCTCCAGCTTTCTTCATAATTTCTTTACGGATTGTACTAAGCGTTCCCATGCTCCACCCATGTGCGGCGCTCCCGGCGGTATGAAGTTGAAGCTATTGAGAGTATGGAAGTCATTCTCACTAGCATAAAGAATGAGCTGTCTTCCATTCACAGAAACAGTAGTTTGACCGGAAGTACTACGATGCTGAAAAATCATTTAACTTCTCTAGTTGACACAGCAATGATTTCAACAATGCACACTCTAGCAGGTGATCTAAAAAAGGAGCTGCTAAATATCAACAATGAGATAAGTCAGCTCAATCAGCTGAGCATAGAAACGGCAGCCAGTTTTAATATGCAAAGCAACTCTATGCTAGAGCTCGATATCTTGGACGAGCTAAAAGCACTGACTGCGAACATAAACGCAATACCAAGACATGGGGAAGCACACACCAATGCACATTTAACTCCGTCACTCAATTCAAATCCCAGCCTGGCAAAAGAATTGAATCATAACAACAAACATGACACCGACGACTCAGGTTGGCGACTTTTGGGAATGAGGAAGGTTTGGAAAGCGGATTGGAGTGAATATGATGCTCGAAAATTGCGTCGTTTGAATCAGCAGAAATTGGCTGAAAAGGCTAAAAAGAAGCAGAAACAGTATCTAGCAAACCTAGCAAAAAATAGCAGTAACAACAACAACAACAACAACAACAACAACAACAACAACAACAACAACAACAACAACAACAACAACAGCAACAGCAACAACAACAACAACAGCAACAACATCAACAATAGCAACCGTACACACTCAACTGTTTTCTACAATAAATGCAACAACAACAATAATCTCAACACCATCGGCTATCCACACAATCCACTACCACATGATCGAGACCTACTAGCGGCAGCGAAGTATCGTTTTTCCAGGCCGCCACCTAACTATCAACCTATACAATTTCAACGAGGCGAAATCCTACACCCTTACCCGGCATCTGATGAATCTTCACGCATAGCTCCTGCACACTCACCCAACTGGTTGGCTCCGGCGAGTTTTTCAGCAGCACCATGTGAGTCATGTTCATGCTCGCATGGGCATTCGAGTTTTCATCGGTAGTGACGAAACCCTTAGAGGAGGATAATGATTTTGAAGCGCACGACGATAACGAGAACTTGACGACATCTCTAGATCAGAGAGGGGTACTTAGTTTTAATAATTTTAATTTATCGACTAACTCGAGTCTGCAAACGCTTCCACCTAAAACACAATTAAGTACCGAAATAATAGTTTATTGCCAAAATTTTAACCGTATGAAAAGTGCGGTAAAAATTCAAGAAATTCATAATAAAATTTTGGGTTGCTCATTCCCAATAATAATGGGAACTGAAACCAGTTGGGATCAAAGCGTTAGGAGTGAAGAAGTCTTCGGAAATTCTTATAATGTTTTTAGAAATGACCGCAATTTGGAAATTTCTGAAAAGAAGTCAGGTGGGGGTGTTTTAATAGCTATTTCTACCAAATTTAATTCAGAAATCATTGATACATCTACAGTTAAGGAATTCGAACATGTATGGGTGAAAGTACACATGGCAGGTGAAATACATGTATTTGCCACAGTGTATTTTCCCCCAAATAACGCTCGCAAAGAAGCATATGACCATTTTTTTCAAACTGCTGATGAAATTATGTCTGAACTTTCCCCAGAAGTGAAAGTTCACATATACGGTGATTTTAATCAACGTAGTGCTGACTTCATTCTAGACAATGAAAACGAGTGCATCTTACTACCAGTCGTTGGGGAGAATGAAACATTGCAGCTTATTTTCGACAAAACTGCAGGCTTGGGGCTCAATCAAATTAACCATGTAAAAAACCAACAAAATTGCTATTTAGATTTTTTACTGACAAATATTCAGGAAGACTTCTGTGTAAGTAAATCTATTTTTCCATTATGGAAAAATGAAGCTTTTCACACAGCAATTGAGTTTTCCTTATTTGTTCATGAATACGAAAAACCCAACGACTATGAATATGAAGAGGTCTTTCAATATCATTTAGCAAATTATGATATCATAAGACACAAACTTAACGGAATTGATTGGCAAACGATCTTTAAGAATGAAGCAAATGTTGAAACTTCTGTTGAGGTTTTCTATAAATTATTGTTTGAAATAGTAGTTGAACAAGTACCACTCAAAAAAATTAGGCGACAAGGTAATTCGAACCACCCAGTTTGGTATAATAAAGAAATAAAAAATTTTAAAAATCGGAAGCAAAAGGCCCACAAAATGTATAAAAGGGATGGTAACAGTAATAATCTGACATACTATTTGAAGGTTTGCGATGAACTGAATCTTGCTATTAGTAATGCATATGATGAGCATAATTCAAAAACCGAACTTGAAATTAAGTCTTGTCCAAAAAAATTCTTCAATTATGTTAAAACTAAGCTGAAATCTGACAATTTCCCATCTAGAATGCATCTTAACTCAAATGTTGGTGATAACGCGGAAGAAATCTGCAATCTATTTGCAACATTCTTCCAAGAAATCTATACCACGTTTGATGAAGAAGATCGCGATTATGAATATTTCAATTTCTTCCCAGAATTTTCAAGGGACATTGGATTAAGTCAAGTCAAATTTCAAGACATCTTGGAAGGTTTGAATAAATTAGACGTTTCCAAAGGTTCTGGCCCTGATGGAATTCCACCCGTATTTATGAAGAACTTAGCATTAGAACTTACAGCACCTTTATTTTGGCTTTTTAATATGTCACTGGAATCTGGGATCTTCCCCAAACTTTGGAAAAGTTCCTATCTAGTACCTATTTTTAAAAGTGGAAAAAAATCGGACATTTGTAACTATCGTGGAATTGCCATTATTTCCTGCATTCCTAAACTTTTTGAAGCAATTATCAATGAAAAATTGTTTTCTCAAATCAAAAACAGACTGACTAATAAGCAACATGGATTCTTCAAAGGACGATCAACTAGCACAAATTTATTGGAATTCGTCAACTACTCACTGATAGCAATGGACAATGGTAACCATGTAGAAGCTCTTTATACAGACTTCAGCAAGGCTTTTGATCGCATTGACATACCCATGCTTCTATTCAAATTGCGAAAAATGGGAATTGAGGCAGGAATCCTCCGATGGCTCGAATCCTATCTTACTAACCGTCAACAAATAGTTAGATTCAAAGGGAAGAAATCAAATCCTATTAAGGTCACTTCTGGAGTCCCCCAAGGCTCTCACTTAGGTCCTCTTTTATTCATTTTGTATGTAAATGACATTTCCTTTATTCTCAAAAACATTAAATTTCTTATTTACGCTGATGACATGAAACTATATTTAGAAATAAGAAACAAAGAAGATATCATGACATTCCAGAAAGAAATAAATGATTTCTATATTTGGTGCAACAAAAGTCTTTTACAGCTGAACGTAAAGAAATGTAATTCGATAGCTTTTAGTAGGAAACGAAACACCCCAGACATAACTATCAATCTAGGGAATCAGCCAGTTGAGAAATGTAAAAGAACAAGGGATTTAGGAGTTATCTTGGACTCGAAACTAACTTTCATTGAGCATTACAATACTATCATCAACAGAGCAAATAATATGCTTGGATTTATAAAACGTTTTTGTTACAATTTTCATGATCCGTACACAATAAAAACATTGTACATTGCATATGTGAGGTCAATACTGGAATATTGTAGCGTGGTTTGGTCACCATTTTCAGTCACCCATGAAGAACGACTAGAATCGGTACAGAAGCAATTTTTACTGTATGCACTTCGTAAATTAGGTTGGACAAAGTTTCCGCTTCCATCTTATGAAGCCCGCTGCATGCTCATCAGCATCCAATCATTAAAAGAGCGCCGTGAATTTGCATTAGTATCATTCGTAAATGACATTGTTTCGCAACGCGTTGATTCAGCAGAACTTTTGTCAAAACTAAATTTTTACATACCGTCGCGGCAACTACGAAATAGAAATATATTTATTACAAGCCATCATCGTACAAATTACGCCAAATTTGTACCTCTGAATCAGATGATGGCAACTTACAATAAGCATGGAGAAAATGTAGACTTTACTATGACCAAAACAAAACTAAAACAATACTTCAATTCAATTAGATAATGACGAACGATTCAAAACATTAAAAATGCAAATCTGAGGTGTTAGTTTCCTAAGGCGTACTGTATATATAAGTGAAACATAAAATGTAAGTACTATTGTAACAAAACGGTCTACTATTGATTGACGACAAATAAATAAAACTTCGTGTTGGCACTGGTGAATGTGTTGTACAGTCCCTGGCTTATTTGGTGTCGCAGTACTCGATCAGCTCCTTGAAAGTTTGTGCCGTTGTCGCTGAAGAATTCGTTTGGCGATCCCCGGCGACCCACGAAACGGCGCACACAAGAGATGCAGGACTCCGTAGACAAAGTGTACGCGACTTCTAGGTGAACCGCGCGTACTGTTAGACAGGTGAACAGCGCGATCCACCGTTTGACGTTAGATCTTCCCAGTTTTACTAATAATGGTCCAAAGTAGTCCACGCCGGTATAGGTAAAAGCTCGTTCATGATGAGCTAATCGGGCAGGCGGAAGCGGTGCCATTAGAGGTATCGCTGGTTTGGCACGGCGGATTTTACAGGAGCAACATTCACGATCCACCTTTTTGACAGCCGAACGAAGCCTCGGGATAGAATAAAGTTGACGGACCTCGTTCACCACCGTCTCTGCATTGCCGTGACTGTATCGTTGATGGTACTCATGCAGCAGAAGTTCTGTAACTCGATGTTTACCCGGTAGGATAATAGGGTGACGCACATTGTAACAGACGTCCTTCGCAGCGCCAATTCGGCCGCGTTCCCGGAGCAAACCATTTTCGTCTAACATTGGCAATAGTCGATAGATGGCGCTAGTTTTCCCTATGGTCTCCTGCCCGATAACGTTTGGTGGTTTATTCACCAGTGCGGCGATCTCATCCGGATAAGCATCTTGCTGCACCAATTTCAAGATGGTTATCTCTGCCTTTCGAAGCTCGACTTGCTGAAGTGCTCCATGGCATTTCGACACATTCTTGGTCGAGTTGTGTAGGAATCTTAGAACGTATGCGACGACTCGCTGCAGTCGATTCCAGGAGGAGAACCGATCGAAGTCTACTGCGGGTTCGAGCGAGCAGTGATGTAGGATTGATGCACGCATCTCTTCAGTTGTGGCAATAATCGGCCCTTTAGGCTGAGGCCACCCGCTTTCTGGCATTTGCAGGAATTCGGGACCCTGGAACCACTTACTGTTCTGGTCAAAGTATGGGCCACTACCCCATTTAGTCGCTTCATCAGCTGGGTTTGATTTCGATGGTACCCATCGCCAGTCGCTCGCTGTAGTGTACTCCAGTACCTCGCTCACTCTAAATGAAACGAATTGGCGGTAGTTTCGAGGGTCAGCCTTGATCCAGGCTAGGGCTGTTGTGGAATCTGTCCAAAAGACTTTCTTGGAGATGAATATTCCAAGGTTTTCTGTCACAAATTTTGTCCAGCGCACCCCTAGTACACACCCCTGCAGTTCGAGTCTGGGGATAGACCAGGGTTTCAGGGGAGCGACCTTGGATTTGGCTGCAATAAGGCAGCACCGCGGGCCTTCGCCCTCGTTGTGCTTGCGCAAATAGACTGCGCAAGAATACGCCACTTCACTGGCGTCGACAAATACTTGGACTTCGCAACTTCCATAGGATTCTTGAATGGCTTTCCGAAAGTAGCATCTCGGGATTCGTATTTCGGCGATGAACTCGATCATTTTTATCC
Organism: Aedes koreicus; assembly: GCA_024533555.2. NCBI lineage: Eukaryota > Metazoa > Arthropoda > Insecta > Diptera > Culicidae > Aedes > Aedes koreicus. The sequence continues at coordinate 407,984 of JAHHFK020001638.1, read as the reverse complement.
ACCTCTGCCACTTGGCGTAGACCACGTCGCTAACTTGATCGTCCCATCCCGTACCTTCTCGCCACAGGTCCTGGATCAGTACCTTACCGTGGATGATAAACGGCGAAAGCAAGCCCAATGGATCGAACAACGTCATTACACATCGTAGCACCTGCCTTTTTGTCGGTCGCGTGTTGGTTCGGATTAGTGATTGTACCTCCTCGCCCATCTGAGTGGAAAAGCTTAGTTCGTCGGTTGACGGGCTCCAGAGCATTCCAAGCAGCCTCTCGACTTTCACTCCTTCTGACAAGTTCAACTGCTTATCTGCATCGCGTTGGTTTTCACCGAGTTTTTCTAGAACCGTGCTACTGTTTGACCGCCAGTTGTGAAGCTTAAACCCACCTTTACCGTGAACGTACCTCACATCACCAGCGACTTTCACTGCTTCTTCCACGGAGCTAAAACTCGCCAGGTAGTCGTCCACATAGTGGTCGTGGACGATTGCGTTTGCCGCTTCGGGGTAAATATCAGCGTGTAATTCGGCATTCCGATTCTTTACAAATTGTGCCGACGCTGGAGAGCACGTACTTCCAAACGTAGCAACATCCATTAGATATATGATCGGCAACTCGGACGGACTAAATCTCCAAAGGAAGCGTTGAGAATGCTTGTCTTGCGCCAGCATTTCAATTTGGTGAAACATCTCTTGGATGTCCGAGCTCACCGCCACATGGTACAGACGAAAGCGAAATAGGATAGCCGGGAGGGACGATAACTGATCGGGTCCCTTAAGGAGAGCACTGTTTAGGGATACACCGCCTACCTTTGCTGCAGCGTCCCAAATAATTCGCACTTTTCCCGGCTTTTTTGGATTCGTCACCGCTCCTATTGGCAAGTACCAGACTCGTCTGGGATCAGCTGCTTCTAACTCATCTTTGCTTGCTTTATGCACATAGCCCTTCACCTCATACTCCTGAATTTGTTTGTGTAGATTGTTCTTCAAACTCGGATCTCGATCCATTCGGCGTTCGAGGCATTCCAGCCTTCGTAGGGCCATTGTGTAGCTATTTGGAAATTCGAAGTAATCCTCCCTCCATAGAAGCCCGGTTTCAAAGCGTTCGTTCTTGTACTGGGTCGTGGTTTCCATTATCGTGAGCGCTCTCTCGTCGTCTTTGGTTCGTGGAACTACCACTGCTTCTGCTCCGACTGCCTCGATTGCAAAAAAGTCCTTCACCGCGTCATGAAGGGTTTCATCACAAGAACATTCGCATATGTGAAAACTATAGCCTACGCAGTCGCTTCCTCGAGGGCCATACACACACCAGCCCAATCTGGTTTTCACTGCCACCGGAGCCATCCCTTCACCTTCCTGCACTTTCAACGGTAGCGCCAGACGTAGATTATCCACCCCGATGAGTATTTTGGGTACGGCATTCTGGTAGCTGGAAATCGGGATGCCCTTAAGATGTTTGTGCATTTTAACAGCTTCCTCGATGCTAAAACTCTGACTTGGAAGACCTAGTTTATCTACGGTTCGTGTATTCATCAGCTTATGCCGCTTGCTTTGTCCAACGCCAGAAATCTCTATTGTGATCTGCTGCGAACCTTTTTCGATACGAGATGTATTTCCAGTCCATCAGAGACACAACGAACGCGGTGTTCCTTTTACCCCGAGCGATGTAGCCAAGTCGCTTTCCACCAATGTCAGGTCAGAACCTTCATCGATAAATGCGAACGTGTTAACCGAACCAAGAGATCCGTGAAGAATTACTGGAATGATTCGAAATAACGTCGATGAAGTCGAATGTCGATGAGTGTGATGCTCTGCAGCTCTGCTCGGCAGCGTTCTGGATGGTGTTCTAGTAGAGTGTAGGAGCGGGTGGTGGTGATACTGGCAATCATCAATTTTACAAGGTTTCTGACCTCGACAAGCTCGTCGTCCGTGATTAAACAAACAGTTCTGGCACAAACCCAACGAACGAACCCGTCGCCAACGATCGTCAACGTGTAGCTGCTTGAAAGCAACGCAATCTCTCAATCGGTGCCCGCTCTTGTTACAGTGAGCGCAATCAAATTTTTTAGACGCGTCTTGTGATTCACAAGCTGACACCCCAGACCTTCCTGGTGCGTCGTCTGAATGGGAGTAAACGAATCCTTTGCCTTTCGGGCGATCACGAGGATTAGATCGCTTCAGTTCCGGTTCGAAGTTAACAACGCTGGACGCGTCTCGTACCACCGTTGCCATGTAGTCGCCGAAGGTCTTCAGGTCGACGTGCTGAAAACCTCGTACGTATCCTGCCCACATCATTCGTTGGTCCGCTGGGAGTTTCGTGACGAGTTCCTGCAGCAGTGACGGATTCGATAGATGAGCGCGTTCGTTCGCTGCTTCAATGTGATCGCTTAACGCCTGCACTGCCATCCCGAAGTCAATTAGCTGATCCAATCGATCGGATCTCGGGGCCGGAATCTCACGTACCCTACGAAGCAGCGCGTTGATCAGCAGCTCGGGCCGTCCGAACCGGATCCGAAGGGTCTCCATCACCTGTGGTACTGCTGATGGTAGCACCAACCGACTTCGCACTGCCTCCAGCGCCGGACCTGTTAGACATCGCTGAAGACGAAGCATGTTTTCTCCCTCCGAAAAGCCGCAGGCTTCTGTAGTGTAGCGATAGTTGCAGATGAAAATCGGCCATTCTGCTGGGTCGCCGGAAAATCGAGGAAGTTCCTTGCCCAGGGACTGCCTTGCTGCTAGTTGTCGTTGTGTTGGTCCATCGTTGGGAGCATGCGAATGAATGACTTGGTTTGGCTGTAAACTTTCTGATTGACGAGGGGACTGCGATAATTCAACCGTACGCGAAGGGGGGTTACGCGTTTGACAAGTTACTGAATTTCGTTCGGGTTGACCGTCATATAATGTTACTTCTTCCGGGCGTGCGATTGGCATTCGCAACTGCTCACGGGAATAATAGGAGGATTCATAACATTCTCCCGGGCGCGCGTGAACTCGCAGCTGCTCTCGGGGAGTTTGATTATTGGTCGTGGGGTAATTATAGGGCGCATCTTTGTTTGTATTTTCTAATGTAAAACTCAAGGCTTGACTCTTACCTGGGTGTTCCATAGCGTTCGAATGACTTACCGAAGGCCAATTGAATTGGCTTACCGACTTCTGAAGTGTATGTTCTGGCCTTGGCGGGATCGTACTTTCCGCCACTCCAACGTCTGATCGCTGTTCGAACTGAACACGATGATCTTGCGGAATCACCTGCTTCTTTCGATTCGCTTTCGGAATAGTACCGGAATGCATCTTCGCACACGATGCGCTCGCCACTGGCTGTGGTGCTTTCGACGGATTGTTCGTAGACTGTTGTGGCAATGGTTCGTCGACGGGCTGAATCCTTTCAAGAAGTTTCCTACACAGCTCCATCTGATTGTGTAATTCGGTTAATTCATCCGGCGTTGGATTAGCGACCTTTTCGCACTGTTCAACCCGGGTTCTGAGTTCCTGCAAGGCAGCATGAGGGTCCTTCCTTCCTCGCAGATACTTCACTGTTTTCGGTTCGACCGACGTAAGAGGAATTGACACCATTATTGGTGCAGCTGAAGTGGGAGTGCTGGACTGTGTCTTCGATCGACGATCGCGCACCGTTAGAGGTGCACCAGGAGGGGCCGAGGTTACGAGTCGTTTGTTTGATGTAGGGGGAGTCGCTACGTTGATCGCTACACCAGACGAACCACTTCCGCGATGGTTCTCCTCTTCCCCGCCAAGCGTTTGGTCAATGAGCTTCTGCTGCTCGTCCAAATGACGTCGTTGCAGCTCTAGTTCCACACGAGCACGTTCCAGTTGCTGCCGTTCAACCAATTGACTCAGGCATACTGAGAAAGCCGACGCTGCGCTAGTACGGCTGGTTCCAGATCGTACAGATGCTATGTCATCGTTTTGACACGTGGTGCAGCTTCCACACACCCACGAGCGATCTGCGACACTCTCGTTTACTCCGCCGCAAGAGAAATGCATCCACACGTCGCATTGGTCGCACTGAACCATGTTCGGTCGTGGGCACGCCGCGCAGCAAGATCGCTCCTCATGTCCTCCAGAAATGTCACCACTCCGTCCGGCGTCGGTCATACTGCCAACGTATTTTGTAGATTTATCGTCGTAGGAATAAGGGTGCAACAAGGTTGCCGTTTTGTTAGCAGAATATGCTACAACTGTAATTTAATTTTCCGGTAAGTACAACATTACAATTTATGAGAATTTTTCCAACTTACAATACGGTGGGCCTCTTAATATGGGCACCCTTCCACGCGATCGTAGCCTCTACCGATCGTAACCTCTACTGATCGTAACCGTAACCTATGTTAAGTTTTCTAATTAACTTATTAACTTATTAACTATTTTATTAATTATTTCTTACTTTTCTTTCAGGATAACGCGTTAACCGACGAATTTACTGAGTATCACCAGAAAACCACCTTTTAACAATGTCTTTATATAATTAAATTTCAATAACCAAAAACTTTTACACTTGACTGCTGCAACAACTGCTTTGTGAATAAAAATGTGACAGTTCGTTGCTCGGACGTCTGTCATTCTAATTTCCGGGTCGCTTTAGCTAATTGACGTGAACTGCGGCGATGACTTGACGCCTCGCTGTATTTTACTGATTGCTATGGGCAAGGTTGCCAGTTTGACCCTTCTCTGCGTTGACAATATTAACCATATTAATCCTCACTATAAAAATTTATAAATTTAAAATAATAATAAAATATATACTTGACATGCGCAGAACACAATTCCGCCCCCCACCTCCCCCCCCCCCCCCCCCCCCACACCCCCACCCCCCCCCCCCCCCCCCCACCACCCCAAACCCCCACACCAACCCACCACCCCCCGTACTTTTTTTTTTTCTTATCCTCCCTATATTATATTATTTATTTAATTATAAAAATTAAATAAATAATAAAAAAATAATATAATTATAATAAATAATAAAAATTAAATAAATAAGATATTACAATAAGATTTTTAATAATTCTTCCATCATTTATTTTTGTTGCCAGGGAAAAAACAATAACCCCCACCACCCCACCCGCCCCCCCCCCCGCGTCCCCCCCCCCCCCCCCTAAAAAATTTTTCCCCCCCACCCCCATATACCGACGGTTTTTTACATGAAGAAAAAACCGTCGCACCACGTGGTTTGGCGCAAAACATCTCCTACAGGCTCCCCCGGGACACCCCAGAGGTTTCCAGAGCGGCCATTGTGGCTGATGATTCTCTTTCATGCCAACCGAAAATCTATCCAGGAGAAATCGTGAAAAAGCCATCGCACGACCTTTGTGATAAAATTCTTATTATTAAACCAAATTGACTTAATGTTGATATAGCAATAATTTTCTTTAAATCAAATTCAAAATTTGCCCCTAATCCTGATTGCGTGAACAAAAATAAACAACTAACCAATCGGAGATTTTTGACAATTGGCAGGCGAATAGCAACCCTCTCTCGCGCCACTATCACGTTGCTAAATTTGAGCGCCTGATGATTTTCGATAGTCACGCCACAATTTTGCTAGCGCTTTTAGTTGCGCTCGATACGGTTTGAAGTGATGGTGAGGGCGATCAAATATAGTTTAGTCGCGCACCGGTAAGGCTGCTCTTAGGCAGCCATATCTAAACACTACACTGCACGCCGTGCTATTTTTTACCGTGTATTGAATTCACCACTTTTACTTCGTGCTTCCAGACTTACACGCCACGCGGTTGGTACAACACCAATGCCAGTGCTCGTGTTTTGGCTTCAGACACCGTGTATGATGATTCGGCAAACACCACAGCCGAGTGTTTCCGATTGTGTCCGATTGCGAAATACACGCGTGGTTAATTTATTTTATTTCTACCCATGCCGTGCTTGCTAAACTCAATCAACTTATGCGCCCGTCACCCAACGGCCAACAAAACAAACCTATAAAGGGCTATTCACATTAGGCCGGGCCGTGCCCGGGCCGGATTCGAAAAGCTTTTATTTCACGGCCGGTATGTTTTGTTTACTTCACACTGTACCGGGATTGCTCCGGGATTCTATGATGTAGATTTCACGCAAACATCAACGGATCTCAGTTGTTTTTGTTTTTGTTGTTGCAGTGTTTACTTGCACATAGGAGATATACCTATATTAATCTCATCACTTTGCAATTCATCCTACTTGAAATAAAACGATATACACGTGACAGGAATAGTTAGTAATGTTTGTTGTAGTTATTTAACGTGAGCAAACATTATTAGAAAACGAAACCGATCCTTCAACTGCTCAATTGTTTGATTCATCGTAGGATGAATATGGGAACAATGAGATTAATTTAGGGGCAGTTACCATATTTTGGTTTTAACCAGCCAAAATTTTATGTATCAAAAATCCATTTTTGATAGTTGAAAGCTTGAAAATAAATTTTTGAAATGTTTGTCGACCGCAAAATTATTGACGAATATTGCAAATAATAGATCGAGCCTGGATGCGATACATTTACATTATATTTATATTACATTATATTTACATTTACGATACATTATCAATTTTTTAGAATCATCCTACGAGCAATGCTCTATTCGTGGTAACCAGTGTCATACTGGGTGTATGTTGAGAGCTTTCTTGTGATCGTAACCACTCGGCTCGGGTGTTTTCCCAATAATCAAGACACGGTGTCTAAAGCAAAACACGAGCGTGTACACTCGTGTCGCATCCATTGCGTTGCGTGTTCATCTATGAGCCCTTTTTCTCGCCAGCTGGTTGCTACACAGGAAAACCTACAGAATCGTCGTGTAGGGGAAACTTTCTCGTACATGATGATAGTATTGGTTTGCGTGGGTGGCCTACGCTTTGCGAGGAAATAGGCTCAGAAGTGTTTGTTTACAAATGTGGATAGGCCCTTTTCTATTGTTAATCCAGATATATCGGACTGAAAGCAAAACATGACCGTCATGTACAATGCTTCTTTATTTCTGTTACGATCGAGGGTTTATAAGGCAAGTAGGTCTTTCGGATCACCGTAGGAAACACGTCTAGTAAGTAGCGATAGTCAATTCATACTGAGGTTTATTCGGGTTTCTCATGCATACATTTGTGTGAGGTGAGAGATGTCTCATTGCGCTCCTCTCATCTCCCCCCTTTAGTTATTCTACTGTTTATATTAATTTTGAGAATATTTCAGCGTTATAATTCATTTTTTTAAGTTCAAATATTTTATCTTACACTACTTCAAACAACGATTACGTTTTTTTCCTAAATATATTTTTTAAGTTTAGATTTCTATGCTTAGCGTTTTTAATTCTACTTGACCGACGTACGCTTTGATGTAGCTTTTGTTTTACCTTTTTTCCTATTCTTAAGGTTTTCTTGCTTGAACTTAATTGTGTGTCTAATACATTTGCAGAAGGAGTTTCTATATGACTTTTCAAAACAAATGGGGTTTGTGAAATGCGCTTTAACTGGTTTGTGTGTGCTTTTCGTGTAGTATCATTAATGTTGATTAAATATGTAAGATTTGATAATTTCTTCAGAACAATGGCTTCACAGCTGAATGCTCGTCCATTTGCCTTGTGCGTGTATATTACTTTTTCATTGATGTTGAAATTTTTTGCATTAACTTGGGAACTATTAGCTTCACAGAACAATGTTTTGTTTACTTTTGTGTTAGATAATTCTGTTCGGGGAGAAAAAGAAAATATTCGTTCATTGGGAATTATTTTGTCTTCTGTCGTAGGTGTTTGTCGATGGTGGTGCAAGAATTTGTTTAATTGTCGATCTGTAATTGTGAAAAGGAGTCGCTCTCGATTAGTTTATTTAACACAGCTTTTGTGGTTTGCACTGCCCTTTCTGCAAGCCCATTGCTAGCAGGGTGGTAGGGTGGAGAAAGAATGTGTTCAATGTTTCGTGATTCACAATACTTTTTAAATTGGAAACTATTGAATGGAGGCCCATCGTCACTCACTAGGACTGCTGCAAACCCAAACACAGCGAAAACATTATCGAGCTCTTGCGCAACGATTTCTGCATTAGTTTTACTCATTTTACGTACTTCAATCCATTTTGAGTAAGCATCAACCAATATTAAAAAGGTGCGATTGAATTTATGAAAGAAGTCTATATGAATTCTTTCGAATGGTTTGGTTGCTGCTGGCCAATTTCCATAGACTCTAGGAGTTCTATCTATTCCTAGAATTTGACATTTTTTACACGAACTGACGTATTTTTCGATATCTGTTCCAAATCCGTCCCAATAGAAAAATCGTCTGGCGATTTGCTTCATTTTTTCAATTCCTCTATGGTTCGAATGTAATAATTGGAGTGTAGGTAATTTTAAAGTATTGGGTATGACTATTCTATCCCCAAAAATTAAGCATCCTGCCTCAGAATTAAGTTCATTCTTTTTAGAATAATAATTTTTAAGATTTTTTTCTTTTACATGACTTGGCCAACCTTTTTGGACATAATTTATTACTGTAGATATGAGTTGGTCGTTTGCAGATTCAACACTTATAACTTTCGCGTTCAGATTTACGGTTCGATCCTCAACTAAGTAATTCAAATCTTTAAAAGAACTTTGTTCGCTATCTATAAAATCTGCTTTACTTAAATCTTGGATCAAGGGCAATCTTGATAAACAGTCAGCAACGTAATTTTCTTTTCCAGCGGTATGAGTGATAGTGACAATCTTAAAAAATATCTTTGCAATCTAGTGGCAATTACTGCAGGCCCACCTTTTTTACTGTTAAAAATACCTAATAAAGGTTTATGATCGGTAACGATGGACACTTTTTGACCCATCACGTGCTTATAAAATTTTTCCATTGCGAAAACAATAGCCAAAGCTTCCCTGTGGAATATCGGATATTTTTGTTCTGCTTTTGTGAGGCGGCGTGAGACGAAAAATACTGGCATTTCTTTATCATTTACCGTATGACTCAGAACGCCTGAAATACCATCGTCACTTGCGTCGCAGGTCACTGTGATGGACTTAGATGGATCAAAATGTGTGAGGACCCTTGCACTGCAAATTGCTTTTTTACTGTTCTCGAAAGCTTCGTTACAGCTGTTATCCCAAACCCATTTACTTTCTTTTGTTAACAGATTGTAAAGAGGCGACAGAACTAAACAAAGTTTTGGGACGAATTTTGTGTAAAATGTTCTCATACCGAGAAATGCTTTGAGCTGTGTTTTGGATTGTGGCACTGGCACGGCCGTTATCGCTCTCACCTTCTCCGGATTTGGCGATACTCCTGCCTCCGAGAGAATGTGACCCAAATATTTCACATGGGACACAAACCACTCACACTTCTCGGCATTGATTTTAACGTTATATTTTGCCAATCTACGCAATACAATTTTGATCCTATCCAACAGTTTTTCATCGGACTCTGCCCAAATGAGAATGTCATCAATATACGTCTGAACATTTGGAATGCCTTGTAATATTCTGTCCATTACAGACTGAAATATAGTGGCCGCTGGTTTTACTCCGAATGGTAATCTTTTATAAGCAAACAAACCTTTATGTGTATTTACCACTAAAAGCTTTTTGGTCATTTCCGATACAACCAACTGTTGATATGCTCCTTTAAGATCAATTAAAGCAAACATTTTTGCTCCGCTCTTATTAATTATTAGCTCTTCGATTATTGGGAGAGGGTAATGATGCGTGATAATGTGTGGATTAACAGTTTTTGAGCCATCCATACATATTCGGATATCCTTTTTATTTGGTTTCACTACCACTACAATTGGTGATGCCCATTCTGCATATTCTACCTTTTCAAGAATACCCTTGCTCTCAAGGTCTTCTAAATGTTTAGCTACTATTTCTCGGTGTTTAAATGATACTGTATATGGTTTATGAACAAAAGGTTTGGCATGGTCATCTATTCTGATATCAACTACTACATCTTTTATAGGCTCTGTCAAGTCATCGTCGAAAGGGACTTGGAATTCTTGTTTTAACATTTTAATTGTGTTTTTAACCCAATGTTCTCTCTTCATCTCACCAAGAGAGTTGAGATTGAATGTATTTCTCCAGTGTGGCCATATGATATTGAGCCAATCACGGCCTAAAAGAGGCACAAAATTTTTAGGAGATTTAATGACCAATAGAAAAAGAGTCACGACTCTCTCTTTTAACTTTACATCTACTTTTATTTTGCCTAATACTTTAACTGTTTCTCCTGATATCACAAAGAAGTTTCTGTGGTCAGGTAATAAAGCGCATTTATTAAATTTATCTATATATGTATTTGAAGAGCAAATTGTTGCGCAAGCACCCGTATCGCACTCCATCAATACTTTTGTATCGTTAACTTCTAATTCCACAAAAGCTGGTGTTAGACTTTTTGACTCACCCAACATCACGTTGTTTACCCAGTTGGATGAATCATCTTCAACGTCCTGTCCTACCTCCGATTCGTCATCGGATGATTCGTCGTCGTCTTCTTCTATACTCATCTTAAGATCTTCCATGGCTGCAGAAAGCTGATTTATCCGTTCTTCGTACGCTCTTTTTCGGTTTACGTTACCCTTAGGAGGTTGCATTCCGTATCGTGGTTTTTTCGCCTTTGGCAGTGTGCAATTGTACGAAAAGTGCCCTTTGTTGTAGCAATTGTAGCACACAATATCACTATAGACCTTACGATTGCCACGATGATTTGAAATGTCTCTGTGCACTTGATCACCAAACGAATTTTCCGACAGTTTTCCGGGTTTGAGCGGCTTCCTGCTAGCAGCCGCTCTACCGGTATTTCCTACATAATTGAATTTATTTGCTTCTAGCTTAGACATTTTTCGCGCTTGTAAAGCGGCTATTTCAATTGTTTTAGCCTTCTCTAAAAGCTGACTGAGGTTGGATTTGTAATCGGCATCGCGTAACATCGATTCTCTTGTCTTGTCATTTCGAATACCGGCCATGAAAACTGATTGTACCAACGTTGCTTCTGTTTCTACACTCACACTACAATGTTCAACGATATTCTGCAAGTCGATCGCAAAATCGTCCAACGATTCACCTTCTTCTTGTCGACGGGTTATTAGACGATGCCGTTCGGCAAACACGTTTTTATTTTCTTCATGCAACACTTTGAATTTATCCACTATTTGATTTTATGTTTTATTAACAATTTTATCTGGTTTGAAGCTACCGATAATTCTTTTAGCCGTTTCTTGCCCCACACTCGTAATAAATTCCAACGCTTTTTCGTCGTCAGGGGTCTTGTTAAGCGCAAAATAAATATCCACAGTTTGGAGATATGAGTTCACATTAAGCCCAGGTACATACAAAGGAAACCTTCCTTTGATTCTTTTGTCCACTGTGATGAGCTTGTTGTCTTCTGATACAACGGCTGTAGCCATCTTATCACACTTGCCACTTGCCTCTATCGCTTCTTCGACCCTTGACCGCTCAGATCAATTTTGAACCGTGCACGTGAATAACACTAATTAACTCCGATTAATCTGATTTTCACACAGTGCTGCACGCAATTCCGCGCCGATTTATGGCTCGTCGCCAGAACTGTTACGATCGAGGGTTTATAAGGCAAGTAGGTCTTTCGGATCACCGTAGGAAACACGTCTAGTAAGTAGCGGTAGTCAATTCATACTGAGGTTTATTCGGGTTTCTCATGCATACATTTGTGTGAGGTGAGAGATGTCTCATTGCGCTCCTCTCAATTTCAAGCATAACTTTTCGAATAGACGTATCTAACATTTGATAGGAATTGAGAAAAATGAGGAAGAAGTTCTAGATGCTTTCATTAAATTCTATTTAACTGCATTGCAAGTTTTATTCAATCTTTTGCTTCTATCAAGGTCAAATAATAGTATAAGTAGTAAAAATCGTGGTTTTCATTCACTTTCGCTCTATTTTTGAGAAAATTAACACATACACCAGTTTGCCTCCATACCATACACATACACCACCTTAGAGCGCCCCCAGGGTGGACGAGTATAGTTGCCATTTATACGAAGCTAAGCGTCATCCAAGTGAATATCGATTGAGATACCTTAAACTAGTTAGTTTAGATTTTTTTCTGAGTGCACATTTGAACAAAGCAAAAATATAGCTAACATAAGGCCAGTGTCGACTTAAAAAGTAGAAAGGTTACGGAATTTTGTTCAATATTACCACAGAGAACAGACATTGATGTCCATATACCTTTTCTTGAAAAACGTGTGTAAAAGTTATTATGGGCAGGCGGTATAAGAAGCAAGTGCAGAGAAAAACTAACAAAAAATTTCAGGTTATTTGCTAGGCTTTTTATAGATAAACATTTACATGACATTTATCGCACAACTGCAGCGCCGCCTACCAGGAGGATAACGACATACATTTGAAATGTCGGTTTAAAGTTTTACACAAGTAGTAGACCGAAGATGAACGTCTGTTCTCTGTGATATTACCAAGCGGAATGATGACAATTGATCTGCCTGGAACGAAATGTCACCTTCACTTAAGGTCGGTATCGTGTTCGAAAGAAATTTCTTTTTCTATCCTAAACCCATGTTAAATTCCGTTTACTGAAATGGAAAAGTAAAGAATCGAAAAGAAATTTCTGCAGCAGTATCCACCTGAAAAGAATGAAACATAAAATTGGAATTTGTAAGGTTTCCGCGCAAACTAATGGGAGCTGTCATTTTTACTTTCGGAAAAATATTCCGCTTGATTATTCCGTAAGTGAGGGGGAATTTTTTTTCCCGCAGAACAAATTTTAAAAATCCCCCTTAATAATATTACCGAAATTCCATAACCTCTCTACTTTTTAGGTGACTACCTTTTGCTCCTCTCCGCGCATCTGAATATTGGTTGCTTATTGTAGTAATAGAGAATAGGAATCAAAAAATAAAATAATAATATATGAACTGCAAAATAAAATAATCGAGTTTCGTTAATCATATATATGTACATCGACAAAAAATAAATAGATCGCCCAATGTTGTGAATCGCCTCTTGCTACACCATTCGAACGATCGTTCAAAGCGGATCAAAAATAAGAAAAACAAAATGAAACAATGTGGCGTATAAAAAGGCTAGAGCAACGTAGAATCGACATAATTACGGCAGAAGTCGCAGCGAGCAGTCGCAAGCCAGCCTCAACCAGGAACAGCAGCCAGGAAAAGCCACCAGGAACAACCGCCCGGAACAGCAGCCAGGAACAACCGCCAGGAACAGCAGCCAGAGACAGCAGCCAGCAACAGCAGCCAGGATCAGCAGCTAGGATCAGCAGCCGGGCCGAGGCTCTACAGTCGAGCGGGCATTCATCAGAATCTACCGCAGTGAGGTTTTGAGAGTTCCCTCACTGCAGTAGAAGCACTAGCAGCACCCAGTTAATATGGCGTCGCTAGAGCACGGTCGCGACAATGGCGTAGCTACGACTCCCACGAAGTAAGTTCAATTTTATTTTGATTAACTTATGAGAGAGCTGTGGTGAAAAAGAGCTCTAAATTGAAAAGCATCGAAATCTGGTAGGAATAGACAGATTTCTTACAATAAATCTCAGGTGGAAATGGACGGAGATGTTATTAAAAAAAATAAGAGAAGAACCAAAAAACTAAACGAAATTTATCACGAAATAGAATTACTCAGGATTAATTTTTCTGTAATCTGATAGAGATTGACAGATCTCTTATATTAATCTCCGCTGAAATCGAACGGAGATGTAATATATAAAAAAGGAAGAACCAAAAGCAATTTTTACGTTTTTGTTTTCTTCTGTAAGCTTGTTCCAGGACGCCTTCAAAGAAAAGAATTATGAAGCAATTAAAGGAGGCCTTGGACAAGAACAATTTGCTTCGTGAGCAAATGGCCACTTTGACATCAGACCTAGCATCAGAAACGAGCTTCGGTAATGACCTAAGGCAAGCTACCACTTATCGTGAAGACTCAATGCTCTCCACAATGAATAATTGGACACTTGGTTCGCTGAACATACCGATATGCACACCATCAGAAGGAGAAAATGACATCGATAAGAGAGCATTTGAATACTGGAAAGACATACTCGTTTCTTCGCTACAGCTCATCAATGCTGTTGATGAGCAAACGAAATTCGGGGTGTTCAAGATAAAGTCAGGACCAAAACTCAGAGAAATTTTCCAAACAACGACGTCTTTGCCAGGAATGCCCGATGAGAAATCCGCTCCATTTTCGAATGCATTAGCTCGACTCGATGAATATTATGGCTCCAGGGCATACACACTGTCGCAGCGAGGAAAATTAATGATGTAAAGTCAAGATGCTACAGAAGGCAGTATTGGATTTGTTCGACGTATTGTTTCAGCACATAACTATGCAATTATGCTCCAGATGAGGAAATGGAGGCTGTTGTGCGAGTGGTTACAAAAGGTGCAAGCGGTGGAAGAGTAAGAGTCTTAGCCCATAGGAACTGGGTAAAACAAGGCACCATGAAGGACCTGATAGATATGGTACGTGATCGAGAAATCGAGAAAAATAACGAAGAAGAGTTCCAACGGATGCATGGTCATAAAGAAACGTCAATCGTAGCTGCAGTTTCTCAAAGCAGTCAAGAGTACCGCGATCATCACGCACTATTCAATACTTACGGGAGAGGAAGAGGGTTCCAACGATCATTTCGTGGTAATGGAAGAGGAGGAAGAGGATTCACCAGAGGTAACCATCGTCAGCAAACCAGTTTAAATTGTTGGGATGTGGAAGCATTTACCACCGTGCGTCTGAGTGTTTTGCGATTAAGAAAGACTGTCGAGTTTGTAAACAGCTTGGTCATATTGCCCGTGTCTGTCCGTCAAATCAGCCACACAATTCACAGATAGAGAGAAGACAATTGAAACGTCATGGCGAGCAAGAAGAGGTTGGTGAAAGGAAAATTGCGGCTATCGAACGCCCGGATACTGACGCTGAAATAGATACAAAGGTACGAATAAATAAAGATAACATTGAGTAATTTATATTTTATATGGCCACTTTTAATGTTGAAATAAAAAAAAAAAAAAAATAAATAAATAATAATAAAACAAGATAAAGAAATAAAATTAATATCTTATAGAAAACCTTGAAATAGTTAAAAGTTATACTAATTTTGATTATTGCGTGTTGTATTTTGCAGAAAACCATCCAACAATCACATTCATTGAAATCAAACAATCAAGGAATAAATCATATCCAAACATCGCAAATCCATGTCATTACAGAGAAACACGCATTAATTGAAGCCAAGGTGGCTGGAATTGGGATAGAATTTTTGATAGATTCTGGTGCTCAAGTTAATACCATAACTAAAGCGTCATTTGATAAGATTATGGCTGACAAGAATGCCGCATCTCGAATCCTCGGCTTACAGTTCATCTCTGACAAGCCATTAAAAGCCTATGCAACAATGGACAACATAAGAGTCATTGCTAATTTTTCGGCTGAACTGTTCATCTCGCCGGATAGACCAGTCATGGTAGAAAAATTCTACGTTGTAGATGCACTTAGAGCGCTTTTGGGTTTCAATACTGCGATAAGGTACTCTGTTCTCGATGTTGGGTTAGATGTACTATTACACCAGAAGAATCATCAGTCATTCCGGGGCGATACATATTATGCTCAAGCAGTTTCCATCATGGATGAATTTCCAAAATTCAACATTCCTCCCGTATTGCTTAAGTATAACGCAAACATGCATCCAGTACGTAATGTATATACACACGTTCCAGCAGCGTATAAGTAACTTACAAAGCAAAAACTGCACTACTTATTGACAAGCGGTATAATCGAAGAAGTCACCAAGGATATGGATAGGTCTTTCTGTTCCTCACTATTGGTGGTACGAAAAGGAAAAGGCGATATCCGGCTTGTAATCGATTTACGAGGACCTAATCGTTGCATTTACCGAACGCCTTTCAAAATGCCCACACTTGATTCGATACTCATGGAGCTTCATGGTGCGAAGTGGTTCTCTACCGTTGATATAACGAATGCGTTTTTTCATATCGAATTAGATGAAAGATCACGCCATCTAACGAACTTTTTTGCGGGGGATGGACTCTACCGTTATCGAAGACTCCCTTTTGGGCTAACAAATGCCCCTGATATATTTCAGGAGGTTTTGCAAACAATTGTTCTTGCCGGATGCAAAGGACAAGTTAATTATTTAGATGATATATTGGTTTTTGGTAGAACGAAACATGAGCACGATGAAAACTTAGCGCAGTTGATGAAAAACTTACAGAATCACAACGTCAAAATTAATAAGGCAAAGTGCACTTTCGAAAGGGAAGCTGTTGATTTTCTTGGATTCATAGTATCAGCTGATGGTTGGAGAATCGAAGAGGAGAAGATTTCAGCCTTGGAAAACTTTAGGCATCCTGAAACATTGGCTGAAGTCAAAAGCTTTCTTGGGTTGGTTAATTTTATCGAGAAATTTATTCCCAATAGAGCAGATAAAACAATTCAATTACGGTTATTGGCCAAATCTGAAAGATTCTACTGGAATCAAGAAATAAATGATGAATTCGAATACCTCACAACATCGGCATGGAAAACAATCACTACGCTTGGTTATTTATTTCAATAGAGATGACCAAACCGAGCTATTCGTAGAGGCTTCTCCTTTTGGCTTGGGAGCGGTTCTAGTACAATTTGATAGAGAATCAAAGCCTAGAGTGATTGCTTGTGCTTCCAAAGCTCTATCGGTTACGGAACAGAAGTATCCGCAGACTCAAAAGGAAGCCTTAGCTATGGTCTGGGCAGTCGAGAGGTTTACTGTTTTTTTTAATGGGCATACCCTTCACCATAAGAACCGATGCTGAATCCAACGAGTTCATATTTGGTGGTTTACATAGAATCGGAAAAAGAGCGGTAACCAGAGCAGAATCGTGGGCTTTGCGTCTACAACCATACAATTTCAGTGTAAAAAGGATTCCAGGAGAAATGAATGTCGCTGATGCACTATCAAGATTGGTAAGACAGATCCAACCAGAGAAATCATTTGATGATGAAGTTGATGACAATCATTTGCTCTATCTTATTGATGCGGGTGCAATGGAGATTTCGTGGAGCGAGATTGAAAAGCATTCAGAACGAGACACCGAGTTATCAAAAGTAAGAACCGCAATCGTGACAGGTTACTGTGAGGATGGTCTCCGTAGATTTGAATCACAAGCAAAGGAATTGAATGTTCTTGGAAGTTCAATCTTCAAAAACGACAAGATTGTTCTTCCTGATGCTTTAAGAAGAAAAGCCATCGAATCAGCTCATCAAGGCCATATGGGGATTGGTTCCACTAAAAGAATTCTTCGTGAACATTTTTGGTGGCCAGGAATGAGCTCAGCAGTACAATCGTTTATTAAGCACTGTGAAACGTGCCTTCTTTTGTCAAAAAAGAACCCACCTATTCCATTAACCAACAGAGAACTTCCTCACGGTCCTTGGGAGATTTTACAAATCGATTTTTTTACCGACAAAGAATTTGGATTTGGTGAATTCCTCGTAATTGTAGATACTTACTCACGTTGTCTGCACATAGTAGAGATGAAGCACATGGATGCAGAGTCAACAAATGAAGCTCTTCACAAGATCTTCGATGAATGGGGATATCCATTAGCAATTCAAACCGACAATGGTCCCCCATTCCAAAGCGACAAGTTTGTTAGTACCTGGCAGAAAAAGGGCATAAAAAATCGTAAATCCATTCCCCTAAGCCCACAATCAAATGGTGCCGTTGAAAGGCAAAATGAAGGGATAAAGCGAGCTCTGTCAGCCTCTAAATTAGATGGTACTAATTGGAAATTGGCACTTAACAAATACGTGCACATGCATAATAAAGTTCGACCACTTAGTCGACTGGGTGTAACACCGTTCGAATTACTAGTCGGATGGAAGTTCAGAGGAACTTTTCCGGCGCTCTGGACTACGAATCATCCGGAGGAACTCGATCGAGAGGATATCAGAGAAAGGGATGCATTTTCAAAACTGGAAAGTAAGGTAAACGCAGATTTCCGGAGGAAGGCCAGAGACTGTGATCTTACAGTTGGCGATAAGGTTGTCTTATCTCATAATAAGAATTATAAGTCGGATTCAACATTCAGCTCTGAGAAGTTCACAATAGTAGCAAGAGAAGGAGCCAAAATTGTCGTCAGAAGCAGCCGGGGTGTTCTATACACAAGAAACGTAGGAGATGCAAAACGGGCAGTTGATGACAATAAGGATGAAGAATTATCTGCTAGTTGTGATGATACAAGTCGATGTTTGGAAACAGGTGAGAAATTAAAAATGCAGTGTTTTTTTAAACCTCAATGTTTTTGTTTTTTTTTTTAATACGCAGAATGTGGTGAAACATCAAGGATGGATAATCAAAATCAAGAGGTCTGTAACAAAACTTCTCAACATAAATCATTCAACGCCAAAGAAGATAAGTGCGAAATGGATAACAAAACCTCTACTGAACCACGTCCGCAACGAGATAAGAAGTTACCAAATTAGGTAAAGAACATGGTTCTGTATAATATTTATGATTAGGAATGCATTTGTAAAATATCGAGATATTCCTTTAAAAAAAATGTATTGTGCATTAAAATTCGAGTTACAGAAATTACATCAAATATTGATTAAAATAAAAAATTGTATATTGAAAAAAAATGACATACTTTTTTTCTCAGATTGATTTTAAGATGAAAGAGTAGGGGTGAGATGGATTGTAGTAATAGAGAATAGGAATCAAAAAATAAAATAATAATATATGAACTGCAAAATAAAATAATCGAGTTTCGTTAATCATATATATGTACATCGACAAAAAATAAATAGATCGCCCAATGTTGTGAATCGCCTCTTGCTACACCATTCGAACGATCGTTCAAAGCGGATCAAAAATAAGAAAAACAAAATGAAACAATGTGGCCTATAAAAAGGCTAGAGTAACGTAGAATCGACATAATTACGGCAGAAGTCGCAGCGAGCAGTCGCAAGCCAGCCTCAACCAGGAACAGCAGCCAGGAAAAGCCACCAGGAACAACCGCCCGGAACAGCAGCCAGGAACAACCGCCAGGAACAGCAGCCAGGAACAGCAGCCAGAGACAGCAGCCAGCAACAGCAGCCAGGATCAGCAGCCGGGCCGAGGCTCCACAGTCGAGCGGGCATTCATCAGAATCTACCGCAGTGAGGTTTTGAGAGTTCCCTCACTGCAGTAGAAGCACTAGCAGCACCCAGTTAATATGGCGACGCTAGAGCACGGTCGCGACACTTATGAGCTTGGTAAAAGCATCCTTGTCTCTGACATCTTCTCTGTCTATCCGTGAGTCACATTTAGAGTTCCAGAGTACCGGGAAAGTGCCACAGTATTTCCACCCGACGAGTAATTCAAATGTGGTGATCCCCAGCCTGGAGTGTGGCTTCACTGTGTTGTGCACATAAACATATTGTTGGAGGGCTGGCTTCCAAGGAACACCGTCTATTCTAGCACTTGCTATAGCCTTGATGATTCCTTGATTTTGACGCTCGACTGCACCATTTATTGTGGACTTAAGGGTATGGATTTCCGGATTTTGACGCCTTTACTTTCCCAGCATTCCGTAAACTCACTTCCTTGGAACGGTGGACCGTTATCGCTCTGCATGATCAAGGGAAGCCCCCACGTGGAAAAAACTTTCATGAGAGCCTGATTGGTACTCTTAGCGTCCGTTGTTCTCATTCTGATATTGATAGGAATCTGGAGTATATATCAACTACGACTAAAAATTCGCAAGATCCACCGCCAGGCAAGGACAAAAAATCAATTTGAAGGATCTCCCATGGTCCTTCGGGAAGTTGTCGGCTAGAGAGGGGTATCGGAGGGTTCTTTCGCGACAACTTGAGGCACGTTTCGCATTGTTTAACATACTGTTCAACATCCTTACTTAGACCCGGCCACCAGAAATATTCTCTCAAAATTCGCTTCATCGCTGCGCCTCCAAGATGCCCTCGATGTGCCGCTTCGAGCGCTTTGTTGCGCAACGTCGATGGAAGGATGACTCGATCTTCTTTGAATACGATTGAACCTAAGACGCGCAGTTCATTCTTATGTGCCTCGTATCGCCGTAGATTCTCGCCCCAGTTTCCAGAAAGAATAGCGCCTTTAATATCTATGGTTTCCTCATCGGAAGCACCCCCGATGTCTTGCCAGGTCAGGTTCATGTTACCTGCATCAATCTCGTATAGGGCATGATGATCGTCAGCGTAATCTCGACAGTGCATCGGCCATATTCAAGTTTCCTGGAACTCGTTTCACTTTGAACGAGAATGGTTGCAGTCTAAGGGCCCAGGCTTCAGCCCGAGAGATGGATCGTTTGCTGAATTTACGTCCTTCACCAAATATGAACTCGTTGGCTTCGGAGTCTGTCCGGATGGTGAATGATTTTCCCGTTAGATAAAAACTGAACCTTTCCACACCTCAAACGATTGCCAAGGCTTCCTTCTGGGTTTGAGGGTATTTCCGTTCTATCTCTGTTAGTGCTTTTGATGCGCATGTTATAATCCTTGGGTTACCTTTTTGATCAAACTGCACCATCAATGCCCCCAGTCCGAATGGGGAAGCGTCAACGAAAACTTCCGTCTCATCATCAGCGTTGAAGTATCCCAGTCTCGTAATTGTATGCAATGCTTCATCCCTCAGCATCATGAACTCGGATTCTTCCTCTTCTCTCCAATAGAATGTTTCGGATTTTGCCAGTTCTCTCAAATATTTCGTTTTGTCAGCTCTTTTGAGGATAAACCTTTCCACAAAGTTAACCAATCCTAAAAAGCTCTTTACTTCAGATTGGGTTTCGGGTCTGCGGAAGGTTCTGATGGCTTTGAGCTTATCTTCTTCCACACGCAATCCGTCACTTGATAAATTAAATCCAAGAAACTTGACTGACTGCTTGTCAAAAACTCACTTGCTAGTGTTTAAAATGACGTTGTGTTGCTGAAGGCGAAGCATAACTGCGTTCAAGTTTTGATCGTGTTCTTCGCGAGTCTTCCCGAAGGCGATAAAGTCATCCAGATAATTACGAACCCCGTGGCACCCTTCCAGAATTACCGTTTGGCAGATTTCTTGGAAGATATCCGGCGCATTGCAAAGGCCAAACGGTAGCCGTTTGAAGCGATAGGTTGCGTCACCCGCAAAGAAGTTAGTAAGATGTCTTGAATCCTCATGCAATACAACATGAAAGAAAGCACTTTTGAGATCAATAGTCGTGAACCATTTAGCGCCGTGAAGATTTGCCAGTATAGCTTCAAGAGTAGGCATCCTAAACGGAGTTCGATTAATGCACTTATTGGGGCCTCTCAAATCAACTACGAGGCGGATATCGTCCTTGCCTTTTAAAAAAAAAAATTACTTGTAAGTCAATTCTTTTAATTCATCCTAACAAATACCGCACTGCCCAGAAACCCGGACACTAATTTTTTATATACGGACAACTTATTTTAAAACGGTTTCGGATGTCACCAAGCAGGCGAGAAAATTTAAGCTGAAGGAAGTGCGAAGGTTTCCGAAGATTTGAGTGCTGATCTCGAAAAAAGCCTACGGTCGCGAGGGAATGCGGTTGTTTTTTTCTGTGAGTTAGGGACGGTAAAACAAGAAAAAAAAATGTCAGCCATGTTTTCTGCTCGTTTGGCTACGTACATCAGTATATCAGTGGTGTGTGTGTGTCGTGTGTTGGTTCTTACGAAGAAATGAGACGTTGAAAGCAAACTGCTTTGGATCGTCATAGTGTGCGCATGATTGCCTGCGCACATTTCTGCAATTGGATACGGGACAAAACATTCAGCTAAGTATTGTATTTTAAATAACACGTTCTCAGAAGGACTTAACGGTAGCATAAAGAAATATTGAGAAATCAGAATGACTGTTGACTTCGTCGGTCATTGGTGTCATTGGTGTGTTGGAGCGGATTCGCTGTATACACAGATGGATCCAGTCGTACGGCGTTTGTGCATTTTGACGTAGGACTACGTCTGTGTTTTCAATACTGGGGTACACGTTCGAATTTCGAAAATTTGGAGCGTCACGAAAAATATATAGGTTTTGAACGTTAATAACTAAGTCATTCCACGATTGATTTCCAAAATGTTTGCACCAATCGATCGGAACATTTTCTACGCTTCGATTTAAATATTTGAAACTATTGATTTTCAACATGCAACTAATAAAATTAACGCAAATATGAAGTGATGTCTTATAATATCGATTTTTCATAGTAAATTTACCAAATACACAGTACTTTCCGCGCACAGACTTCATATTTAAGTAAGGAACGTCTCCTAGGCAGCCATGAATGTTATATAACGGGTACACCTTCGCATTTTGATTTAGTTTTCCGGCGGTCGTGGAGCTGTGCAGTGGCTGTAGGATCGCAGTAGGCGGCGGCGAGCAGTCGCTGCCCAGAGAGGCGTTGGTGCAGTTGTTGTTGCCGATGTTCCCGTCAACCTTGCTGCGAGAAACATGGCTGCTGAAGCCTACTAGTTGGCGGGAAAAAGCCGCCCGTGACAACGAGACAAGAATCAATCATCCCACGTCACCTGCAGATGGCCACCCGCAATGAAGATGAGATGAACCAAGTTTCTCCCCCGTCAACTAAATCCGTCCTTTTCAGGACGACCAAATTAGTTTGCCAACAAAAGAGTTTATTTGGTTGAAATTTTCTCTTGTGATGTTTGAAATTAATTTCAATTACCGCGCCCCGGCTGAACATAGCATTCATTAAACGTCGGGTCCCGTAGTAAATGACAAAGAAGGTTGAACAACCAACGAACGGAATTCGAGCCGAACTGCGTCACTTCAGACCGACCATGAGGTTGAGTTCGTTGTAGTTCCTAGTTGTGCATAGCGGATTGGTTGCTGGCGGTGGCAAGCAAATTAGGAAAGGTTCGGTTAAGAAAATCATCCGTCTTGCGTGTAATAATTAAAACTAATTATTGTGGCGCAATAATTGAAGTTCGTCCCCTTTGATGCTTTTTGTAACACATTGCCTTCGTTGGTACCGCCTTCTTTCGTGCACTAGCATCCGATGCTTTTACCTAACAGCTTTTAGCAGAACATTTTGATTTAGTTTTCCGGCGGTCGTGGAGCTGTGCAGTGGCTGTAGGATCGCAGTAGGCGGCGGCGAGCAGTCGCTGCCCAGAGAGGCGTTGGTGCAGTTGTTGTTGCCGATGTTCCCGTCAACCTTGCTGCGAGAAACATGGCTGCTGAAGCATACGAGTTGGCGGGAAAAAGCCGCCCGTGACAACGAGACAAGAATCAATCATCCCACGTCACCTGCAGATGGCCACCCGCAATGAAGATGAGATGAACCAAGAAAGAAAGTCCATGTTCATTTGCGAACTGTTTCTCCCCCATCAACTAAATCCGTCCTTTTCAGGACGACCAAATCAGTTTGCCAACTAAAGAGTTTGTTTGGTGAAAATTTTCTCTTGTGCTGTTTCAAATTAACTTCAATCACCGCGCCCCGGCTGCAAATAGCATTAATTAAACGCCGCTTCCCGGATTAAATGACAAAGAACGTTGAACAACCAACGAACGAAATTCTAGAACGGATAATTCGAACCGAACTGCGACACTTCAGACCGACCATGTGGTTGAGTTCGTTGTAGTTCCTAGTTGTGCATAGCGGATTGGTTGCTGGCGGTGGCAAGCAAATTAGAAATGTTTCGGTTAAGAAAATCATATGTCTAGCGTGTAGTAATTAAAACTAATCATTGTGGCACAATAGCTAAAGTTCGTCCCCTTTGATGCAATATGTGTCACATTGCCTTCGTTGGTACCGCCTTCTTTCGTGCACAAGCATCCGACGCCATTACCTAATAGCTCTTAGCAGTACATTTTGATTCAGTCTTACTACAGTCGTGGAGCTGCGCAGTGGCTGGTGGCTGTAGGATCGCAGTTGGCGTCAGCAAGCACCATGGAGGGTGTACTGGCGAGCAGTCGTTGCTCGGAGAGGCGTTGGTGCAGTTGTCTGTGGTTGCCGATGCTCCCGTCAACCTCGCTGCGAGAAACATGGCTGCTGAAGCCTGCGATTTGGCGGGAAAAAGCCGCCCGTGACAACCAGACAAGAATCAACTATCCCACGAGATGAACCAAGAAAGAAAGCCCAAGTTCAATCGTGAACTGTTTCTCCCCCGTCAACTAAATCCGTCCTTTTCAGGACGACCAAATCAATTTTCCAATTAAAGAGTTTATTTGGTTAACATTTTCTCTTGGGCTGTTTGAAATTTCCATTACCGCGCCCGGCTGAACATGGCATTGCTTTAAACGCCGCGTCCCGGAATAAATGGCAAAGCGCGTTGAACAACCAATGAACCAACAGATCCATAACTATCTTCTACGCGTTAGAGATGGTGGCCCTCTCAACCATCGTAAAAAATACAACCGGGGCCGTATCATAATTAAGAGCCACCAAATGCTTTCTAAGGAGTGTATAATAGAATTTTCTTGGCCCTTTTCAGAACTGACTTAAATCAATTAGCGGATGGCCCAGACGTGTATGGGAATTCGATTGCTGCGTAGTCCTACGTCAACTTTGCGTACAACCCCATTGGGCTGTCCCTTATAGTTTTTTTTTTTTTTCTTTTTTTTTGTTCTGCTGCTGGTCTTTTTTTTTTTTTCTTTTTTTTTTTTCTTTCCGCGGCGGGGTTTAGTTGGGGGGGGGGGGGGGGGTGTTGGGGCCGGGGGGGGGGGGGGGGTGGGTTTTTTTTTTTTTCCAAGCGGGCCGTTGTTGGTTTTTTTTTTTTTCCCCCCCTCTTTTTTTTTTTTTTTTGTGTTTTGCTTTTTTTTTTTTTTTCCCGCGCTGTGTGTGGTGTTTTGTCGTGTTTTGTGCCCCCCCCCCTTTGCCCCCTCTGGATCCTGGGGGTCCCCCCCCCCCTTTTTTTCGGGGGTTGGGGGCGGGGGGCAGGGGAGGGGGAAAAGAAAAGGAACGAAGCAACATGTGTGTGTTATTACGCAATATATTGGTTAGAAGAATCAGACGGAGGAAGCTTATTGATCACTGCGTTGTGAAATATATAATAAATACACGTGTGCGTGCTATGTGTAAAAGTCTTCTTATTGTTGGTTAACCAAAATTTACAAATGTCTTTTGTTTCAGTATTTTAAATTTATCGAGGCGTAATTGATAAAAATGTTTGTTTACGATTCCTTAGCTTGCTAATATTTATCTTTTTCAGCTCCGCATTATGCATCTTTGTAAAGTGTATCTCGCCTAACCCACGACCTGTGGATTGATGTTGCTGTTGATTGCTACTGAGTTGACGATTTTTATGCCTATTATTTTTACCCTTTTTATTGATTTCCCTTATAATCAATGCATATATTATTATATTTAACATATATATTCGTTTTTAGTTCATAGGTTGCATATTCATGCATCTTTGTAAATTTTAGCCCACTTAACCCACGTTGTGTGGTATTGATGATGTTGCTGATCGTTATCGAGTCTACGATTTTTATGGCTTCTATCATTTTCATCATTTTTATATTATATTTGAATGTATATTATTTATTTAGGGAGATGAATCTACCCAGGGCTGAAAATGTCGATAATATAGATATAGAAATAAAAAAATATATATTTATGTAGGTCCAATCATTTTTACTCTCATACCATGCATTTCTAATATGTTTCCTATAACTTCCAGTTCCATGCTCTATATGAAGTTGTTTTCTGATTACACGAAACATCGCTTCGCCCGTTATTTATTTTTAACTGGAGTTTAAAACTTCAAACAGGCAATGTTCATTGTCATTACTATTATTTCTGTTGATATTATTTTTCAGGAAATCCCCGACGATGGTGCACTTCGTATCATATGTGTTCGTTATTCAACATCATTGATCACCCGTAACGCTTGTCGAGCGTATCCTTGGGATAATCCTTTCAGTCCGCATCGAGCTCTCATGCCGTGCGGTTCTATTTTCTTTTGCTGAAGGAAGTATTTTTGCTACCTAAAGCTATAACAAAATCAAACAGCACTTTTCAGTGCTTAACATTACCTGCACATTTTTTATTTTTTACCCTTATTCCTTTTCGATCCTTGTCTGGACCCTACACGAGGTAATCCGACTTGGATATCGATTTGGAAAATTCCTCTTTGACCCTTCGGATTCTTGTAGAATCTGCTTGGAAGTTGATTAGGAGAAAACGTATAAATTCTAATCATTTTGGAGAAAATGGCACCTAAACGCAAAAGAAAGGGACAATCTCTGGATTCCCCTTCTACTAATATTGATTTGAGCAATCAATTCGATATTCTTACTGATGATGAGAATGATCCATCAGTCAGACAAAAATCTTCGAAGCATTTCCGAATTAATGCAGGGAAAGAAAAGGTTCCACCTATTGTGGTAACAACATCTGATTTTTATGGGCTCCGTAAGGAACTCACGAATTTCATTAAAGATTCTAAATTTTCCTTTCAAATTGGTCCTCGGGGTGAATGCCGTGTATTGGCTGAAACCTTGATCGGATTTAAACTTCTCGTGGAGTATCTTGCTCAAAGAGGCATCAAATTCTTTACACATGACACCAAAACTGAACGTCTGTTCAAGGTGGTCTTAAAAGGTCTAGCCAGTGGTGAATCCCTAGATGAGATCAAACAAGAAATTATCAAATTGCTTGGAGTTACACCAGTTCAAGTGATAAAAATGAAAAAGAAATCCCAACCTGGCGATTCTCGCAATGGGATTTCAAACGATTTTTATTTAGTTCATTTTAAATCAAATGAACTGAATAACCTCAAGGCATTGGAAAAAGCCAGCCTTATGCTCCATGTCAGAGTGAAGTGGGAACACTTCAGGAAGACTGGAGGAAATTCTCAACACCTCACCCAGTGTCGTAAATGCCAGGGATGGGGTCACGGGACGAAAAATTGTCACATGGATGCCAAATGCATGCATTGTGGCGATTCCTCTCACGCCAAGGACAACTGTCCTGTGAAGGATCCCAAAAATTTCAAATGTGCGAATTGTGGTGGAAACCACAAATCCAATTTTTGGGAATGCAAGACTCGCAAAGCGATCTTGAATTCTTGTGCTAGGCATCAGGTAGGGACCGCTTCACGTTCCCGACCAGGTAATTATTCCTCGGCTGTTAACA
Source organism: Aedes koreicus (assembly GCA_024533555.2). NCBI lineage: Eukaryota > Metazoa > Arthropoda > Insecta > Diptera > Culicidae > Aedes > Aedes koreicus. Next base: position 380,905 of record JAHHFK020001638.1, on the reverse strand, counting down.
ACGGTCATCGAGGAGGAAATCCAACATTCGTACCGGAAGGTACGATCAATGCCCAACCGTCAAATTTTCCACTGCTATCTGCTGTTAACAATGGTCAGCGAAGTACAAATGTACCCGTAAGTACAAACAGAGCACAAGTTTTCAATGCTCAATTCTTACCTGCTGGTAGCAATGTACAGCTAGGTAATGGAGCTTCCTACGCTGCCGTTACAGCCGGTAGAAACCAAAATTCTACCAGAAATGTTGAAGATTTTGACTTAGGTAGCATATTCGCTCCAAAAATGGAATTTTTACCGAAATCATTAATCGATATGATTAATGGAATGTTAAATACAAACTCCATGTTTGATGCAATTCAAACTGGTATAAAATTTGCAAACAATATTGTCATGACCCTGAAATTCAGCAATGGGTATTAAGACACTGAATATTTTAAATTGGAATGCTCGATCTCTTAAAAATAATGAAGACGAGCTGTTTAACTTTTTACGAGTTCATAACGTGCATATTGCCGTTGTAACTGAAACTTTTCTTAAACCAGGTGATAAAATAAAAAAGGATCCTAATTATTTCGTACACCGCAATGATCGTCTTGAAAGTCCGGTGGTGGCGTTGCCATAATTGTTCATAGGCGTATCAAACATCAAATTCTTTCTTCATTTGATACCAAAGTTTTTGAAACTTTGGGGGTTTCTGTTGAAACAAAATTTGGTCAACTTACACTATTAGCTGCCTATTTACCATTCCAATGCGTAGGTCAGCAAAAGAATCTTCTCAAGGGTGACCTACAGAAGCTTACCCGTAATAGGTCAAAATTCTTCATTATTGGTGATTTTAATGCAAAACACCGATCGTGGAATAATGCTCAAAGTAATTCCAATGGTAATATACTATTTGATAATTGTTCTGCGGGTTATTACACTATCCAATACCCAAACAGCCCAATTGGCTTTTCTTCTGCCAGAAATCCCTCGACTATTGATTTGGTCTTAACTGATTCATGTCAACTTTGTAGCCAATTGGTTACCCATGCAGACTTCGGTTCGGATCACCTTCCAGTAACTTTTGAAATATCTCAAGAAATAATTTCTAATCCCAACAGTTCTACTTTCAATTATCATAGAGCTGATTGGAACCAATATCAAACATTCATGGAATATAACTTTGATCCTAATATTCCTTTGGAAACTAAAAATGATATCGATAATGCTCTTGACTCTCTGACTACTTCCATAGTTGAAGCAAGAGCTGTCTCAGTTCCAAAATGCGAGGTAAAGTTCAATACAATTATAATAGACGACGATCTTCAGCTTTTGATCCGTCTGAAAAATATCCGTAGAAGACAATATCAAAGAACACGCGATCCCGCCATGAAAGTTATCTGGCGAGATTTGCAAACACAAATTAAAAAACGTTTCTCTGCCCTGAGGAACAAACAATTTGAAAATAATGTGTCAAAATTAGAGCCAAGTTCCAAACCTTTTTGGAAACTCTCCAAAATTTTAAAGAAACCTCAAAAGCCTATTCCAGCGCTCAAAGAAGGTTATACAATATTGCTAACAAATGTGGAAAAAGCTCAAAAACTTGCTGAGCAGTTTGAGAGTTCCCATAATTTCAGTTTGGGTCTTACTAGTCCTATTGAGAATCAGGTTGCTCTTGATTATCTGAATATTTCCTCAAGGGAAAATATTTTTGATGAATCCTGGGGTACTGATTTGGATGAAGTAAAAACTATAACTAAAAAGTTAAAAAATATGAAGGCTCCAGGTGATGATGGAATTTTCTATATACTCATCAAAAAACTCCCAGTGAGTACCTTGTCTTTCATGGTAAAATTATTTAATAAATGTTTTCATTTGTCATACTTTCCTGGCAAATGGAAAAATGCCAAAGTTGTTCCAATTTTGAAGCCCGAGAAAGATCCAGCTGAAGCTTCTAGCTACAGACCAATAAGTTTACTTCCTTCAATCAGTAAACTTTTTGAAAAGCTAATTTTGAATAGAATGATGCTTCACATCAATACAAACTCAATTTTTGCTGATGAGCAATTTGGATTTCGCCATGGCCATTCAACTACTCATCAACTTTTGAGAGTTACTAATTTAATTCGTTCAAACAAATCTGAAGGCTGCTCAACTGGAGTTGCTCTTCTAGACATAGAAAAAGCATTCGACAGTGTTTGGCATGAAGGTTTGATTGCTAAATTGAAAAACTTTAATTTTCCGCTCTATATTATAAAATTAATTCAAAATTATTTAACTGACAGAACTCTACAGGTAAATTATCAGAATTCCAAATCTGATCGACTACCTGTTAGAGCTGGAGTTCCTCAGGGTAGCATTCTTGGGCCGATACTATATAACATTTTTACTTCCGACCTCCCTGATTTGCCTCAGGGTTGTCAGAAATCCTTGTTTGCTGATGACACAGGCATCTCCGCTAAAGGAAGAAGTCTTCGTGTCATTTGCAGGAGACTGCAGAAAAGTTTGGACATTTTCTCTTCTTATTTACAGAAATGGAAGATTTCTCCCAACGCTTCCAAAACTCAACTAATAATATTCCCACATAAACCTAGAGCTTCTTTTTTGAAACCTAGTAGTAGTCACATCGTTACTATGAGCGGTGTTCCAATTTCCTGGTCAAGCGAAGTGAAATACCTTGGTCTATTACTTGATCAAAAATTAAATTTTAAAAATCACATTGAGGGCATTCAAGCCAAATGTAATAAATATATAAAATGTTTATATCCGCTTATAAACAGAAAATCCAAACTATGTCTGAAGAACAAACTACTAATATTTAAACAAATTTTTAGACCGTCCATGCTTTATGCTGTTCCAATATGGTCTAGTTGTTGTGCTACCAGGAAAAAAAATACTTCAAAGGATTCAGAACAAAGTTCTGAAGATGATTTTGAAGCTGCCTTCTTGGTACAGTACTAACGAAGTACATAGAATTTCGAATGTTGAGACTTTAGAACAAATGTCCAACAAAATAATTAATAATTTCAGACAAAAATCGTTGCAATCTTCTATTGCAATGATTAATTCCCTTTAGGCTTAGTTAAGATTAATTTTAGTTTGTTTTTAGTTTTAAGATTATTATTGTTATACTGACACGCAGGAATAAAAACCTGTTTAAAATACTGAACTGCTAAGGCATGAACAATGTAAACAAAATTAGATACATATTTTAACAATTAAGGTTGATACGTTACGGTAGTAGCTGGAGCACCTAGATTAACATGAAATGTAAATATGAATAAATTTGGAACAAATAAAGAGTTAAAAAAAAAAAAAACTCATCTGGACAAAGAGGGCGACCCCACCGATCCCCTCTAGCGATTTTGCACCAGCGATTGCATAACACGTTTCTATCGACCGTGGTCGGTATTCCGAAATGTATAGCGGCGCAGCAAACGTAGCAATCACCGGGATTACACTAGTAGAAGCATAAGCCTTGAGTAATTTGTCTGAACCAGCCGTAATGTTGACGATACCCTCCTTGTAACGCTCATCGCTCGTCAACACATAGAATAGATCCCCATTAATCGTGTTCACCTCTGCTCCTGAATCGATCAGAAATCGCACCGGCATTCCTGCTATGTAACCTGTTATGGTAGTATGCTGGCTTTTTGGAACTTCTGAGGTGTGGTTTATTTCAATAGTTCTCTGCAACAATAACAATGTAAAGTTAATTCCAAATAATTCCAGTAGTCTCTAAAGTTACTTGATTTGATAGAAACTTATAAAATACTAATAAATTCAATCTTCTTTTTTTTGACCAACTCAGAACTACTCTAGACTGTGTAAAATCATTTTTTTTAAATAGCTTGCTGTAAAATACGAAGCATTTTGTTCACGCGTGTGAAAGAATCTGCAGTCAAAATCTCAAATTGTATTGTTTTACAAAATAAAACCCTATCATTGAAATCGGTCGAATACTAGATTTTTTAATTTATTATTCAACAAATCATACTAATTTAAGTGAAGTTTTGTTGTAATTTTCGTTTGAAAAATAAAAAGCAAATTAAAAGGAATAAAACGATATTATGAAACGAATGATAATGAAGGCGGTTAGCAATCGGACCACGGATAAATTCTACTCCATAGCTGTGGCACTTACATACGGCTCTTCGGGTTCTGCATCCTCGGACAGCTCGGCAATCCTCTTGATCTTTGGCATCTTATTTTTGTTCTCATCGTTGTCATTGGAAAGGCGACGCTTCTCCGTGGATTGTGGCTCCGGTCTTCTACAGGCTCGTTCAATATGTCCTTTTTGAGAACATCCTCGGCAGGTTTTGTCGATTGCGTGACACTCAGAAGCAGGATGAAATTTGCTCGTGCATCTCCAACATGCCTCCCCCGAAACGTACGCACCTCTAACGAAGTTTCTACGTGTGAATCCTCGTCCTCGTGACAGGTGATATCCTGAGGATCTCTGTCTATCTCCGAACATTTTTGCCTGGTGGAGGACCCCGCTCGCATGTTTGGCCCTGGATAGTGACTATCACGACGATTGAACCTTGGCTTTGACTGTGATTCATAGGATACGGCTTCTACCACTGCTTGCGGTGATGGATGGTTCCTGGCAAATAACTCCTCGTTTTGTTTTTCGATTTCAAACGCCCGTACTTACCCTCGCTAAGGGAGCATCCTTTTCTCAAGATTTTTCGTCCGATATGACGGACCTTATAGTCCAAAGCCTGGATTTGAATGACGTCAGCAACGTTCTCTACTAACTGGTCCACGTTGAAATCACACTGGTTAGCGATTGCGATGATGCGTTTACCGAACTTCACGGCCGATTCGTCACGACTTTGTGTTACTGATCGCAATTTTTGGCGTTGTAGCAGGGCGTAATCCCTGGATCCAAAGTAGTTCTGTAGTCAAAATTTGATTTTTGCTAGGACAAGTTAATGCAATCCATGTACACTACCCTAGTAACCACAAGCATTATATTATTGCACTTATTCAACACAAAATCAACATCGGTAATGCGGGATCGCAACAAGGGTTTTGAAAGTTTAATTTTTTACCCTTCTGACACCAAAAGAAGGGTATTAAGATCGCTTGAAAACTCTACTTTTTATCCGAGACCGAGTGTCATATACCATTCGACGAACTGAGCACATGTCTGTGTATATGTCTGTGTGTGTGTATATATATATATATATATATATATATATATATATATATATATATATATATATATATATATATATATATATATATATATATATATATATATATATATATATATATATATATATATATATATATATATATATATATATATATATATATATATATATATATATATATATATATATATATATATATATAATATATATATATTCAGTCATACCTCGATATAACGTAACTCAATTTTTATTTTCGTTACGTTATATCGAAGTTACGTTATATCGAAGCAAAATTTTTTTTCCAGGATTTTTTTTTTATCTCTTTTTTTCTATAAAAGAATTAACGTAAAATCAATGTTATTCACCCAGCAGGGTGTTCCAGCCCTTCTTACCTTGGTTTTTCCAATTTTTGTTAAATTTTTTACATTCTTATTTTTATTTGTTTATTGATCCAGCCCTTCTTACCTACGTTTTGCCAATTCTCTTTAATTTTTTTTATTTTCTCTGTTTTATTTGTTTATTGATCCTTTCATTTTTTTGAAATATATTTTTTTCTTATTTTTATTATCTTAGAACATTACTTTTAGCAGTATTATTAATAAATAAAAATGCACCAAAATTTGATTACAGCTTATTCCATACCACCCAGGGGGTAATTCACTCCGCCACCATGTGTTAACACCCTCAAAAACACAATCCGACACACTTCAAACTCACTCCTCACCACATGGAAGATATATTTATTTCTGGCATCACTTACGCGAATTGATTATTTGTTTTGGCACTGTTTGTTTCCCTCTCGCTTGCACTGATGTGATTCAGATAATGTTTGAATGTGGGTGAATTAAAAGTCAAAATGGTCCAGGGTTGCCAGTAAGGATAATTTTTCGATTGTAGTTATGACACCTTCCGACACCCTGAAACACAAACACAACGTGGCAGAGTGACTAATCTCCTGATATTACCATACATGCCATTACCATACCATACCATACATAAAACTAGAACTCAAATTCACAACAATTCACAAACCAGTACAAAATAGCAAAACAATATTCCTACACTGAAGCCTTCTAACTGCTGTTTGTGAATTACGATGTCCAAGACATTAGTACGTATCTGGTGCAGCGAGAACTGTGTAGTCAGTGGCCAATTGTTCTCTTCCGCGTATCTGATTACCAGATCGAACCCATTTAAGTCTGCTTCATCCAACACGTTTACATAATCGTCATCATCTCCAGAACTCGCAGATTGTGATGCTTCTTCATGCGTTGAAATTGACTGCATTGTGTCGTCACCGGCATAGGAATGTCTTCGTCAGCATCTTTGTGAAGAACACTTGCGATGATCTCATCATCGTCCAGCTTTTCGAATCTGGCATCCTCCTCGTCGATTTCTTCGGTCTGTGCTCTCTTATCACCAATGCTTCTCGGCGTGTCTCTTATGACCGACAGCGGTACATCATCCTCATCCTCGATTTCACGGGCATTGTAAAGCATGATCCAAGATTTGCGAATCGAGTCAGCTGAAACTACCTCCCTCGCTTGAGCAACCCAAAAAGATGACGTCCTTTATGTTGTTCTTCTTCACGCACTCGTCAAACTCTCCTCCACGAATTTGAATTTCCTGCATCATTAGATTCCTGAAGCGCATCTTAATCATCTGAATGATATTCTGATCCATCGGTTGAAGAATGGCGGTGGTGTTTGCAGGGAGAAAGATGGTAAAAATTGATCCATCGACAGTTTTTAGCTCATCTGCATTGTAATGAGCAATTGTCCAACACAAGGGCGGCTCTTAGAGGAAGTCCTTTTGACTTGAGGTAGGCGGTCCCTTCCAGGACGGATTCCAAAAAAAAAAACACTCTTTAAAGAGCTCCTTTTCCATCGTCCAAGCGCTCTTGGATGCCCTGTAGTATACAGGCAACTCCTTAAGATTTTTGAGTGCTCGAGGTCTGTGAGACTTTCGGTAATTTGAGCGACCCATACATGGTGCATCAAGGCATGAACGTGATCCGATTTTTTTATTTGGTGTCTCTCTCAACATCACTTCGTTTTTTATCACTTCGTTATCGAGAACCTGGAATTCCGCAAGCGACAAAATTCGGCTTCTGCGCCCATTTCGTTAGATGTCATTGGTGCGGTTGCGTCAAACGCTGAACCAGTTGAAAACAAAACATTAAAATTAAAAAAAAGAAGACAAATTCTGACAACTCAGCAAATGACACTAGATCGATTTTCAAGTCGTGAAGGAGAATGAAGCCTATCTGGGTTGCAGCAATCTTTTATGTCGTTTTCGGTTTTAAACCTGGGTCAGGTCTGACTCTGACTCGCAATTACCGAACGAAAACGGATCCAGAGTCGAGTCAGTAGGATGGTATTAGTGCAATCGTGTGAGCTGATTTGCGAGAAATTGGTGTTTCATTTGTATAAGAGACCCCGCCCCCATCCAGATGAGGGAGGGGTTTTGATCCAGCATAAGAACCTTCCCTGGCCCCAAAAACTCCTGCATACAAATTTTCACGCCGATTGGTTCAGTAGTTTCCGAGCCTGTAAGGGCCGGACAGACAGACGGACAGACAGAAATTTATTTTTGTATTTATAGATAGATAGATAAATCACGTTTATAATTTAAACTGCCAAAAAAAAAAGTCAAAAAAAAAGTTACGTTATATCGAGGTAAAAGTTACGTTATATCGAGTTACGTTATATCGAGGTTACGTTATATCGAGGTTACGTTATATCGAGGTATGACTGTATATATATATATATATATAAATAAAAAAATAAAAAAATATAAAAATAAAAATTTAATAATAATTAAATAATTTTTTATAAAAAAATACCAAAAAAAAAAAAAAAAAAAAAGAGAGGAGAAATCTCCAGTTTGTAAAAAAAAAAAAAAAATTTTTAACATTTTTTTCTCCCCCCCTCCACCCCTCTTCTCTTTTGTTTATTCTCTCCCCCCTTTCTTCTCCCTGGTGGCGGGTGGCGGGAAAAAAAAAGGTTTTTTTTCCACACAACACACCCCCCCCCCGGAGAGAAAAGAAGACCCCCAAACCACACAAGAGAAAAGGGAAAAAATTTCTCACCCGCGCCCCCCCGAGAACCCCCCCGGGGGGGCTCTTCTGCTAATATACAGCAGTGATTCCAAATTTGCCTTGGCGCTACATAGCAAAGGAAGAAAGATGAATGTTTCTTCCCGCTTCCTTTTTTCGAACTTTTTTTACAAATCCGACGAAGTTTTCACTCTCAACCGCACCAGCGAATCCCAGAGAGAGCACTGGCGCGTTCTCACCCAAGTGTACGCGGCAACGACCGCAGGCGAGAGCACGTGGGCGAACATAGATAAGAGCACGTGAGAGCGGTCGTTTTAAAGAGAGAGTGATTCACTCACTCCAAGCAATCCCCTCACTGGCGCACACTTTCACTCTGTCTATTTACCACCGAATAAAAGAGCACTTTGCATTATCTGCGATGAGTTATGGTTGTATCCTCTATGAAGGTACAAATCTCACGCGCTGGCGTAACATTAGTGCGAAATGCCATTTCTGCCTGAGAGCACATAATTGTGAGATGGAAATATACTCGTTGCAGTTCAAAACCGAACAAGATCGCTCACCCCAATCGATGCCGCTTGCATTCTATTGTTCCGCATCTGGTGCGTTATATAGCACATACAGTGGACAAGCCGCACTATGTGACTCTATAGAATTAGAGCAGGATCGATTGGCTCGAGTGGTCCGGTTATGAACTGCAACGAGTATATTCGAAAAGTACACAAAGTCTCCATTTACTATAGCTACACAATTTTCATCTTGAATCCATATCGATAATCAAAATTGACGCTTAGGATTGTCTAATAATTTATTCTATGGACTGATTATATGGAATTTCTAATATTTATGTAATTTCCCCTTTTATATAACTATAGTTATTATAGGTAATGCTCGATATAGATATCTGACAGAAAATTTTGTAGGTGACTTGATTTTACGTCTCACTTTAATTTTAATTGTCAACAAATTTGATCGGTTTTATGTCATGTAAAAACACAATCAGACGTAAATTTATGTTATCTGGTCCGCTTGCATGTGTCGGTCACAGGAGACTTAAAATTACACGAACTTTTCGAAGTGTGTAACATAACATAGGTCGTTAAAGACTATTAATGGCAATATTTTAATCACATCGATGAACAATACGTTCAGGATTGACAAATAGTTTATTTTATACACTTAATATACGATATATAGAATATTCCTGGATCTTCCTGCAATTTCTGATTATAAATGTATCCAGTACAATATTGGCCACATTTGAGTTCATAATTCTGGTGAAAGAAGGGTTCGGTCTCACTATCGGTGGATTAATTCGGGTTTTTTAAACTGTAATTGCAACTCAATCGTGTAATACAAATTTTTTGAATGGTTTTCAACGTAAAACGTTGTCAGGATCACAAATAAAATGTAAGAAGGGATCAGTCTCACCAGCGGTGGATTAATTCGGGTTTTTTAAATTGTAATTGCAACTCAATCGTGTAATATAAAATTTTTGAATGGTTTTCAACGTAAAACGTTGTCAGGATCACAAATAAAATGTTGCTCTTGAAGCTTATGATGATTATAGGTGTGTAATTGATACATTTGTTACCTACACACTACCGAAATGCCATGTAAATTTCTGTCCCCTGAGACCGACACATGCAAGCGTCCTTTAGCACATAAGAATGAGTTCAAGGAGATGAGAAAATAAATTCAATCAAACACATCTTTCGTCGAATTGCATATTTGTCAGTTTCAGGAGACATAATTTTACACGAAATTTTTCTTTACGTTCCCCGACTTTTTACAAACATGAATTACGTCTCGTGTAAAATTCATAATTTCTAAGTGTGTAGGACCTATTGCATTAGCATTTGTATATTGGACCTGTTAGATTAATCTTTGCCATGTAAGAACGTTCATTTGACTATTCTGATTGCGGTAAAGCCTAAGAAAAATTATGTTAAAATTGGGTCCCTATTAGTTTCATTGTTGTACCACTTATTCCTTGCAATTATCAAACATTCAATTAAAACGCAACCCATCATATTTGAGAACCTAAAAAACTGGCTACATGTTCAATCAATCGGAAATCTTATAGATCGGCACAAATCTCAATTAATAAAGGACCTACGGATCTGCTATTCTAATATTACTTTGCTTTTCAAACCTATTTGCTGGATGAATTACAAATTATCAGTCCTATGCACCCACTTTTAGGAGATCCCCCAGGAGACTTAAGTAAGTTAATTAAGTATATATAGAATGATTTACGTGATATGTAAACCAGGAACTTTAATATGTGGGTCTAAAATCAACACTAAAACTATCAGGTCATTCAGTTTGTACACTAACCCCAGCGGCTGGATAGCGAAGAAAATGGATATTGTTTTTGGGTCAGGAAGTACCAGCACATCGGTCCCAAGCTAAATGCTTCGCCCCTAATAACATAACTTACACGAACAAACCCTCTAATATTCTGTCCAAATAACACAGTGAATCAAAACAAAAACGAAACTTCTATTACCAAAAAGCGCAAGGATTGCAAGGTGCAGGCTGCAAGGTGATCTTTGGAGCAAGGGACTCTCCAGCCGCTGGTTCTACAACAGAGAACCAATTTCATATCGCTAGTTTTAAATTGATTGTTGCTAACCCTATATGGTCTCAAACGTTTTTAATCCAACTTTTTGTGATTTGACACAAATGTTACATAGTATCTAATGCAAAGTTTGGCTTGAAGTAGTTTAATAGAACACGCGTTTTGTGTCGTCTTTTTCGTTCTTTCACTGTGTAAATGATTAAAAGAGTTTGTAACAAGCTCCGTCGTCTATTTAAACAGCGGGGGAGCAAAAAGGACGACAAATTCGATTGACATCACCTATTTACATTTCATTTACATGATATCACTCCTTATCGCGTTCACTATGGGTATCAAGTCGCGTTGAAAATCGCTTTGACTAGGATCGCGTTCACTTCCACTATGGGGTCCACCTTAGATACGTCGGTGTGACAACTTGATTGTTACATACACCGGTTGGATACGTCCTTATTTCAGAACGTGTATCACTTGCATCAACAATCAATATGCAACTATCGATTTGAAATTGGTTCACTGTTGTAGAACCCCTTGGTCCGAAGTACACCTTGAAGCCAGCACCTAACTATACATATTTGCGCCTTTGTTTTGATTTGCTGTGTTATTTTGACAGAATATTTGAGAGTGTGATCGTGTGAGTTCATTATAAGGGGCGCATTATTAAGCTTGGGACCGAGCTTGGGACCGATGTGCTAGTACTGACTGAGCCAAGAAAAATATCGTATTTGTTCGGGACCTACTGGTCTTAGAGTTAGCAACAATCAATGTGCAACTAGCGATTTGAAATTGGTTCACTGTTGTAGAACCCCTAGGCCCGAAGTATACCTTGTAGTCTGCACCTTGCAATAATTCTTGCGCTTTTCGGTACCTTCCGGTACTAGTATCTTGGTTGTTGTTTTGATTCACAATGTTATTTTGACACAACATTTAAGAATGTGTTGGTGTGAGATACGTTGTTAGGGGCGAATCATTGAGCTTGGGACCGAGCTTGGGACCGATGTGCTAGTACTGGCTGAGCCAAGAAAAATATCGCATTTGTTCGGGACCTACTGGTCTTAGAGTTAGTCTATGGAGTTAGTCTATGCTTGCACCATGTCAGATACACCGGTTATAATTTTTAAGCGCAGATACGTCAGCTTGCTGTGTGGTGTATCTGTACCATTTGTTTAACAATTAAAAATATCAGATAGGTCGCATATGAAATTTGGCTCACAGAACTGAATAATTTTGATAATAGTATTTGGCAAGTGCTACTACATTAAGCGAGTTATCCATGACAGTATAGAATGAAAAACTCGATTTGTTTACTTTTGCGACATATACGTCCTTTTGAAAAATTATGCTTTATTTAACTGGTTTTATTCCGATACTGTGGAGCCAAAAATTCAATTTAAGATAGGTACACTGAGGCAAATTAAGAGATTGATTACAAAAGAATTTACGTTGAATTTACAGTTAATCTTCAGTTATAAAAAAAAAACAAATCTAATCATTCATGCACCCACCGTTGAGTTGACAGACTCAACTGAAGGTAGTACTGCAATTTTAGTCACCGATCTTTTAAACTCGCCGGACACAGTCTTGACAGTGACCACACGCACTACTCCGTCTCTTCCTGGATGTACTGCAAGAATACGACCACGCCGCCACTGTTGAGGTGGTAGATTCTCGTCAAATAACAATACCAGAGTACCGATATTGTAGTGTTTGACGCTACCGGTATGCCAGTTCTGTCTGGTCTGGAGATGATGAAGATATTCTGTAGACCATCTTTCCCACAAATGCTGCATCATCTGCTGAGGGTGTTCGTATCTGCTGAGTCGTCCTATCTTCTCATCGGTGTACGAAGGCTCTGGGAGTGCCACCGCTGACCGACCAATGAGGAAATGCGATGGTGTTAGAAATGCAGTATCGTTCGGATCATCTGAAATTGGGCACAATGGGCGGGAGTTTAAAATTGCCTTTAGTTTGTGCCAGAAAAGTGACGGTTTCCTCATATGTTAAGCGTGTTTTGCCAATGACTCGTTTGAAGTGAAACTTCATTGATTTTACGCCGGCTTCCCACACTCCACCGAAGTGTGGGCTTCGTGGGGGAATGAAGTGCCAACCTACGCCTTTGGCCGAACAAAATTCGGCCAGCTTCTGCTGATGCTGTCCTTCCTCGAAAAGTTGCCTTAGCGCTGCGAGCTCATGGTTTGTGCCCACGAACGATGTCCCATTATCCGAATACACATCGCTTGGCAATCCACGTCGGCTGGCAAAACGGTGTAATACAGCGATGAAGTTTTCGGTTGTTAAGCTTGACACCAGTTCGAGATGAATAGCCTTAGTTGCCATACAGACAAAAACAAGTACGTATGCTTTGTGTGCCTTTGGACTTCTAAGGCTTAATCTCAACGTAAAGGGTCCTGCGTAGTCAACACCCACCTTGGAGAAAACAGGCGCCGGGTTGACATGAGGTGCCGGCAAATCCCCCATCAGTTGACTTCCGAGAACTGGACGAGGCCTGGCACAGACTCGACACGATGAGATGATCTTCTTCATTATTGCATTGGCCTCACAAAGGCCAATACCGTGCTCGTACAATGGCCAGCAATCCGTTTGAGCCAACGTGCGAATGGTCTTCATGGTGCCGTCGGATAAGAATAGTTGTTAGGTGATGTTTCTCGGGCAAGAGTACTTGGTGTTTCCCGTCATAAGGGTTGGCCTAATATTTGAGTCGACCTCCTACTCGTATCAAGCCGTCTTCAGCCACAAAAGGTACAAGGTTACTGAGACTGTGATGTTTTCCAGGCGTACGTTGTAGAATCTTGAAAAGATCGTCGAACATTTCGTCTTGTAGCATTAGAAGGTTCGAGTTGTCTGCTTGAGCCATCTCATCAGACGTGATCAGTGATCTCAATGGCTGCTGCCGTTTTGGAGTAAGGTACCGTCGGAAGTACACCCAAGCTCTCAGTAACTTGCGATAGTGACTCATTCTGTTGAACTGTACCTTAGGTTTCACACAAAAAGCTCCTAACATGTTTACTGCTTTGAGTTCAGGTAGCACGGACTCATCCAAAAACTATGGAATGTCTTCTTCCATCTGCGATTGCCACAGCAATGGTGATCCGTTCCACCACAGCTCGTTCCGCAACAAATCTCCCGGATACTCGCCTCTGGATACAACATCAGCTGGATTGTGTTCTGATCGAACGTAATGCCATTGATTGATCTTTGTTATATCCAATATTATTGCTACACGGTTAGCCACAAACACGTTCAACGTTGTTGGCGATTTCTTGAGCCAACAAAGCACAATCTGGGAATCGCACCATAGCTTCACTTCGCCGAACTGCTTTTGCAACACTGTTATCACCTTCACTGTTAGCTCTGCAAGTTGCTTGGCACCACAGACCTCAAATCGTGGAATCGTCATTGATTTGAGTGGTGCAACTCGAGATTTACTTGCGACCAAGTTCACCGCTATTGTTCCGTCCTGCGTTCTGATAAAAAGCACAGCCCCGTAGGCACGCATTGATGCGTATGAGCAGCCGTGTAGCTCATTTCGCGCAGCACCCCTTGAAATCACCAGTCGTTGTTTTCGCATCTGATTGACGATCGACAGTTGTTCTCGAAAACGCCTCCAATTCCGCAACAGTTCATCGGGAAGGGTTTCGTCCCACTTCAATCCGAGACGCCATACATCCTGCATGATCAGCTTGGCCGCCGTGACGATTAAACCCAGGAAACCAAGTGGATCAAACAACCGCCCAATGTCCGAAAGAACCGTTCTCTCCGTTGAAAAAATGTTGCTATCCAATCGCTCCACATGGAATCCAAAATAGTCCTCTGATGGGTTATAAATAAGTCCCTAAGTCTTGATTGTATTGTTAGCGCCGGAATCCTCGAAACTGACTTGTTTTTCATGTAAGAGTTCCGGAATCGCGTTCAGTACATCACAACGGTTGAGCAATACTTGTGAACTCCAAATCTACCTTTCGCTAACAATGCCGAAAGCTGCTGGTAAATAGCGATAACAGCCTCGGCAGACTGACCCCTCGTCAGAAAGTCGTCAATGTAGCTAGAGGGTAATCCTATCCTTTATCCCTTGCCAGCTGCATTAATGTCCGCGTAACATGATGTGGTGAGCTTGCGAACCTTTGCTTTGTAAACAGCATGGTGAGGAATAAAGTATCCTCTCTCATCAACATTATCAACCTCTTTCATGTGGCCTAGTGCTTGATATTCAGTCATGAAGTCCTCGTACTGCTTACTTTTCTCCGGGCTCCTGCTAAACGCTGCCTTCAATCTATCAAAGCGTTTCTTGGCAAGCTCATAAGAGTCGCCAAGCCTTTCCCTGAGTTCGTTAAAAGGGAGCCGGACTTGATATCGACCCTGTTCGTCTCGAACATGAGTTTGTGAAAAATGAGCTTCCACATCAGCTTCAGTTTTTGTGAAATGGCCTTGTGTTGGAACGGACTCGACTTCCCAAAACTTTACCAGTGTTTGATTAAGCTCCTCCTCGAATCGATTGAATAGACACACTCGAGAGAGCAGGCTGGAGCTCCGAGGGTGAGCTGAACCTCCTACTACCCATTCTAACTCAGTCTCCACTAGAACTGCTGCACTATTTCCAAGCTTTAAGCGACCAGCTTTAATGAGGTCAAAGAATATTTCATTTCCGAGAATTAGATCGATTTCTCCCGGGGTGTGGAACGACGGATCAGCTAGTGGCAGATGGGATGGTAGAGTCAAAGTGGAAACGTCTACTTCAACAGCCGGTATATTGGACGTGACTCGGGGAACTACCAAAAAATCCAGTTCATACTTCGGGCAAGCTTCAAAACGAGAATAGACCGTGGTGGATAGCAAATATTTTACTTTGGTTTGAATATCGTTCAGCCCGTTGATACGAAGATCAATTTTGTCTTGTTTGAGTTTCAGCTTGTAGGCCAACCTTTCCGTAATAATGTGACTGTCAGAGCCAGAATCAAACAGCGCACGTGATTTGATGATACACCCTCCCTAGCCGACCACCAGAACTTCCGTTGTCGAAAACAGCACCTGCCGCTTAACTGCTACAATATGACCGCACAACGCATTTGCGCTAGGTGAATCTGGAACACTGACTTCTTCAGACGATGACTGTTTCTTCAATGCGATCTTTTGGGGTGGGTTCAGCTCTGGAACCTACGTAGAACTCGTAGAACAAGGGCCATCACTCGAATGCAGCAAACTATGGTGTTTACGGCCACAACCTTGACCCTTACAGACGTGATCTGACGGACAATCGCTGACCCGATGATTCCTTTTCAAGCAATTGTAGCACAAATGTGATTTGGCAACTACAGACTTGCGCTCCGAAGTGGATTGATTTTGAAACTTGGGACATTGGTAGATAGAATGTCCATCCCTGCAACCGGGACAACTTTCCTTAGACGTTTGGACGAAAGACTTGGACATATTTTGCGAAGGAGGTCGCTGACTGAATACTTGGCGTTGTTTCGACTGAACCGCTGTGTTTGGTACTGACGTTTGGTAGTGTGCGTGACTGGTCCGCAACAGAACATGTCCTCGTTCTAGCAGAAATTCCACAAATTCGCTGAATACGGGCAAATCACCTGAACCAAGTGCCAATTCCCACTGTTCTTGGGTTTCCCTGTCCAACTTCTTATACAAAACATTCACAAGGAACAGATCGGCCAATCACTCAACCTTGAATCCATGGCCGCTGAGAGCTTCCGTATGTTTGATGCAAATATCTAAAAGTTTAGAGATTGACTTACCTCGGTTCTCTTTGGTTACCTTGGATGTCCAAGAGTGCATCAATAAGTGTGTCCATTATCAAACGTTTGTCTTCGTAAGCGTTTTCAAGTATGCTCCAGGCAAGGTTGTAATCATTACTGTTGATGACTTCTTAGTCCGTTTTATTTTTTGCATCGCCATCCAGTGAGTTCCGCAGATGCAAAATTTTCATAGCAGGAGATTCTTGGGGGTACTTACTCATAATGCTATGGAATAGGCTTTCAAAGCTATACCAATTCACAGGATCCCCATTGAACCGAGGAAACGGAGCATGTAGTTGTGGTGCTGGAGCTTGAACATAAACCGGTTGAGGCACAACAGGGACCACTGCGTTGGACGGTTTAACTTCTGCATCACAGAGACTCGCTATCTGCGTCTGCAATACAACATACAACTGATCGTGAACTTTCTCAAATTCAACATATTCCTTGCGATGCTCCTCGCGTTTCTCTTTCGGGACTAGCACAGATAGTTCGGAATATATTTTCTCGTATTCATCCGAACATCTACGCACTGTATCCACATGCAACCGGAGAAAACGAATATTGATATCACCTTCCAGTACAACGTCATTAATCCGGAGCAGTTTCGCCATCAGCATATCGCGCCGGTCGATCAACGATTCTAATGTTTTCTCCATTCTTCTTTGCTCTGCCATAGCCTGCTTCGCAATTTTTTGCTTGGCAACTCATGGAACTTGGTTCCTATCGTTGTCACCCGACAAAGCACTCAAAATACTTCTTCGTGGTACTAAAGGAACCACCACACGCGGCGTCTCGAACTCTGACATTCAGTTCCACTTTACTTTTGTATTGCTGCTCACACGGTGAGACCAGCTTAACACATTATCACTGTTTGTTTTCGTCGTGGCCAGGCCTCTTGTCTGCTTACCCGCTAGGGCTCAGTCACACGCACACCGATGTGCAGTTCACTGAAATCGCATGGCGAGAAAAAACGGCGTACGAATCACACACACATACCTCACTTGGCAAGGAATGCGCTGCTTTTATCACACTGTACTATCCACACTTCTTTCGCCGCTGGGGCCCGACTGCATGCACACTAATGTGCGTCGCACTTCACCCGCATGGCGAGAACAACAACACACTTCGCTTGGCGATAGCTGCTTTTTTTTCAGCAGTGCATTAGCCGCGCGGCATATACTTGGTACAGCTTTCCTCTTCACTCGGCGAAGAACAAGTTTTGTACACAAACACTTTCAAAATACGATTCTGAACATGCTCGCCAGCGATATAAAGTGAACCGACTGCTTTCCACTAATTTGCCCCGATGGCAATCACTAACACATGTGTCACGGACACGCTCAACTTTCACTGTTTCAATGAAACCAACATTCTCAACTGTGCTTTGCCAAGATGGCGGAGAGTTATTTCATGCTACGGACACGATCACTAAATTATGACGTAGCCCAACTTCAGGTTTCCTACCCGGCACTAAGCCAAAGACCACTCAAACCACAATTAAGGTTGAAGACTTCGTAATTATTTTTCGAAATCAATGATTGCATTATCCTTGTATTGGGAAATCTATTTTAACATATGTGTGAGGAAATGAAAATCAAAATCTAGTCTTAAGCTTACCACTACACGTGTATCCGTGTTTAAGACATGTGTTTTCGTGGGAAGTATTGAAATTATCTGCAATACATTTATTTTAATAACTCACGAGTTGAAATTGCTTGCGTATAGCTTTTCGATGAATGGGTTTTCATGTCAAATATGCTGAAAAATTAATTCAATAATAAAATTTAACATGGATTACAGTAGTCTATTATACAAACCATCGGGTATACAACAAAAGAAATTATGACATTGGTCAATGAAAATATTCGTTAAATTAAAATCGTATCCGGTTACATTTTTTACGTGCTGTAGAAGTGTTCCGACAATATGATTGTTCTGTTGGATGTGGTTCCATTTTGTGGTTGTAAGTAAGATTAAATTACATTTTTTTTCAATGTCTTGTCTGTAGAATCAATCACATCAGCTTTGAAGCTTGAGTATGAGAGTATGCTCCCTTTGGCAAACTCTTCCATCTCTGCCGTTGTTATCATCGTGTTAATTTTTCTCCTAGATTATTCGGAAAGCTAGAATAAATAATTCTTACCGAATAGCTTTGAATCTTTGCTGGTATGTCATTATCAAAATCAAAAATCGTTTCGTTTACAGCCAGTGCTACTTATCTGTAGTCTCATTCATCAAACGTCGATTTGGCTGCCTTTCTGCAGCAGTCCGGTCAAAGCTTGATTTTTTCTTGTGCTAATTTTATTTGTTCGCGATCAGCAACAAACTTGCTCAGTAAAGCTCCAGGACCACACCCAGCATACGGGGGCATATATTTGTTATGCCAGCTGTGTCCTTCATTATGCTGAAGAGCGGGAATCCATACACGGTCCGGTTGAGAAAATCTTTCGGGTTGGAAATTTTCTCGACTTCCTTGTGCATAGAGTATTATTGTGCTTATCACACAATATACAAATTCACGAATTGTGTCAGTATCGAAAGCTCTCAATTAATAACGGTGAAAGTGCATCTAGAACATTAAGTTGTGAGTAGACAATAAGCTAATTGTGAAAGCATTAAGCTTGACAAGTCAAGGAAGCAGGAAAAGGTCTGAAAAAGCATCGAAAGTTTTCAAATTTTGTTGCACCATTACTTGCATGAACAAACATCTTCCATAGTGCACTGAGGAAACAACCCTGCTGGGGATGTGCTCTTCTATAAGGCGGAGGAGTCTCAAACCACCATAGAAACATTTCTTGCGTTCAATAACCTTCACCTGGTTCAATTAGCTTGATTCATTCCCGAGTTATACAGTGTCTCGAGTCACATTAGAAACATTGATTGCCTTCTAAAACCTTCACATGCCAAATTTAGTACCATTTGCTTGATTAGTTCTCGAGTTATGCAAAAAATTGTGTTCCATTTGTATGAGATCCACCCTCTTCTAGAAGGCGGAGTGGTCTCAAACCACCATAGAAACATTTCTTGCGCTCAAAAACCTCCACTTGCTAAATTTGGTTCCGTTTGCTTGATTAGTTCTCGAATTACGCAGAAATTTGTATTCCATTTGAATGGGCCCCCCCTTCAGAAAGAGGAGGGTATGCTCCTCGAATCACCTTAGAAAGATTTATTGCCTTTTTCCTCTCATCAGATTCAACGGTAGAAAAACATTTGAAAATTTGTTCACTAAATAATTCCCCAGTTGATAATGGTGCACAATTTCATTTAACATTTTCATCTTCACGTTCTTAATAACAATCACTACTCACTGGATCTTCGACAAACAGAACACTTTGATCCGTTGATGAGTGTCGAATATTGATCCAGCGATAAATATTCTTCCTGATCACTCCCGCTCAACTGTTCCTGCGCAAACCGCTTCGTTGCTTCGAAAGTTAACGGCGCCCGTTGTGCTTTCCTTTTCTGCGACATAACTACTCACCGGAATTAATTTCAATTATTGACAAAGTTACGCTCGGTCTGTGCACAGATTGTTTACAAATTGATAGGAGGAAACTGGGCGGAGCGAAAATATCAGCTGACGAGCATAGTTGCCAACTCAGGGAAGAATATTATTTCTTTCAAAATTGTTGCTCATGGTAGATTATGTTTCATAGCAAATTAGCGAATATTTTGCTTCCAACTCAATAAATATTTCATAAGACATCGAAAAACATCTGATACAACATGTTTTGTACAGATGTATCTCGGTTTTTGAACATGCCAAAACCCATCAGTTAAAAATATCAAGATGTAAATCTGGCAACTGTCGATGATCGATGATTCTCTGGCTCGCTTGAAGCGTAGTGTGTGTGCTGTCGAAAGTGTGGCTTATATTATCATTTCAGTTGAAAACCGAATTTATCGACTAGCGACAATCGATTTTACGCACGTTCTGTACGTTATACCTTATGTCGGAAGTAGTGCGCTGTATAGCGCATCTGATGCGCCATACAGCGCACTACTTCCGACATAAGGTATAACGTACAGAACGAGAGTAAAATCAATTGTCGCTAGTCGATAAATTCGGTTCTCAACTGAAACCATAATATTGTTGAGAATCTCGAAGTTGCAATGCGCTCAAATGGATTGTGAATTTTTACTTGGGGCGCGAGTGATTTTACGAGTTGCGCTGTTCTGCTACATTGACAATACAGTGGCCTGGCTTGTTTCTCGTTTGGAAATTTCGGAAGCAGTTTTCTCATTTATAAGTGCTTGAAGGAACAAAAAGTGAATTTTCTTAGGAAGAAAAGTCCAGCACGAGAGCTGTGAATCCCTTTAAAAGCTGTGAAAATATGGAAATCAACCAGAATGATTTATTGAAAAATTAAGTGATGGGTCCTTGTAATAGTATTAGTTTGAGAAGCAAATGGCGAGCTTGTGTTGGTGTATTGTGTTAGCGAACCAGATTTTTAAAAACTTTCAGATTAAAGTGAATTCATAGTGTATTGTTTGATAGAATGTTTTTTAAAAAGTGAGAAAAAAACAATTCTACTCAGTGAACGTGCACAAAAAAATGGAAAATGGCTAAAAAGAAATTTTGACAGGAAGAAGAAGAAAAAGAAGCAGACAATCATCATCATTGCCACAATTAATTACGACTTCTTCAACCTTAATCCAACCAATATGGCAATTTTTCCGAGTCGCATCACGGGCGCGAAAAATTTGCGGTGGCGTAATCCAACCAATCCGGCGTTAAACGCGGAATTCAACAATGCACATGATACGGATTCGATCACGATCGGAACTCGAAAAATGAAACGACAAACTCCAATTCCTTACAATCCGGTCGATACGGACCAAAATGTAATGTCCAACGATAGCTAGAAACGCGTTAGGCCGATGATATAGAAGACGCGGACGGAAGCGAAGCGAAGCGTTGCGGAAAAGCGAATTGATCAGCGTAACCAGAGCTATGGCATAGTGAACGCGTTTTTTTTTTCACGCGTTTGGTTGCGTGGTGACTTGTTTTGTTGTTTTCCGCAGTGTTCAAGATAGATTCATCAGACGAAGAATATTTTGCCTCCCCGGGGACAATTGATTTTATTTTTAATAAAACAAGGGAATTCGCCGGACCATCCGATAAACCGATTAAAAGGGATGGAGAATTTCATCAACTCAATCCGGAGTTGAGGAAATACCCGGACAAATTCCAATCGTACACCAGGATGTCGATATATACGTTTGACATGGTGTTAAGTTTGTTTGAACGCAGGCTTTAGAAGAACTGGACTGAACCGTGAACCGATTTACCCTTGTGAACGGCTTATTGTCACCCTAAGGCAATTTAATCAGATCATAATTTTAATGCTTCAACAATTATACATTGTACCTTTTCTGCAGGTTTCTTGCTACAGGGTCATCGTTTCAAACCCTTGGATGGGACGGCCCACCGTATTTGAGATCTTGAATCTTTGTTTGAAAAGATTTAAAACGTTTTGTGGTATTAAAAAAAACCATCCTAGATTTCCCGTGTCAAGATGGGTCGTGCACGTGAAAACAAGGCTCACGGCACATTCGGTTTCAATTATCTATAATAAACACCACCACCCCCCCCACACAACAACACCAACAACTCAAACTTTAACCCAAACCCCCCCAACCCCCCCTTTTCCTCTCTCCCTTTTCCCTCCCCCCCCCCCCCCCCCCTCCACCCCACTCCCCCCCCCCCCCCCCCCCCACAAAACACCACCCCCCCCCCCCCCACAACCCCCCCCCCCCCCCCTCCCCCCCCCCCCTCCCCCCCCCCCTCCCCCCCCCCCTCCTCCCCACCCAACCACCCTTTCCCCTCCCACCACTCACACATTTTTTTTTTCCAAAAAAAAACACCTCTCCCCCCTTGTTTCCCCACCCATATTTTTTTTTTTTTTGATCAGTTCGTTTATTTATTAGGCTCAGGCGTGTGTAACACTTTGCGGAGCCGATATTCAATATTGTAATTAACAATTTTTCTATTTCGATTTTAGTAAAGAGGGGTGCCAATTACTCGTGGCTAGCTCGAGGTTAATGGGTCACATTATTGTTTGGAAGGGGCTAGGCAGGTAACTTATTTCAGGTATTTGTTGCTGCTCATGGTTGCGACATCTTCCAAATCCTCGGTCTCTGTAGTCCCTTACAGGAACTAAGCTGCAGATGGGTGACCACAGCTTGCTGGGCAGGTACAAGTAGCACGGAAACAAAAGGATAATATAACTGGGACACAATGGCAGGGAATTTACAAGAGTGAAAGGGAGGGGGTGGTGACATTACACTCTTAGATCAGACAAACAAAGGAACTCGTAAATCGCTTGCATGTAGGGAAGATCACGCATTCCCAAAACATCTCTTACTTCGCGGAAGGGTTGTCTACCTCGGGCCACAAGGGTATCAAATAGTCGTGCTCTGGAGGCATCATTACCCGGGCAATGCCAAACTGCGTGATCGATGTCATCATAACCGGTTCCGCACCTACATACATTGCTATCGACGAGGTTAATTCTGTAGAGATGTGCGTCTAGCGAGTAGTGGTTGGACATAAGTCTTGACATCACACGAATGAAACCGCGACTTACATCCAGACCTTTGAACCACGATCTCGACGAAACATTTGGAATAATGGAATGTAACCACCGCCCAAGAGAATTACTTGTCCAATCGTTTTGCCAACTTTGAAGAGAACTCTGACGTACTAATGGGAAAAATTCATCATGTGAAATTCTTCTTTCAAAAATCTCGCCTTCTTGTGTGCCCACCTTTGCTAGAGAGTCCGCCTTCTCATTGCCTGGAATTGAGCAATGTGAGGGGACCCATGCAAAGGTAATTCTAAATGATCTTTCGACCAACGCACACATCTGCTCCCTTATTTTTGAAAGAAAGTAAGATGAGTGCTTAACTGTTTTCATCGACTGGAGGGCCTCAATAGAACTGAGACTATCCGAGAAGATGAAATAATGGTCTATGGGCATGTCGGAAATTATCCCCAATGCGAAATTGATTGCTGCCAGCTCAGCAACATATACGGAACAAGGTTCCTGAAGTTTCCGGAAGGCAGATGAGTATTCATTGTAAACACCGAAAGCAGTGGATCCATCAATGCGCGACCCATCAGTGAAAATTCTTCTATTGCAATTGACATGTTGGTACTTTTCGATGAAAATATGGGGAATTAAAATAGGTCGAAGTTGATCTGGAACTCCTTGAATAGCCTGTTTCATGGAGAGATCATAATCAATGGAGGAACTGTGATGAGGAAAGCGTACACTAGGAGGGTTATAGCATGGAAGACTAATATCGGATGACATATAGTTAATATAGATTCGTAAGAATCTTGACTGGGTACTCAATTCGAGCATTTCTTCGAAGTTTTCAATCACAAGGTTGTTACTGATTCCACACTTGATCAGTATTCTAGATGAGAGCTCCCAGAAGCGGTACTGTAAGGGTTTTACTCCTGCCAGAACCTCCAGGCTCATATTATGCGTTGAATGCATACAGCCAAGGGCAATACGTAGACAACGATATTGAATGCGTTCCAATTTGATGAGGTGGCTATTTCTTGCCGAGAGGAAACAAAAAGAGCCATATTCGAGAACTGAAAGAATAGTTGTTTTATAGAGTTTAATAAGGTCTTCCGGGTGAGCACCCCAACATGTCCCGGATATTGATCTTAGAAAATCGATCCTTTGTTGACATTTCTGTTTTAAATACGCAAAGTGATTACTCCAAGTGCATTTTGAATCAAACATGACTCCAAGGTATTTGAAGGTCAAAGATTGGGTAATGTCTCTTCCCAACAGCTTGAGACGCAGTTGGGCTGGGAACCCCCCCTTTTTACCCCCCCCCCTTTTCCCCCCCCCATATTTTCATGCTTTTCAATTTTTCCCGGCCCCCAGAACCCACCGTCTCTCCAATTTTTTTCCCTTCCCCTTTTTCCCCACCCTTTCCAAATATTTTAAAAAAAAAATAAAAAAAAAAGGGACTTAAACATGAGCCTTGGGGTAAGCCCATGTAGCTAATTCTGGAAGTTTGTAACCGTTGTTACAGAAATTTGAATTGTTTTTTTAAATGCGCCATGTGAATCGAGGATTCAAATCGGTTACCAAACTTTAGCGGATAGAACACCACTGGGCTGCAATCAACGACAGCTAAACATGGCGTGAAGAAAGTCCCAGCATGCTGACGTCACGGAACATGGGTGATTGGCGGAAGGCTCGAAGGACTCGCAGTGGGCGGCCATCGGGGAGTTTGAATCAGGCGAGCGTGTAGATCAGACGTGCTATAAAGTATCGCCAGTGGCTAAGTTAGTGCCGGGAAAGAAAAGTGAGCCTTCTGATTGGCGAGGTGAGACCCGCCATTGCACGCTACGATTTGGGCATCTGTAAAGTGCCCATTTCTAATCGTTAAGGACCGCTATTGTTCCTCTGGCTTCGGGCCATAATTACAAAGGAGGACAACGCTCTCGGGCAGTGAGCCCTAATCATCAAGGAGGAATACCCTTCTCGGTTGGACAAAGGGCGGCCTTGCCGTCGTCGACCGACTTCGCTTGAAGGAAGCGCCTGCAACCAGAGGACCCCGAAATTCCAGCCCATCGACAACCGCCATTCTGCTGTCCGTCGTCACCGCCAGATCGCCATCTTTCACTACGGCGAGTTAGCCATCGCTGGATTTGCATCGACGCCGCGAGCGCTCGCCGAAGTCCAGTAATATCATCAAGGTACGTGCCGGTAATCCAGTGTACACTACAGACAAATACAACCATTGAACCGGAAAATCCGTTGAGTTTTAATTAATTTGAATCTTTGAGTGCCTCTTTTATTCCGCGAAGCCCCTCCGGTTGCCCAGTAGTGCGCCGACCCTGTGACTAGCTCCGAGTCTCGCGCTGCTGAGTATTGTCGGGTAAAACAAAAGTAACAATTGGCGCCCAGCCAAAATCGCGAAAGGCAAACGGAGGATCGAGTAGAATAAAAAAATATTTAAATTTTTTTAACTCAAGCGGGAGGAGCGTACACGTTCAATTTCATACTGATCGTGTAGGTTCCGTACATTAGACCTCCGCCAGCGTAGAACCTTAGACTGATTTGGAAAAGGTGGAAGGTAGTGGCCAGTTGAATCGGTTTCGAAAGTGCTAAAAAAAAAAAAAAAGGAATTACATTTCAAAGCACAGTTACAGTTACAGTTGAATGAGATCGTAGTCTGATAAACAATTGAATCGTTAGGCGACTGAAAGTGAAATAAAAGGTCCTGAATGAGCATTGACACCTAAACACTCCAACACACAAATTAACACCATTTATTGAATTCGTATTTCCTTATCTTTAAATTTTAATCTTAGTTGTGTATAGTTTTCTAGGTTAAGTTTATTAAATTTATCATTTTATATTTGTCTGATTTTTATTGAATTACTTATTATTGAATTTTGTCTTACTGAAATATTAAATAAAAAAAAAAATGAACTCCGAATACCTAATAGTCTATCAATCATTAAATGTGGCGCATTTGTTAGATGATGAAGTTGAACACGAACTCGCCATTCGTCGCGAAAAGTTTTCCAGTGGTGATTCGAGGGACGTGAAGAGGCGTAAATTAAGGAGAGTGATGAAGCTGCAAAGAGAAAAAAATGATTTTACCTTGTTTCCGTTGAAGAATGAGCAGGTAGAGATAGAATTTCAAGAAATAGATGAAAAGTTTGCGAAAATTCGAGAGGCTTTAGAAAACAACTCGGTTAGTTCATTTGCTATTCCGATTAAACAGGTTAAAAGGAAAGAAGTTCAATACGCAAGGACTTGAGAACGTGGTTATCCAAATATTAAACAACTACTTCTCCTTACTCACGACTGATCAAGAGGCTGTATCAGAAACGGAAGGCCAATTACGTAACGATTTAGGCAGGATAAATGATCAAGGTGTTGAGGACAATAAAGAGGAAGAATCGATAACAGAATCGACTTCGGATGAAGAGGTTACCGTTACTCGAAAGCAAGGAAAGAAAAAACGAACGACAAGCACCCCAATGAAGATTAAGAAAAGGCAAATAAAAAGGTCAGATAAGATGTTGAAGATGGTTATGAATAAAGTAGACAAGTATCTAGAACAAAAGTTGAGTAGTTTAAACCTTAGTAGAGAAGCAGATTCGAGTCACAGTCATGTGAAAGGAACAGCCAGACTCACCGGGATAGAGGAATCGGAGGCAGAGCTAGTGCTACCACAGCGTAAAAATATAAGAAAGATACAAAACATTGCGGATAAGCAAAACCCAAGTCAGACTCGAAAAATTAAAGCATCTGGTAAAGCTGTAGGTAAAAGCGATAAAACGCATAAATCAAAGAGTAGAGAGGACAGTAGTGAGGAGGAAACGGATAGTTCCGAAAGTTCTAGCGACGACTATGAGACCAGCAGTTCCATTAGATCACACCGAAGGAAAAGAAAAGGAGCGCTACGAAGACCACGACCAGTATCCGACTGGAAGCTTAGGTATGACGGAAAGGATGATGGTAAACTGCTAAACAAGTTCATAGCTGAGGTTGAATTTATGGCTGAAGCTGAAAACATGAGCAAGAAGGCATTGTTTAACGAGGCGATACATTTGTTTGCAGGAGAAGTACGGATGTGGTACATGGAAGGGAAAAAGAACGACGACTTTAGGAACTGGAATGAATTAGTTACGGAGCTGAAGCTGGAGTATCAATCACCGGATCTAGACTTCCATTACGAGCAGCAAGCCTCCCAAAGAAGACAAAGAAGGTCGGAAAAGTTCTCAGAATACTACAATGCGATGAAGGAGATTTTTGGATACATGTCAGTACCGCCGATTGAAAGTCGGAAATTTGACATTGTATTCCGGAATTTAAGGTCCGATTATAAAAATGCCTTAGTGGTGAAAAACATTCGGACATTAAAAACTCTGAAGGTGTGGGGAAGAAAGCTAGACTCCGCTAACTGGTATTTGTACCGAAATAAGGAAAATGAGGCCAGTCACAAATCCACACATGTGCATGAAGTTTCTAGGAAACCTTTCCAGACACCGATAGGCACTGGTGGAAAGGATTGGAAGCCTAAATTCTTTGGAAATCATACCAATGGGCGTAAGAGTCAAGAGGTCCCGTTTACTAAAAAACCATCCGAAATTCAGAAATCTACGCCAAGGCGAGAACCATCACCGCAGCAAGGTAGTACAAAAGGAACGCTGGAAAGAAAAGTAGCAACGTATAGAGTCCCGGATCGTGACGTTTGTTTTAACTGTAGAGGCAAATACCATCATTACAAATCTTGTCTCAAGCAACAGGAGAAATTTTGTACAATATGTGGTTTGCACGACTTTACCGCCGAAAATTGTCCTTATTGTCAAAAAAACGGACGCAAATCGGCGTAGGAGGTCGTCGAGTGCGGAATCAAAAGCCTTCAACTGTGTTTGTCCCTTCTAACCCCGAAGTGGAGGAGTTAACCGTGCGGATTGAAGGAGACAATCGACCGTTCGTCAAGTTTGAAGTGATGGGGATGGAAATGATAGGACTGTTAGACAGTGGTGCTCAAGTATCGATACTTGGCATTGGAGGGGAGAAGTTACTGAAGAAATTAAACATAAACAAATGCCAGACGAAAACAAAGCTATTCGCTGCAGGAGGTGAGGTCTTAGAAGTTAGCGGAGCAGTGCATCTGCCAATTACGTTTAACGGGAGAACAAGATTAGTAACCACTTTGATTGCTCCCTCTCTGAAAAAAAGGTTTATTCTGGGAATTAACTTCTGGCACTTATTTGGTATAGAGCCCATCATCAAAGATTCTATCGAAGCAATGGTAGAAGAGATAGAATATGACCAAGAAGAAGACATGCAACTAACTCCAGATCAACGGAAACAGCTAGAAGCCATTAAAAATGAGTTCAAAGCGTTTGAGGATGGTCGAACCCTAGACACAACTCCGCTTATAACCCATAAAATAGAATTCACCGATGAATTTCAAACAGCAGCACCAGTGCGATTAAACCCTTATCCGTGGTCTCCAGAAGTCCAGAAGCAGGTCAATCTGGAGCTGGATAAATGGATTGAAGCGGGAGTAGTCGAGCGATCAACAAGTGATTGGGCCCTATTAATTGTGCCAGTAATAAAGAAAGCTGAGACCACTGAAGGGGAAACCAATTTGAAAGTCCGTATGTGTTTAGACGCCAGAAAGCTAAACGACAGAACTCGAAGAGATGCCTACCCGTTACCACATCAAGATCGGATCCTTGGAAGATTAGGATCTGCGAGATTTTTGTCCACGATAGATCTATCCAAAGCGTTTTGGCAGATTCCCTTAGACTCTGATTCCCGTAAGTATACGGCGTTTCGAGTATTTGGAAGGGGTCTGTTCCAATTCACCAGACTTCCGTTTGGCTTGGTTAATAGTCCAGCCACTCTCTCTAGGCTGATGGACCAGGTGCTAGGCTATGGCGAATTAGAACCGAAAGTGTTCGTGTATTTAGACGACATTGTCATAGCAAACGACACTTTCGAAGACCATCTTCGCAGTTTGAAGGAAGTTGCTCGAAGGCTGAATGAAGCCAACCTATCCATAAACTTGGAAAAATCTAGATTCTGTGTTCCTGAACTGCCATACTTAGGGTTTATTCTGTCCAGAAATGGTGTGAGACCGAATCCGGACAAAGTCGAGGCGATTGTGAATTTCGAACGTCCGACTTCCGTTCGGTCTCTGCGGCGATTTTTGGGCATGATAAACTACTATAGGCGGTTCATTGAGGGATACAGTGAAATCACGGCACCTCTAACTGATCTGTTGAAGGGGAAGCCAAAAGTGGTTAAGTGGACCGACCAAGCAGAAGCGGCCTTCCTCAATTTAAAGGAGCGATTAATATCGGCGCCCATTTTAACAAACCCGAATTTTGAGTATCCGTTTACGGTGCAGACCGACGCCAGTGATAACGCTATAGCAGGAGTACTGACCCAGGAAATTGAGGGGATGGAACAGGTGATTGCCTATTTCTCTAGGAAGCTGACTACACCACAAAGGGCATGGAAAGCTGCTGAAAAAGAAGGCTTGGCTGCTATGGAGGCAATTGAGAAATTTAGACCTTATATTGAAGGAACTAGATTTACTCTGATCACGGATTCTTCAGCCTTGTCGTTCATAATGAACACCAAGTGGAAATCCTCCTCTAAATTGAGCCGTTGGAGTATGCATTTACAACAATACGACATGGTGGTGTGCCATCGGAAAGGAAAGGAAAATGTGGTCCCTGACGCGTTGTCTAGGTCAGTTGAAATCTTGGAGATTATAGCGCAAGACCGCTGGTATGCTAATCTTATCCGTAACGTGGCTGACTCTCCGGAAGAATACGCAGACTTTAAGGTCGAGGACTCCAAATTGTTCAAATTTGTGTCCTCCCCAACGAATTCACTCGATTACAGATTCGAGTGGAAACTGTGTGTTCCGGAGATGCTTCGAAAATCTATTCTTCAAGAAGAACACGAGAACTCAATGCACCCAGGCTATGAAAAGAACATTAAACGATTGAAATGTAAATACTACTGGCCGGGAATGGCAGTTGATTGCAAAAAGCATATCAGGAACTGCAGGATATGTAAGGAGTGCAAGCCTTCAACTGTTGCAACTGCGCCGGTATTGGGCAAGCAAAGACTCACAAACAAACCCTTCCAAATCATAGCACTGGACTTCATTCAGAGTTTACCCAGAAGTAAGCAAGGAAGATGCCATTTGCTGGTCATGACGGACCTGTTTTCGAAATGGACCTTGCTTGCTCCATTGAGAAAAATTGAAGCGAAGGAAGTGTGTCGCATCATCGAGGACAGTTGGATGCGGAGGTTTGGAACACCAGAAGTTATCATTTCTGACAATGCATCGACCTTTGTTGGAAAAGAGTTCCAAGCATTGATACAACGCCGAGGAATCAAGCATTGGCTAAATGCTAGGCATCACAGCCAGGCAAACCCGGTTGAAAGGGTGAACCGAACCATAAATGCGTGCTTGAGGACGTATATGCGAGAAGATCAACGGAACTGGGATACGAAAATCTTTGAGGTGGAGGAGATGATTAATACCACAGTGCATTCTTCCACAGGATTTTCACCCTACCGGATCTTATATGGTCACGAAAAGGTTACACAAGGAGAACATCACCGTTTAGAAAGAGATCAAAGAGACATCGCAGTGGAGGAAAGGGACGAATTTAGAAAGCGGATGAATGAGAAAATATTTAAGATAGTGGAAGATAATCTTAAGAAAAGCCACGATAAAAATTTGAAGTACTATAATCTTCGTCATAAGAAATTCGCTCCGACTTACCAGATAGGACAACGAGTTTATAAACGCAACTTTAAGTTATCTTCAGCGGTTGATAAATATAACGCTAAGTATGGGCCGATTTACACTCCATGCGTCATCGTAGCGAGGCGTGGAACGAGTGCATATGAGATAGCAGATGAAGGCGGTAAGAATCTCGGTGTCTTCTCGGCTGCCGATCTTCGTCCAGATGACTCCTGTACTCGTTAAGTATGGTAAATTTTGCCTAAAAGAGATTGAGAGTCATAAAATCGGGTTACTTACAGTAATCTTATTCATGAAATGCACCTATAAAGTTAAACCGTTACACTTGCTACGCAGCATCAATCATTGGATTTGGTCATCATGATTCCTTGATCGAATGAATCGCTAGCGATAATTATATCGTGTGGAACTCATGATTCATCAGTACTCAGTTGTACAATAGATTGCAGAAGCCGCCTTACTAATAGAGCAGAGGGAAAGCTCTCTTGCTCGTAGGTGAGCGGATGGATGTTCGAGCTACAAATAAAGCAAAGTAGTGACGTCATTAATATGGAAGTGGTTCAGCGAAATAATGTAAGAAGGTAGAAGATGAAATTAACCCTTTTGTTGAGACAGTTTAATGAAACGAAAGGGGGAAACGGTAAGAGGAGTTATATATAGTAGACAATAGGCATAAGGTTAGAAATAGGTTATATATATATATATATATATATATATATATATATATATATATATATATATATATATATATATATATATATATAAAAAAAAAAAAAAAAAGGAATAGAAACATAATAGCAGGAGAGAAAGGTGTCATTGAACTATTAAAATACTTACTCGTTTCATGTCATGGTATAGTTCATTAAATATCGATAAAATATGCTCGTTTTCAGGTTCGTTCCACAGGAGAAACACGTAAATAGTACGCTTTCAACGCGCGGAAAGCACAACCAACAGAACAGGGTTTACTAAGTAGATCATGCCTGTTGCGACCAGGAAGGCCACCTGGTCGAATCAACCTGAAAATAAACTGTTTTGTCCAGCCTAACGCCTAGTAGATACATAATGAAATACTTATCTTATGATCCAGTCAGTAGAATCACCATTTGAGAATCGATTTTAATTTGTTGCACATTTACAGTAGATGTTAATTCGTCCGTCCATTGTTCATATTTTAATCAAACATTCCGTAACGGTCCGGTCAACTAAAAGTTTGTATAATCGCGGTCGCGTGTGAGCGAAGACTGATTGGTCATCTCGATCTCCTACTGCGTGTAGGATGAGTCGTAGATGGACACAGAGAGAAGAAGGCAGCAGATCGAACTCACCCTAGGTGCTCACTGACATACATACCCACAACAACTTAAACTCACGTGCTCAATTATAGCAAGTTTTCTGAGGAAACTCATGCTTTTAGTTCGCCGAAGATTTTAATGTGTTTATTATGTCTATATGATTTTATTTCAATTTGAACTGCTTCGCGTAGCGATATAATATGCTTGTTAATTGTTGGCAACTCCCTTGTAGCTTTGAAAAGGATGTATACACCTCTGCGTAGGATTAAATAATTACCCTGGATTAGCGCTTAAGCAGTGTAATTATTTAACCGTGGTGGGGGGATAGTGTAACCGTTGTTACAGAAATTTGAATTGTTTTTTTAAATGCGCCATGTGAATCGAAGATTCAAATCGGTTACCAAACTTTAGCGGATAGAACACCACTGGGCTGCAATCAACGACAGCTAAACATGGCGTGAAGAAAGTCCCAGCATGCTGACGTCACGGAACATGGGTGATTGGCGGAAGGCTCGAAGGACTCGCAGTGGGCGGCCATCGGGGAGTTTTAATCAGGCGAGCGTGTAGATCAGACGTGCTATAAAGTATCGCCAGTGGCTAA
This sequence comes from Aedes koreicus, assembly GCA_024533555.2. NCBI lineage: Eukaryota > Metazoa > Arthropoda > Insecta > Diptera > Culicidae > Aedes > Aedes koreicus. Next base: position 348,158 of record JAHHFK020001638.1, on the reverse strand, counting down.
GTTAGTGCCGGAAAAGAAAAGTGAGCCTTCTGATTGGCGAGGTGAGACCCGCCATTGCACGCTACGATTTGGGCATCTGTAAAGTGCCCATTTCTAATCGTTAAGGACCGCTATTGTTCCTCTGGCTTCGGGCCATAATTACAAAGGAGGACAACGCTCTCGGGCAGTGAGCCCTAATCATCAAGGAGGAATACCCTTCTCGGTTCGACAAAGGGCGGCCTTGCCGTCGTCGACCGACTTCGCTTGAAGGAAGCGCCTGCAACCAGAGGACCCCGAAATTCCAGCCCATCGACAACCGCCATTCTGCTGTCCGTCGTCACCGCCAGATCGCCATCTTTCACTACGGCGAGTTAGCCATCGCTGGATTTGCATCGACGCCGCGAGCGCTCGCCGGAGTCCAGTAATATCATCAAGGTACGTGCCGGTAATCCAGTGTACACTACAGACAAATACAACCATTGAACCGGAAAATCCGTTGAGTTTTAATTAATTTGAATCTTTGAGTGCCTCTTTTATTCCGCGAAGCCCCTCCGGTTGCCCAGTAGTGCGCCGACCCTGTGACTAGCTCCGAGTCTCGCGCTGCTGAGTATTGTCGGGTAAAACAATAGTAACATGTTAAGGATCACAAGCGGGTAGTTCAAGCTTTCAAGAGGAATCCCAACAGTTCAGTTCGAGATGTGGCGAAGAAACTGAATCTAACCTAAACTTTCGTGCAAGATGCGAAAAAACGTTAAGGACTACACACGTACAAAGTCCAAAAGGCGCCCAATCGCGATGAACGGCAGAATACTGTAGGTAAAACCCGTGCACGGAAGCTCTACACCCAGATGTTGAGGAAACCACATTGCCTCGTTATGGATGATGAGACGTATGTAAAAGCAGACTTCCGGCAGCTTCCGGGGCTCCAGTTTTTCACTGCTCATCATAAATTCGATGTCCCTGAGGACGTTAGAAAGCAGAAGATGTCAAAGTTTGTCAAAAATATATGATTTGGCAAGCAATTTGCTCGTGTGGAAAGCGGTGGACCCCATTCGTGACAACTGGAACGGTCAATGGGCAGGTGCACCTAAAATAATGCATCCAAAAGCGTCTACTTCCTCTTCTGAGGTAACACGATGGTCCTACGATTTTCTGGTTGGATTTAGCCTCGTGCCATTGCTCGAAAGAGGTTTTGGAGTGGTACAAGGCTAAGGAGGTCAATTTCGTGCCGAAGCATCTCAACCCCCCGAACGCACCGTAACTGCGGCCAATTGAAAAGTACTGGGCCATCATGAAGCAGGCACTTTGGAAGCATCCTAAGGAAGTGACATCGGAGGAAGATATGAAGAAAAAATGGATTGCCACGCAAAAAAAAGTTGGTCCAAATGTTGTACAGGACCTTATGAGCAGTGTAAAGAAGAAGGTTCGTGCATTGGGACAATATTCATAACATGTTTTATTATACTCCCTGAAAGTTTGAAGATGATTGGTTGAACGAGCGTATTTTGCCGAATAATTGTGTGTGTCGCAATTTGATTCCGTACACCCTTTAGTGTCAATATGCTTGCTTCGCTTATTTTGCCCTTCCAACAAAACCTCAAGTCAATGCAGCTACGGTTATACTCAATGATCAACGTTGGCTGCTTCTGTTCCGCTCTAGCTTCCTGTGCCGCTTCCCAAAGTGCGACATATTCAGCCTCCATGGTAGATATTGTTACGCAATTCTGCTTCCGGCTACCCCAGCTAACCGTTGCGCCATTTAGCCTGAAAGCAAATCCACTGGTAGTTTTCCGGTCGGAGACAACTTTAGCTCAGCCTGCGTCACTGTATCCAATCAATTTCAAGCCGTCTTCGTGTTCAACTCCAAGCCGCAATAGCAAACCATCGGTGCCAATTAGGTGCATACCTGACTACACACTTTAGCTCGACCCAATCACGTTATGTTGGAGGATGGACACGGTTGCTGTACTGCCAGGTCTTGTGTTCGTGGCCACATACAACAGTGCACCAACGAGAGTATGGTCAACAATCAATGTGCAACTAGCGATTTGAAATTGGTTCACTGTTGTAGAACCCCTAGGTCCGAAGTATACCTTGCAGTCTGCACCTTGCAATAATTCTTGAGCTTTTCGGTACCTTCCGGTACTAGTATCTTGGTTGTTGTTCTGATTCACTATGTTATTTTGACTCAACATTTGAGAATGTGTTGGTGTGAGCTACATTGTTAGGGGCGAATCATTGAGCTTGGGACCGAGCTTGGGACCGATGTGCTAGTACTGACTGAGCCAAGAAAAATATCGTATTTGTTCGGGACCTACTGGTCTTAGAGTTAGTCTATGGTATGGTACTGTATATTATCGGCAATCGAATCGCCCTATGGCTGCTTTATATACACACTTAGATTTTTTTACAGAAATCTGTAAAAGTTTACCGAATTCTCAACAGCTGAACGTTCGGTAATCCAATTTTACGGATTTCGGTGAAATTTCACAGATATCTGTAAAAAAATTACCGGATTTCGGTAAAATTTTACCGAAATCCGTTAAAATGGATTACCGAACGTTCAGCTGTTGAGAATTCGGTAAACTTTTACAGATTTCTGTAAAAAAATCTAAGTGTGTATCCTGTGCCCAACGGACATTTCGAAGCTTTTGCTTTGTCAAGCCCCTAATGGTCGGCGAGTTCCCGAATGAACGACTTCCGGCTGAACGAATAATATCCTTCACTGCACACTGGGCCAGAATGAAACATTAGCAGGAATAAATTCTCTATGAAGATGCAACTTTAGAACAAAATGGTCTTCGGCAAAGTTGCAGCTTTAGGCCCAACGCTGTTCTACTTTGTATGGGCTGTTATAGTTTACAACTAGAACTGAAACAAGCTATTCCCAGTGCTGTGTTGCAGTTCTACTTTTCGAGCAAATTTTTGCAACAGATTTGCAACTCCTCGACAGCCCTGTTCTATTTTAACCGCGATTTAAAACACGGATGCAACATTGTTTTAAATTGGTTTTCTTTGTAGTTGTGTCAGCTGTTATGACTTATGATTGTCAAATTTGTGTTTTTTTGGTTTGTTTTGTAAGTGATTTTTATAACGCAAATTTATGAGCAAACAATATTTTCAAAACATTGCATTGCGATTAACGTGTTCTAGTTTTATTTTTGACAGTTCCAAATTTTAAAACTGGCAAGCAGTTTGCAACAAAGATGAAACTGGCCGTTGGGATCGGCCTTAAGGGCGTTAATTTGACATCAGTTTCAGTTAGGGTGCTCCTTGAATATATTGAAATAAAAATTCTATCTTTCAAATTTCTTGACATAAAGCAATACAATGTTCTACAAAGTTGTTCCTTTGTTCCGTTGCTACAGAATAGTCGTAGGTCTTTTGTGTCATTAGTTATGATCATTTTTACGCTGAAGAGTAGGGTGGCCCTGAAAAAATTAGTATTTTTCGCCTAACTTTTTCATTTTAAGTTTTATGAAAATGGTGCCTTGAGCAAATTTTTAGAACTTGCTTAAATACACATTTTGATGAAGAAAAAACGTCATTTTATACATCCGTTCAAAAGATATCATGATTTTAGTCCAAAAATTACGATTTTTTAAATTACATTATTTTTTAAAGGGGAAAAACGGGGATACAAATATGATTGCATATGAATAATAAAGATAAGAGGTCTGTTTTGTATATAAATACTCAGGTGAATTTAGAAGAATTTTGGGTTAAGGCTAGTATGCAGCTCAGAAGTAATGTGCATTAGGATAGGACAAGTAATGTTTAAGAAATGCTATTACTGTCGGAATTACTTACCTTGTATCAAGCTGAACAGGAGGGTAAACTTCGTAACGTTAGTAACGCCTGTCCATGTAATCTAAATGGGACTGTCAATTTTCCTTGCGGAATAATATTCCGTTCGATTATTCCGCAAGGAAAACTGACATTCCATCCATACTGGAGCATTTGTCAAAATTACTTCGGTAGAAATGGCAAAAATTACTTCAGGTGTTTACTTGTCAGCTGCATACTAGCCTTTAAGTGATACCATAGACTAACTCTAAGACCAGTAGGTCCCGAACAAATACGATTTTTTTCTTGGCTCAGTCAGTACTAGCACATCGGTCCCAAGCTCGGTCCCAAGCTTAATAATACGCCACTAATAATGAACTCACACGAACACACTCTCAAATATTCTGTCAAAATAACACAGCAAATCAAAACAAAGGCGCAAATATGTATAGTTAGGTGCTGGCTTCAAGGTGTACTTCGGACCAAGGGGTTCTACAACAGTGAACCAATTTCAAATCGCTAGTTGCATATTGATTGTTGGTGATACTATGAATGTAGGTTCTTTTTCAAATAAAATTCTTGATTTTTACTTAAATTTTGATGGCAACGACGAATAAATCACCATATTTCAATAAAAAACTAATATTTGCAATGTGTACATTTTTATAATAAACATACATGCAAAAAACGTACCAAAATTAAAAATTGTACTACTAAACCACTTAACATCATTAAACTAAACCACTTAACATCATTTTTTTTACGCCATGCGCGTTTAAGGCTTAGGAAAATCTTCGAGGTTGAACCAACAATCAATGTGCAACTAGTGATTTGAAATTGGTTCACTGTTGTAGAACACCTAGTTCCGAAGTAAACCTTGCAGTCTGCACCTTGTGATGCAATCTTGCACTTTTCAGCACCTTTTGGTACAAGTATCTTTGTTTTTTGTTTTGATTCGCTATACGCCCGTTCCAGTTTACTGACGCGGTTGGGTAGCTCAGTGGTTACCCGTTCTGCTTACTGAGCAGATTGTCGGGAGTTTAATCCCAGGCCCGTCCCCTTCCTTGCCATTTTTCACTTGCCTCTTTCTATCACCACTAGATTTAAAATAAAAAGCAGTCTACTGCGCTTTCTTTCATTGATCGCATCACTTACCACAGTGAATCCATGATCTAAAAATAACCTACCTCACTAACACAACTATCCTTCCCTTGGCAATTGTAGAGATGCAGTGGTGTTCACGGTCTCTAATAACAACGATTGTCAAACTAATCATCCTTCCCCCCTCCCCAAAAGACCGTGAGGACGTGGCCGGCGCCGGTACTGATCTATAAATAGAATTAGTGAACTTGTACATTGAAGATGTAAAGCTACTCCCAAGCTCCATCTATGTGGTTCTCTGTGCAATTACACTAGTTCTGTCAGTAAGGGAGTAGCAACTACGAAATTGCACGGTCTTTTTATAAAACATATAAAAAAAAAAACAACTAACAATCATTAATTTTTATATCATTTTCTTTCTATAAACTCAAAACTCTTTTCACTCCTTTTTTCCCTTTTCACTTCATATTCTATCTCTTTTTCTCCCACAATTCCCATTTTTCCCCAAGACCACACTTATAATATAATAACATTAAAAAAAAAAAAATAAGAAAAAAAAAAGAAAAAAAATTGCACTAAACTATACAATAAAATAGAACTTGTACGCGTGCCTCGCCCGGGCACAACCGCCCCCCCCGACCCGTGTCTCTCCCCCCCAAAAAATACTTTTTTTTTTTCCACCCCCCCCCTGTTAACTTTCTAGTTTTGTTTTCTCAAAACCATTAGGTATGAAGCGCATCAACGTGTATTCGTTTGTGTTTGCGTATGTTTGGAACCAACATAACGGTAAATTCAAACGGATGTCAGTTGAACTAAACTGCTTAATTCCCGAAACAATAATGCAAAATTTTAGTTTGTTTTAACCACCGCAGGCAGTCAAATCAAACTAGTATGATGATTGGGAAATTCAATTCAACTGAAATTCTTGTTAAATGAAACTAGAATACAGGGTGCGGTAGAAAATAATGCGAAAATTTGTTCTATTTCTTTCAAATTCCATTTTCAACTAATTCAAGCAATAATATCAACATTTTCGAGTGCAGTTATCTTTATAAAGTCCTTTTAAACAAATTTATTCAATGTGTCCTCCATTTTTATTAATAACATCCTCGAGCCGACGCCGGAAGCCAGAGCATGCCTTTCGGACGTAATCCTCCGACATTGACTGCCATGTGCGTGTTATGGTTGACTTCAGGGTTTTCACACTAGGGTGTGATGTCTTGCAGGCTCGTGCTTCAACATATGCCCAAATCGAATAATCCAACGGATTAAGATCTGGACTGCTAGGGGGCCACAAATCCTTCGGCCAAAACTTCATGTTGTCGTTCAACCATTGTTGGGTTCCATTGGACGTGTGACACGGCGCTCCATCCTGCTGTAGGACAACGTTTTGGTCCTCGGAGAAGTTGCCCAAGTAACCATGACGCTATAATAGCATGCATATATAGGGCATATGCATTACGTCTAGTGCATCATTGAAGTTGGAATAATGCTGAAAAGGGCCCCACTAAGATCGAACTAATGATATATCTTTTGTAATGCCATAAGACATTGCTAAAGTAGCATTATTGCATTGGTAATGCATCACTACATTCTTAAATCTAATCTAACGCTTCATTACTTGACAACTGTTGAATTAATGCGATCCCGCATTAATTATGTCGAATGAATGCGATCCCGCATTAATGATGTTGATTTAGGGTTGAATAATTGCAATAATATAATGCTTGTGGTTACTTGGGTGGCCTTCACCCAGGGAACACACAAAGAATAATGATTGTTAGAATTGAAAAAATCATTGCTAAAATTGAAAAGTTGCGTTGGTTCTTTTTCGTAGAAAGCGGTTAGCTTTCACAAAAAAAACCTTCAAACTGTCAAATCAAATTTTTTCTGCTTGGTACATTTAAAAGTTGTAACTTTCAAAACGAATTGTAGAACAGTCAAATCGAAACCGTGGCATCGTTGAAAATAAAAGCAAATTACTTTTATTTCAAAATGAACTTTCAACCCGAAAGTGTCGTGCAATTCAAATAAAAGTTAACTGTTAAGATTGAAATAAAAATAGTTTTAACATAAATTGTTTTTTTTTTCAGATGAATCATTATAAATTTTAATAAGACAGCTATTTGTTTGAAAATCATTTGATTTTAAATGAAAGTGGGATATAATTAATAAAACATTATTGTTTCGTTATGTAAACAAATATTTCTTGTTACTGGTTCATGTAGTAAACAACGGATTTCTAACTAATGCATAATCCTCACTCCACGCTGCATTCGGATTATATTAATAATCTAAATAAACTTTGTTGGAGTCATTTTTCACTCGCCGTCAGGATATAACAGCATTCCCAAACACACATATAAAAAAAAATTAATAAACTTATACTGCACGACGGTTCTCACAATTGGCATGAAAAAATCAGTCTTGAAAGTAGTCACTGACGCTGGTGATTTCCAGTTCGCACATCGAAGGCGTCTCCGCTTCTGTTTCGGCCGGAAGAGTGTCGGACCCGGTGTCCTCCGTCGTTGTCGTGGCGGTTGCCTGGTGCACACCTGGCGTCGCCTAATTTTTGGAATCGGACTTCGAGAGTGAATCGTTGACGATGGGCCGGTCGTCGACGGGGTTTGTTCGGACGGATTCGTAGTTCGGATCCGATTCGCTGCCGGTGAGACATTCGTAATTGGAAGAAAGTTAACTGTTGCTGTTGTTCGTTGGGGTGCTGCTTCATGTTGCTTATTGGGTTGTCCGGCGAGCTGGTGCTATCGGTGGAAAGAGTACTTTGTCAGAGCGTACTACTATAAGGCTAAAACTTCGAATGTAATCTTCATAGAAAATATACCACCGAGTCTCACCTTAAAATCCTCGACAAATCCCTTCACAACAGAACAATATCCGTGAGCAGCTTAAATGTTGTCCCGGACGGACGAAAAGAACAGGACGACTTTGACAGGTAAACCCGATTCTTTTTTTTTCTATCAAACGAAGACGGCTTGCTTTTGTGTTGGTGGATTTGACAGTTCTACAATTTTCATGGTAAAAGGAATCACTTTTAAATTTACACACTCAACCGAAAAAATACACTTTCAAATCAAACGCAAAACTTTCACAGTGGATAATTTTACTTTTAATTTAATGAAAAATAAACTCTTTTCAGAAGTAAAGTGCAAAACTTTTAATAAAACAAGATCTATTTTTTGTGTGTAAAAATTTTTTTTCCTCCCCCCCCCACTTATTTTTTTTTTCTCTTTTTTTTTCTCCCCCCCCCCCCCCAAAAGCAATTTTTTTTTTTTTTTTTTCCGTCGGTTTTCATTGTGCTGAGGGTTTCAAAGCGTCATACATTGAGGAGTATAGTGCGCCATTTAAAAGTGAAGAAGGCTGCCATTATATTCACGTCTTGCTAGCTTTCGGATTTTTTAAGTTCTGAAAATTTCTGAATGGTTTTATAATAACGGTTTTTAAATTATTCAATCTTTTGCTAGTACTCTTAGTCTCAAGTGTGTTTATGCTTCTATATATACTCTGTAAGAAAGGTAAAAATACCCACTATTTAACATTTAGGAAAAATTACAACATATCGTCAGCATTATATGCATCAAGTACGAATATGAGCTCCAGAGCTTTGAAAATAACAGTCGATGTAAATACGTTCGATTGATATTTTGTTCTAGGATTCATTCGATTTGACAGAGCTAGTGAGCCACGATTACCGAGGTACATTGACTTTACTCTGGAGCTGTCAAGTTGTAACCGGATTGTCTGCGGATGACAAGTCATTTCCTAGTGTTTTATTGTGCTGCTACTTGCTTGTCATTACTTCCTGAATCTGAATTTAAATCTTTATAGGTAAATGAATTTCGTCACGACTTGATTTTTTTGTGTAATAGTTTTGAAGTTCTACCACCGTAATTCGCAAAAATGGAAAGACGTTATTTGAATCAAAGCTTTGTTTGTTTTTTGTTTAGTGAGAATCTTTTTTAGATGTGAAAAATTGTGATTTAGTTGACCTTTTCTTTTCTGAGAAAAGTAGCTTGGACATCTTTCGCTACAAAGTTAACAAGTATACGGTTGGTCAAATAATCAAAGAAGCAATATTAACACAGATATACAAGCTACGGTTCGAATTTAAAAAGCGTTGGAGCAGCAGTAACTATATGAAAGAGCAATTTCCCTCGAAAAATAAGATATGGTTATCTCTATCCTCATTCAAAATCATGTCATCAAAAATCAGGTTGGTCTTTAATTTTTTTTAGCATTTCTTTATTTTTATATCATTTTATACAAATTTAGGAATGCAGCTTAACGCGCAAATTGATGAAAATAAGCCAATTGATCCCGATAAGTTGAAATACGGACTCAATGACTCAATGCCCAGCTTTATTTCAGTTTGTTGAGCATTACGTCACATACTATTACTATTTCATACCATTTCAAACTAAGGATCTACTAAGTACTATTTGGTACTCAACGCTGAAAATTTCAGGATTACTAGTTCATAAGATACTATTCCAAATACAATTAATTTGAGACCCCACCAGGACCCGCAAATATTTTTTTAGTTTGTTGAATATTACGTCATATGCGAAATATAAATTAGCTTATAACCTGTACTATTTCAAACTGTGGTTTTACTAGATACCCTTCAGTACCCAATGCTGAAAATGTCAGGAATACTAGTTCATAAGGTAATCTTTCAAAAACAATCTGTTTTAGACCCCTCCAGGACCCGCCCACCCTTTTTGAGGCGGTTGATTATGACGTCACACAGACACTTGAATCACCATACCTATATCTACCTATCTACCTATCACCAGAGAGCATTGGTATGTTCAGCAAAAATGTATATTTCAATAATTCAGTTTCTTAGAACATATTGAAATCGTCAAATTTGAACAAAGTACTTATTGGATCGATCAAGTAGAAGGCGACCTGCGGACCCTCCGCAGACAGCGAGGCTGGTGAGGTACAGCCATGGACCGATTACAATGCAGACAACTTCTGTGTACAGCAGAGGCCACGCCGGCCTTAGTCTGATTGGTAAGGTAAGGTAACTAATTATCTTAAAAAACCGGTTTTAAGTTTGTGCTGGAAGAAAACCCATTATATCTCTTTAACGTTAGGCTCTAGAAACTTAGTGTCCCGAGCAACTTTTCTTAAAATTACCTGCTCTACACCTTTAGTGAAGACAATAATCCGTTATCCCGTAGCTGATAAAAGTTAGAATTTGAAAGTTTAGTCCTTATGAAAGGTTAGGCGTGTTTTTTTCAAAAGATGCGGAATAACATTTTGAGCAACTCTTCTTAAGACACCTAGTCGATAAAATGATGCAAAAAGGGTGAAAATGTGTTTGATGGGCTGGGCATTTCGTAAGCCATGGGCCGATTACAATGGAGACAACTTCTGTGTACAGCAGAGGCCTTGGTCTGATTGGTAAGGTAAGGTAAGAATAAAAAACCGATTGACTGGATTGTTTGGATTATTCGAGGATATGTTTCGGGTTGGAAACGTGGTACTTGGCATATACCCAAGTAACACAACTTGTTATGTAAAAGTAAAAAATACATCTTCCAGACATAGACACATGTTTTTGTTCAAGTTAAATTTACCTAATTTTTTACACTTATAACACCGAAACAGCGCAATAAATTGAAGTTTATATAACATCTTTCAAGTCACAAGAGATGTTTTGCAATGCATAAATGAGACTAATGATTATGCCTTACGATGCTCTCAATAGCATACTTGTAACATAATGATATGTCTTAATGAGGTTATCGATTACTTCAAAAATACTAAATGGTTATTATCAAGCTATCAAAGGCAACAAATCTTGTAAAAAACACATGCATGTAACATAGCTATACTTCAATTTGAATCCAAGCTAAATGTCATCCATAATCTGCATTATTGCGGTTATTTATGAACGCAATAATAAAAATAAAAACAAAAATAAGTTTTATTTACAATCAAAAGAAATTGCCAAATGTTGTAAACACAGTTAAATCGATAATTTGATTTAAGTTACGAAAAGATAATTTACGCTGCAATGTAGTATAATTAATATGCGACAAGAGATGTATGGTGGAACTTTCTATTTTACTCAACTAAAATTCACGCGCCATTGATTGGATAGAAACATGCAAAAAAAATTCATTCAATTTATACAATATTGCATGGATTTGTAAAACAATTCAAACCACAATATGGCGTATTCTGCATAAATCGTACACTGCCGATGAAAATAATTTGGAACTGTTTCGATTGAAAACGTATATATTATTTTCAAATATGAGCGTTGTGTGAATAAATAATGGTAATGGCTTTTTTCGGTGTTTCCAAGTATAATAAAACAAAAATCCTAGTGGTGGTCCTACAATTTTTTCTTAAATTTCCATAATTGTTATTTGGCGGCATTTTCTGTTGCCTAACTCGCATGAAAGCCGAAAAAAAAATTCTCATAGGATTACTATTAAATGTATTGTTACTATACAATAGCATCTATACATAATTAATAGAATTGTCCACAACGATGAAATGACAATAGGAGTTATTGTTTCAACTATAGAATTCAATGTACATTGAGACAATAGAAAAGGGGGGTTGTTATGTATCTTAAATTTGAGTCAATTAAAAATGATTGTATTGTTTCACTACTGTTGAAACTCCTAGCATATGGAGTGAATAGTAAATCTAACATAATGACAATATGTATTTTTCATTTATCTTATTCATGAACATTAAGATTCACGGCCGGAAATATATTCAAATGTTATTTTATATTATTGTATTGTGATGGTATGCTTATTTTTTTCCGTGTATTGTTCCAGGATTCTTTTTTGGGGACAACAGTATGGACGTTTGTTTTTCGCAGTGATCCTCAGAGTAAAAGCATGGCCAAAATAGCTACGTTTGTGTTCCGTTGACGTAAATTTGACAGAAAACCTACAGGACACTGTCAAAAAAACGCAAATGCAAACGCAACGTATCCATTGTGGGCATGCCTTAAGATATAAGCTTAAACGGAAGCAACCATTTTGAGAGAATCGCGCAGCGAGAGCTGTCAAAATCTGAACGATTCGATCATATGCTGCTTTACGACAAGTATACACGCTTAGAAAAAAGAACCCAAAATTAAGTAAAAAAAAACTCAACGCCTATGGTTTATTTTTTCAAAGGAGTATTTTTTGGAATTGATTTGACAGCTAACTATAATAAGTTATTATCCCAACTATCCCATTTTTTTAATCGGCAGTACGGTGATGATCGCTAGAATATAAAAATAGCCTACATCAACGCCATAAAACGATAATTCTCACATTACTATTTTACTATTACTCATTGCAACAGGTGAAACTATACAAACTATAAAGACACTTATTTAAGTAATCCTAAAGAGATCTGTAATCAGTTTTTGCCACTCGGTTAATCTTGGAAAACATAATTAGAAAAATTTCTCCCTCTATCATTTGTCATCTTCGATATATTGAAGGTTTCATTTTTATTAGTTTGCGATAGAGTCATATCAGGATTTGCACAAATGAAGATTGCTTGATAGATTAAAATTTTCCAACAGCACTGTAATTTGGCCCACATTTCTAGATGAAATAGTCAATAGGTCGAAAGTAACATTGGTAAACAATGACTTCTAGCGTATTTTTCTGGGATCTGCTTGCTCCCACAAACAAAATAGCACCAGAAACAGATACAGGGAGTTATTACCTTCCCGTCGGTAGTGGATATAGATGTTAGCAACCATGCATTTCCAGGAAATTTCCGTTTTAAGTCATTGTTTACAATTGTTACTTTCGACCTTTTGTCGATTTTGTCTAGATTTATGGAAAGTAGCTTATAGCGAATTCGTTTTTGATTCAGTTCCAACCTGGATCGAGTATCAAAATTGGGTTGACTTGTTGTGTGTTACACGTCGGTGTATTTTCCTTTATTTGTAACTAGTATCGGGTTGAGGTTTACGCTGACAATAAGTTCGGGTATCGCAGGTTCGAACTGGTTTCAACCTAGGTTCAAGGACGAAACGGTTATTTGAGAAGGAAGTTGATATTTATTTGAGGAAGTTGGTATGACGTCCCAAAAACATCCTATGAGCATCTCAACAACAATTTTAATTGAAGCTTCATTATTGTATTTCAACCACTTTAAGCTATCAAAGCATCATATCAACCTTATCAGAGCATCATAGTAACTCTCTCAGTGAATAATAAATATTAAAATAGATAGACAAAAAATGTTTGAAACATGTTAAAAGTTTGCTCGAATAAAACATCATGTATTCAACAGCATCTAAATAGCAACGTTGGTATATTTACGAATAATGTCACTTGAAGCGACATAACAACGCAATATTTACCATAATATAGCATCTATAAAACATCACCTTTTATTAATTTTTGAGGTTTTGTTTAAAATGAAAAGGTATTTGAAAAACATCCTCAGAACCTTTTTTTGACTGAAGATGTTTCATATTTCATTATTAAGACTTTTATACAACAAGTTTATTATATTTACATTTCAAAGGATGTTTTTGGTGTTACTTGGGAAATCGCGCCAATGAAGTGACAGTAATGCTATGTATAATTCTCTCACACAACTTGGACTAAGCTTAAACTTTGTGCAACTTTAGTATAGTTTTCATTCATAAAAATGTTTTTTTTTTAAACCATCGACGATTAGACAAATCTCAGAGTATACAATCGGACATTTCTCCAGACTTATCCCGAAAGCTTCTTTTTCTTTCTTTATCTATCAATGTTTTGTTGTCGTTTATAAAATACAATAAATCATGATGAATTATGGAGAATGTGAGCTGTTTAGTGGAATACCTGTTTTCTAGTTACAATAAATCATATCATTACGAAAATACGTTAAATCAAATCATTATTAAGAATACAGCAATGTACCCCAATAAAATGCTTAAACATTTCGGTAGATTTTTTCCACCGGTGTATTGCCTACACTACATGTGGACCACAATTGATGAGAGGCACAAAATTAGAAAACTCCTGTACTTGTTTCCAGTCCGTAGTCGGCTCTCAAATATCCGGCACTCACTTTTAGTACAACATCAATTTGAGCGAAGTGAGCGCTTTGTTGACGTGCCCATTTAGATATGTCAATCTAGAACAAAATTTAATGCATCGAAAGCAGTAAATTCCGAATGCGTATTTTTTCCACCCAGCCGTGAAATTCCGATTGTTGGACATAAAGAAAAGTAGTTTAAATGAATAATCATCTAATTCTAGGTTTAGTGTTAGTCGTTTCGCTACATGTCGTTTGTTCTCAAGTAAGTATTGCATAAAGGAATCGTCACCAGCAAGAGTACTGTCCCCGATGCGTAGATTTATCCGCCTCGTTTGTGTGTTAATCCCGTTAATCTAATTTCAGGCACAATCGTACGAGGACAAACGATGTAAGTGTATCTGCCCGAGTATCAAATCGGTCAACAATAATACCGAGGATGACTCGGATCGGATGTTGATTATCGACAATGTGCCACCAAACAAGTGCAATTGCGATGGAGTCATTCTTCCGCGGATCGCCGACAAAATCAAGGGAAAGGAGCAGGAGTTTTGTCCCCGGTGCGACTGCAAGTATGAGAATCGAAATACGACGATTATCAAGGTATGGTTACGGTTTGTTACAGTATACTTCCTGAAAAGATACGATTCAATTTCTTCTTTTAGGTTGTCGTAATAATCGTGATCTGGATCATCTCCCTGCTAGTTATTTACATGTTGTTCCTGATGTGCCTGGATCCCCTACTGAACAAACGCGTCAAAGCAAATTACCAGGAGCACACCAATGAAGATGTGAATATCTATCGTGATAACAATATTTCATCCCGTAGTATTAATAGCGTATTGAAGCGTGATAGTTATAGAGTTAAATTTAGCAATAAGCGCACTTCTGCCACTATCGCGGCCATAGACGATAGCGACAGTGATAATTTCGAGTATTTCCCCAACAGAGATCGGGAGCGGGTTCGCCTACTGACGGCGGAAGACTCGTGACTACGCGTTCTCATTAAGTTTGTTCTAAGAACATCCACTACTTCTTAGTTACTACTCATCTTTTCGTTTTCGTGTTTTAACACATTCGACATACAATAGCAAGGCTGAACAACAAACAATAAACGAGACTGTGATTTGTTGGAATACACCCACTTTAGTTTATCATTTGTTTCGTTGCACCCTTATTATGTTGATCGTTGCTATCAGTTTCATTATCAGGGTTTTTGTTTGCTCAGAAATCATTGTAGTGCACTCGGTGTAGGAAAGTATTGTGCCATATGGTTTTAACGAGTTTATCTCTGTATCTTGTCGTATTTACAGGAAGATACTTCGGTTGCCGTGGGCAATCATAGCCAAGACATGCAGGTGCGGGATGGAAATGTCCTCAACCGTGTGGGGCACTCACAGGACAAATGGAAACGGCAGGTGCGAGAGCAGCGTCGTAACATCTACGATCGGCACACAATGCTCAACTAGAGAAGAAAATGCTCGAATAGAGAGGGCCAGGAGTCAGCATCACCAATATATAACATAAATCATTATCGAATTGTACTGAGCATACTTGTTAGAAGAAAAGACTAGGCTAAATGCAACTAGATTAATTGAATACCAATTTTCGTGTTTTGATCTAATTGGAATGTTGTTTTGTCTTCGCCTTTACTAAAAACTACTGAAAATAGACTAAAATAACATTGGTAAATGAAGGTCATTAAATATAAGATAAACCGAATGTTCGGTGGCGACCAAAAATAATCTGCCTCCTGTGAGAATCGAACTCACGACCGCTGGTTTACAAGACCAGCGCTCTGCCAACTGAGCTAAAGAGGCTTCATGTAGCGAAGGTCGTCAGAAGCAAAACAAATACATTGATGCTCATTTACTTACCTGATAGGCGTTTCTGCTTGTAGGATACCGTGAGTTACTTGACTTCAGCACTCACCGCTGGGCTCGCATAGATCTATTAACATTTGGCGACTTTCTTCCGCTGCGGGCTAAAAATAGACTTCCAGTTGATAGATCGGTTCGTAAAATTGAAATTCAAATGATAATCGCTTGAGATTGAAAAGAATATACCTTCACTAGTGCAAAAAACCTTTCATTAGAATAACTTTACTGAAAATTGGTCACAAGTAACAGGTTTGAATTTCATAACATTACCTTATGAAATGGTATGATTGTCATCACAACCACTTTTAATGATTTTCTTATGACAACTGGATTAGTTTCATTGTACAAGCTTATGAAATTTATTTGTTCGTGCTATTTATGGAACTTATAGCGATGCTTCAGTTTTTTTGAAACACTAAAAATAGAAAAAAAAATATCAGTAGAACGATTGTAATAGATGAAGTAGAAATAGAACGTTTTAAAAATAAAATAAATAAACAAACACTTTTTAAAACCCCATATTCTTTTGAATTCCGCTAGAAACCCCGAAAAAACAAAAAACAACTAACGATTTAAATTGGTTACTGTTTGAACCTCTTGTCCGGTCCCTTAACCCACCACTTAACTATACATATTTGCGCCTTTGTTTTGATTTGCTGTGTTATTTTGACAGAATATTTGAGAGTGTGTTCGTGTGAGTTCATTATTAGGGGCCTATTATTGAGCTTGGGATTGAGCTTGGCTCCGATGTGCTAGCACTGACTGAGCCAAGAAAAAAAAATCGTATTTGTTCGGGACCTACTGGTCTTAGAGTTAGTCTATGCTTATAGTGTCTGCGACTTATAACTTCTTTGGTGCCAAGCACTTGAAATTGATAAAAAATCCAATGTCACACAGCGCAGAAGAGAAATTTATTAGGAGAAAACTCATTAAGAAAACGCTACTTTTGATCTTCATGAAATACACGCCGAGATGCGCTTATAAGTTCCCACACGGTACATTCCCTATACACACAAAATGAATCATTCACTGGGAGCAATGAACTAGCTGGCCCAAGAAGGACGATTATGATAATAGACTTTAGGTATTCACTTCGTTCTGTTGTTCTTTCCACGAAGTATATCATCCCGAAAATATCGGGATCATCAGGATTTACAATCCACCAAGTAAGTAACAAAAAAAAAATTCATACTTATACCTTATGATTGTAATGAAATTGAAATGAAATTTATTAAGTGGTTTTATGAAATTGATATGAATGACTTGAGAAAATCATTACGATTAACTGAGAAACCCACAGTTGTACATATGCAAGTCATAAGGGCCTTAAGGAACTAAAATAGAGTGAGCTCATGCAGTTTCATAAGGCAAATATTAAAATAAGGCAAAGTTTTTTACGTCAGTGTTAAGAGTTTGATAAAATATTCTCTTTCAATACAGTAATTTCAAGACTACCAAAAAAATAATTTGCTTTAAGAATTTAAGATGGTATTCGGAGATTAGATATTGGGTTATTTAGTGTAGAATAGTTAGAAATTCAGGAAACAAAATCGTATTACAAAACATCACATGCCTGTATGATAGTTTGAGAATGACATGAAAGCTCAGGATAATTCATTTCTTCTCATAATAATGAGAAAGCCTGTTTTTTATTTCTCACCTAACAGCCGTGCGATTCACCAGCTCTGTTGATACTATTGGTTCGCTATACTCACCGTACGACCATATCATTGAACATGCAAACCACATTTTGGGAATGGCTCCTACGGCAGCTTTGGGATGAATCGGTCTTAATTGGCTCTCAAGTGTTAATATAAATTACGTACACCCAAAATAAAATTCACATAATCAGTGGAAAATATCCAATAGAAATTTGCTTAACTTTCATGTGATTCAGGAAGTGAAAAATGCTCTGCAAAATCAAGTGAATCTTATGTGTCCAGTGAAATGTAAGTGATTAGTCAAGAAGAATTTCTTTTTCTATGTGATATTCATGTATAAGTCACTTATTTTAGTATTGAAAAATATACGTAGTAAATTTGACTGAAATTTCATGGAGTTTTAAGGATAGGCATAGTCAGGTAAAATGGTAGTTTTTACTACAAGATTTTTTTCTGTTTAGTTGTGGAAAGCCAGAAGAAAGCGCTGCAAAGTTTTGCAAGCTTTCCCGCTCGACCTGTTGCTGTATAGCATTATTTATTTATTTACATGGCATAACGTCACAATACTATAACATAGCCTGATACACAATATCCCTCCATAATGCCCGATTCGTGGCTGCTTCTCTCCAATCCCTTGGGCACCTTGCACCCACTAGGTCTTGCTCCACCTGGTCTGACCATCTTGCTCGTTGCTCGTTGCTGTTGCTGTACACGGTAAATCTGAAGTATGTAATTATGTCTTCAAAGTAGGCACTTTGCTTAAAGACTGGAATTATGCATAAAATGCCTAAAAAGGTTTTATGCAAAAATGCTCAAAAAGGTTATACGTCAAAAAGTGAATAAATTTTAGGCATTTTGCAGCATGTGAAAGAGATTAGAAACTATGCATTTTTAGAATGTGTTTCTGTATAGAAACTAGTCACTTTATGAAATGAAAATGAGATAAACTCAGCGCCAATATCTCAAAAGATTGGATTTCCTTTTTTTTTTGCAATCAACGGTCCCTATCGATTTATCGCAAAAATCCACACATGCATATAAAATACACCATAAGGTAGGAAAATGTTTCTCTTTGCAGTTGGGATTGTTGATTTGCAGGAGAAAGTTTTCATTCCCGAGAAAGCGACGGTTTTAGTAATTGTTTCAGTAGATCTACATTTTTGACACGTTTTCTCACTGAACTGGTCTAAGAAGGTCGCTCAATAGATACATATTTGAGTTTATTTCAAACTTAAAAATACATTTCATTTTAATGATCAATCTAAATGATATAATTGCTTGCAATAACTCAAATTTATTTTTATTTTCACTTTTTATTTCAGGCAAAGCCAATCAACTAGAAGAAATCGTTATTTTCACTTTGTTGATAGCTTTGTTTTCATGCTTCATGCTTCAGGACTTAAAATTATTCATTTTTTTGGATTAAAAAGTAGGCACTTTTTGACGTATGGAGAATGTTCATTGAAATGAATAGAATATTTACCGAAAGAGTCATTGTTTACATTTGTCGGTTGAGTCCTAATGAAAAATCTTTGTCGAATTCTATGTTTGTCATTGAATGCATGTAACATGGTCAGCTTTAAGCTGCATATAGGATGACGGAAAAGATGACAAACAGACGACTACCAGCTGGACCTGAGACAGGGAGGGGGAATAGTCACGGCTTCGATCCCCATGTTACGAATGTGCAGTATGTAGAAAACTTCATAGGGCATGGGTCAAAGCAGAATAATAAAAACATGTCAATATCTACCAACCATATGTGTTATGATATGTTTAAGTTAGATGTATCATTATTTCTATACACCGACGCGGTCCTACGTGAACCTAGCGGTTATATCCCTGATAAAACCCACCTCTATTTTTTTTTAAATGAATCTGAACCCAGTTATAGCCTTTTTTTAGACGCACCAAATATTCAAAGAGTTAAAAGTTGAAAAAAGTTTAAAATAAATTATAATAGTACAGTTGTAGGTATTGTAACCTTACCGCTGATTTTTTATGAATGAATTTTAAATTTTATAATCTTTGACGATAGAATTACTATAAACATGATAATCAAGTAAATAAATAACTTTTCAATAAATACATAACATACATTAACAATATGTTTAAATGCAGATCCTATATGGTGAACCTGGGCTAAAATTATTCAAAAACAAATACATAGATTGTAATAATATATCTCTCATCGAAAATATAATTTCGAGACATAGAATCTCTGTTTATTTTGCGGGATGATTATTTTCTTGATTATATTATGCATTGCGTGATAATTTTTCATGCCAGTTTTGCGAAAACGATTAAAGAAATAGCGCGCTCGCCGTCAATCGTTGGGTTGTTTTCGGCGTGCGATTATTTATTTGCTCCCTTTTTGTTGAAGAGGCACACTTCGGCATGCATTTGGTTTGCAAAAACTATTTGGCTATGGTAACTTGATGCTACTATACTTAATCGTCTATTCAGCATATGGTAATAGATCATTGGGCACGATGACGTTATAAATGCGGTATTGACAGTTCAGGAAGCTTGTTTACGCTGACTTAGAATATTTTCGGTGAAATCGTTTTGTGTTTTCGTTCCCTAAAATTATTACGATCGGAGTAAAATAGGTGGAAAACATACATCAGTGCTTATTTCTATATCATTTTGTGAACCCTATCGTTTATAATTTGCCAAAACACAATGAAAACTTTTGTTTCATCGGTTTCAATTCTAATATCTTGTAAACTAGCTCTCTGGACTGCCAAAAAAAGTGAGGTTAACACATTCTGTGCTATGATCTATTTGGCCTTCTACCATATGACATATTGTTCAAACTATATATGAGATAATTGGTTCTTAGCTGACAACTATGAAGGTAATTCCAGACAAAATCGTCAAAAGGTCGAAAGTAGCAATTGTAAACAATGAGTTAAAACGTTAACTTCCTGGAAATACCAGGTTGCTAACAGCTATATCTACTACTGACAGGCAAGTAATAACTCCCTGTATCTGTTTCTGATGCTATTTTGTTTGTAAATACACTAGAAGTAATTGTTTACAAATGTTACTTGCGACCTTTTGACTATTTTGTCTAGAATTTCCGTAACAATAACAGAAATTGTCAGCAACTATAAGCGAAACTATCCACGAATGGTTTGTAATTATGCGTAATTTACAATACCTACTCTGATATATATAGGTATTTCCAGAACTATTAACAAAGTAGCCGGGCGAGATAACCACTACCAACATGTGCAGTACAAAAAAAAAAATGAAAATCCATATCTGCATATGTATGTGGTATTTCACACTCAAGCGAAAATACAAAAGTCACTCACTTCCCCTCTTTACACTCAACTGGTAATCCTATCCGCCGCCTGTTTGATGCTGCCATCTACATTCTTGTTGGAATATGAAAACGGTGTGCTTATGTATGCAATGTAGTAATTTGTCATTTAATATTCACGATTCAATAATTGTATGATGCATGTAGCAATTATTGCTTGCATTAATATATATTACTTTTACTTACTGCTTTGTGTTGAAAGTTATATCACCGGTGGTTGGAGGGTACTACTACTAAAAAACATAAGCGCCCAACGTGGGGCTCGAACCCACGACCCTGAGATTAAGAGTCTCATGCTCTACCGACTGAGCTAGCCGGGCCAGTTGGTAAGTTGGATAAAGAATACCTACACAATTTTTAATCTTCAACCTTGACTTAAAAGATCACGCTGATGCTGTTTACCCGGCATGCTATGACTGCAAAATACCCATTGCCACATGGGTAAATAAAATAAACACCACAAGGTCCAACACAAGCCGTGTAAGCGGATGGTGATGCTGTTCGAAATTCCTCGGGATTTGCGGATTGACTTCCATTCATCGCACGCTGAGGCAGTAGTTAGTGGCCATATGTGGTCACATACAAGTGCTACAGAAGTTGCTACACATCCCGGGACGTGCGACGGGAGAGTTAAAATCAATGAAAGTGAGCGAGAAAGAGAGTGAAATGGCCTCTGCGGTACTAGGAGGCTATGACTTGAACCGGGTAGTTCTGGTCCGGTCCGCCTGTGTCTCTCGGGGCTAAGCGATAACGCCGGAGTCAGGTCGGGAGATTCGATTGGGGAGGTGAGATTTTTCGGGGACCCTCTTTAACCAACGGTACGCTCCGGGGATTCTCGCGCGCACGTTCGTAGCTCCCTCCAGCTCTCGCACGTTTGGACTACTCTCGAGTGTGTCCTCCATCGTCCTCAGCTGGATTTGAATGGCGGGAGGGAATGGGAATGAATAGGTAGAACACAGGTTGATCGAGTGCGAGTTCAGCATGTTCAGAGCGGTAGCAAGAGCGCGGGAGCGGGAGAAGATTTGGCTGCGCGATGAGTCGCCACGCCATCGCTTGAGCATGTGTCGGAGAAACTATCTCAGGATTCTCCCGAAGTTCCTCCGATTTTCCCTGAGTATAATATGGGGGTACTCTGTAGGTTCGCAGCTAACGAGAGTTTCGCTGAAACGTTATCCAAACCAGGGGAAAAGTATGAACGTAGCTCTGAGTAACGATCATTTTGATATAGTCAACGGATGGCAGTTGAGTTCGTTTCGGTAGGAGAATGAATTCTCAATTTGCAAATTGAAATCGATTCGACCAACCGAAATATCATTTCACAGATTTCTTGGAAAGTAAAGTTTTTAAATTCCATTATAATCATCCCTACCGCATCTTCCCTCACCGTGACCGCAATCGTTCCTCGGTTCCTGGACAGAAGAAAGGGACCGAGGTGAAGCAGATTTGTCCTTGCTTGCCTTCATATCCTTCGTCTTTGGGAGGTGCATATTGTTGGGCCCTATTTCGAAAGCATAAAATCAAAATCCTTTCCCCATTCGTTCGGTCCGGTGCTGGCTGAAACAGTGGAAGGGGACGACAAACTTTTCTCTCTATTCTCCTGCCATACCTATGTATCTACCCAGTGTGGTTTGAAATGTGCTTTTTTCTGTCTTTCTTGGCAGTGGCAAAATGTCTTTTCGAAATCCTTTTTTGATGTTTTTTCCTAGTTTAACTTTGTTCAACTGCCACGTGGTGTATGTGTACGTTCATGTTTCGACCTTTTCTAGCGATTTTCTCATCTTATGTAAACGAACAGAGAGATTGCTTTTGGGAAACTTTCCACCTACTGCTCGCCTTATCGGTTCTGAATTTATGGATTTATTGTGGAATTTCCGAAGGAGAGTGTGGAAGACTGCTGAGCTCTGGGAATGGGGGAGATCTTGTTGGTTAATATCGCTGTGTGTCTCACTCAGATGTCCCTCTGTATGTAACAGTGTTTCTCATTTCGTAAGCTGTACATATTTCATAGGATGTAGGGTAACTAAAGGATCAAAGCACAGTCATAAGTTGTTATGGAGTCAAATAATTTTCAGCCGAGTATTCAGCGTTACGGGTAGCTTGAAGATATATGGAGCTTCCTTGCTACAATAGTTGGTAATATCTCATCGTCATCATTAATATAGCATCGGTCCGGACAAGTTCCCAGCATAATGTAAATCAAATGTCAATGCCATTAATTTTAGTTTGTTTTTGTTTTAAGATTATTATTATTATACTGACACGCAGGAATAAAAACCTATTTAAAATACTGAATTGCTGAAAAATGTAAACAAAATTAGGTACATATTTTTACAATTAAGGTTGATACGTTACGGTAGTAGTTGGAGCGCCTAGATTAACATGAAATGTAAATAATAATAAATTTGGAACAAATAAAGAGCTAAAAAATGTCAATGCCTAACAACTCTTTGTAGCGATACTGATATTCTCGATACATTATACCTGGGTGCATTCGTGTCGGTCAAGTTTTGCGGCACCAATTATCAATTTTACACATTACTCATTTTCTTCATTTGCATTTTTTTGTCTCTCTCAGCATTTTTTATTCCACGTCACTACTTTAGTTCCTCTTCTTTAGTTACTCTTCGTGAGCTTTCTTGCTTCCGTTATTCTTTTTCGCCCTTCTTCTTCCGCTTCTCCTCTTCCTCTTCTCTTCTTCTGCTTTTCTGCTTCCGTTTCTCTGCTTCATCCTCTCCTCATCTGCTTTTTTTATATTTCGCTTTTATTTTTCCACTTTTCTCCTTCCGTTCATCTTTTCCACTTCTCTGAATCCGTATCTCTTCTACCGCTTCTCTTCTTCCGCATCTCTTCTACCGTTTATACACTTCCGCTTATACACTTTCGCTTCTCTCCTTCCGTTTATGTTTTCCACTTCTTCTTTCTCCCACTTCCCTACTTCCGTTTCTGTTTTCCGCTTCTTTTCTTCCATTTCTTGTTCTTCCGCTTCTTCTTTTCCGTTTCTCTCTTCCAGTTCTCTGCTTCTGTTTCTGTTTTCCGCTTCTCTTCTTCCGCTTATTATCTTCCTTTCTTGTCGTTCGTTTCTCTTCTTCTGCTTCTCGTCATCCGTTTCTCTCCTTCCGGTTCTCTTCTACCGCTTCTGTTCGTCCGATTCTAATTTTCCCTTTCTCTTCTTTCGATAATCTGCTTCCGTTTCTCTTCTACTGTTTCTCTTCTTCTGTCGCTCTTCTTCTGTTTCTCTTCTTTCACTTCTCTTCATCTTCTTCTATTCTTCCGTCTCTCTAATTCCGTTCTCTTCTTCCAATTTTTTTCTTCCGCTTCTCTTCTTCCGCTTCCGTTCTTCCGGTTCTTTTCTTCCACCTCTCTTCTTCCACCTCTCTGTTTTTGCTTGTTTTCTTCCGCTTCTCTTATTCTTCTTTCTTCTTAACCAATTAAGTTTTGTTTTCTCTTATTCATTGTCACTGTATTTACATCTTCTTTCCAACATTCCAAGTTTTGCTTCAACTTTTTCGTCATCTTGCTTCACTTCTGTTTTCGCATAACATCTTTCAGCCCAATTTCCATTCACTGCTTCACATTTATTCTGTTTTGTATGATATTTTCCGCTTCTCTTTTCCTGGATCCTTTAAATAAATTTCTCTTTTTCCTCTACATCGTTTGTTCCAGCTTCTGTTTCTTCATCCTCTTTATATGTTACTTTCTCCCGTCATCTGCATCCTCTTAGTAATCTTCTCTGATTCCCGTTCACTGTCTCTTCTTTCTTTCATTTCTTCTCCTCTTCGCTGTATTTTTGCTTTCGCTTCTTCGATGTTCTCAATTCCATTGCATCTCCTCCATTAAGTCATTTATTTAAGGTCTTCTTTCTTTCCATTTTCATTGCAAATTTCTATTTTTACATCATCAGCTTTCGATAATTTGATCTCTTCATCTTCTTCGTAATCGTTACTTTTATTTCTTCGACTTCATTGATTTTCCTACGTTCTCCGCTTATTCTACTGCAACTGTATCAATCAATAAATAAATAAAATAAATGAAGTAAATTAAATAAATTAAATAAATTAAATAAATTAAATAAATTAAATAAATTAAATAAATTAAATAAATTAAATAAATTAAATAAATTAAATAAATTAAATAAATTAAATAAATTAAATAAATTAAATAAATTAAATGAATTAAATAAATTAAATAAATTATATAAATTAAATAAATTAAATAAATTAAATAGATTAAATAAATCAAATATATTAAATAAATTAAATAAATTAAATAAATTAAATAAATTAAATTAAATCAATAAATTAAATAAATTAAATAAATTAAATAAAATCAATAAATTAAATAAATTAAATAAATTAAATAAATTAAATAAATTAAATAAATTAAATAAATTAAATAAATTAAATAAATTAAATAATTTAAATAAATTAAATTAAATAAATTATATAAATTAAATGAATTAAATAAACTAAATAAATTAAATAAATTAAATAAATGAAATAAATTAAATAAATTAAATAAATTAAATATATTAAATATATTTAAAAAATTAAATAAATTAAATAAATAAAATAAATTAAATAAATTAAGTAAATTAAATAAATTAAATAAATTAAATAAATTAAATAAATTAAATAAATTAAATAAATTAAATAATTTAAATAAATTAAATAAATTAAATAAATTAAATAAATTATATAAATTAAATGAATTAAATAAATTAAATAAATTAAATAAATTAAATAAATTAAATAAATTAAATAAATTAAATAAATTAAATAAATTAAATAAATTAAATAAATTAAATAAATTAAATAAATTAAATAAATTAAATAAATTAAATAAATTAAATAAATTAAATAAATTAAATAAATTAAATAAATTAAATAAATTAAATAAATTAAATAAATTAAATAAATTAAATAAATTAAATAAATTAAATAAATTAAATGAATTAAATATATTAAATAAATTAAATGAATTAAATAAAATTAATATATTAAATATATTAAATATATTAAATAAAATTAAATAAATTAAATAAATTAAAATATCTACAATTCTGTAGAAGCAAAAGTTCATCTAAATCATAAGAATAAAAAGTTAAATGTTTCATTATGAACATAAAAGGACCACCCTAGTCACCACCCAAACCAAAAGATTTTTTTAAATTCAATCTTTCGACGTCATGTGCCTGAAGTTAATGGTTTTCTAGTTATCGACTTTTGTCGCGAAATTTGTCCATTCGTACCATAGTGCACAGTGAAAAAATGTTGTTGATGGATTTACGAAGGAACCAAAATTAACAAAGCTTGGAGGCACGTTCAACTGCTCATAATAATTCTAGGAACGTTTTTCAATAAGGCGAATCTAACAATAAGAGATTCTCTCCTCTCTAGCTCTCTTTCATTTATAACAGCGCCATTATAAAACTTTCGAGAGATTCTTTAGTACAGATCGAAACACAACAGTGCTGGCTAGTGTACTCTACAAATAGTAAAATGAAAAACGTAAAGGTGATTGGAATATGAAAGAAAGAGAAAATAATCAAAGAGAGTCTCCAAACGTTAGATTCGCCCGAATGAAAAAAGTCCCTAGAATTCTTCATGACAGTCAAAGGGTGCGTTTGGGTATGTTTCATATAGTAAAAAAAATCACATTGAATACTAGACAAAATCGTTAAAAGGTCGAAAGTAACAATTGTAAACAATGACTTAAAACGTAAATTTCCAGGTCTCTAGGTAACATCTATATCCACTACCGACGGGAAGGTAATAACACCCTGAATCTGTTTCTGGTGCTATTTTGTTAGTGGGAGCAAGCAGATCCCAGAAAAATACACTAGAAGTCATTGTTTACAAATTTACTTTCGATCTCTGGACTATTTTGTCTAGAATATTAACTGTCGCTAGTAGATATGCCTTCCATTCCAACTTACTTTCAACTTACACCGGTGTACCTTACACTATGTGTGTGTGTGTGTGTGTGTGTGTGTGTGTGTGTGTGTGTGTGTGTGTGTGTGTGTGTGTGTGTGTGTGTGTGTGTGTGTGTGTGTGTGTGTGTGTGTGTGTGTGTGTGTGTGTGTCGCCCACCGTCCGGCAGTGTTGAAAGAAAAATGTTTGCAGTTAAACGAACTGTTGTCGACTCGACCAACAGTTTTAGCCCGGGAGTTGTTCAGGTGATAGCTCTCTTGGGTTCCAGTGACCCATTTCAGAATGCCTGGTTACTCACGTCCATCAGGGATGCCACATATACAGACATATCTGTATTCATTCAGACATTTGATCATGCATACAGACCCCATACAAATTACAGACATTTTACAGATATTGTGATAATATTACAGATTTTTACAGACATTGATATCCATCAATAAGATGAAAATGATTCTGGAACGATTTTATTTCTTATGTAAATTTGGCTTGTATTGTTGGTTAACCTTAAGCATTCAATATTAGTAAAAAATATCTCAGAAAACTGTTAAACTTCTCAGATGTTTCAGGTCCTTGTTTTGAAGCTCCTTCAATATCCAAACAGACTTTAAGTTAATTCATCATTTTGAATATTTTGAAATAAAGTAAAAAGTTTTTTAAGTTACACCACATCTTCTATTTATAGTTCACTGATGACTTGAGAGTTATTCAGTTATGCAAAGAATATTGTAAATCTTCGTTTGCAGTTTATTCGTTTTAAAAATGCCAACGCATTTACTAATAGTATTGCTTAAATGAACAAACGTTGTCATATCTTATTTTTCAATGCCGTTTTAGTTCTATGCAAATCATTCTTAATGCTTGATGTTACCAAGATTCAATAGGAAACTAGCAATTTAAAATTGGTTCACTGCTTTAGAACCCCTTGGTTCCAAGTACTCCTTGCACCTTGCAGTACATTCTTGTGCTTTACGGTACTCAAATCTTTGGTTTTGCTTTGATTCGCTGTGTTATTTAGACAGAGGGGGTGTTCGTGGAGAGTTATGTTTTTAGGGGTGATTCATTAAGCTTGGAACCGATGTGCTGGTACTTCCTGAGCCAGAAACTATATGCATTTTTTTCGTGACTGTTCAGCTCCTGATGCTACGAAAGGTCTCATTCAAAAATATGTTTTAGTACCTGGAAGGATTGAAACGAAGGAACTTTCATAAAATTTCAGGAATCTTCTAGAACCTCTAAGCATGGTTTGGTAAAATTACAAATCTTTTTTAAAAACTTCTTAAGATTTTATTTGCGTTGAGAAAACTACGAAGCAAGTTTATGTAATGCAAAAAAAACTTCATATCTATTTATCCTACAAGAAAATTCCGTAGTAATTCAGGAAACTTAGCAAGTAATCAACAAGTTAAGATTTTGTTTGGAATGTAGTGGGTCCAATATTATTTGCAAAGAACTCTTAATGACTTCTATTAAAATGAAAAAACGATTAGTTTAAAAAAACTTCTGTTAAAATTTTGAAAGATGTGCGGAATTTATCAGAAGTTCAATAATATTTAAAGAAGCAGATTTTAGTTTTAAAAAAAGTTGAATTTTTATAAGCATGGAAGCAATTTTTCTTGAAGTGATACTATAGAATCTTTGCTGGTATTCAATGACTGTTTTCTTGTGAATTAGGTTTTTTTTATGTGCCTTTTGACATCTGTTGACAAGTTTGCCCTGCATTTTTGGGATGTTTTTCTTAATTCTATAGGGATATACCTAAATGAAACTATTTATTATGCAACTTTGCGAAAAACTTTTACTTATAAAAAGCCAAACTTGGGAAGTCTTTGATGAGGTCTTCTATACCGTTCTGAGAATTAAAGCAAAAAAGCGTTTCAAGACTTAAGTATATTACATAATTTTAACGAACTCTAATCAACTTTTAAAAATTCAGACAACGTATGCATTAAAAAATTGTACTAATTTTGAATGGCGATGCAAAAGACTACAAAAGTTATTTCAATGCAACAAAGCTTCCTTAAATCCTACGTTTATTGACCTTTCTACAGAAATGCTTTGACACTCTGCCGCGCGGCCGTACAGCAGTTGATCGAAACCTTAGCCATAGCCGATGAAAAGATGGATTTTGGCAGCTCTTTCTTAGCCTGAGCTTCTCCTTCTTGGCCACGAAATTATTGCAGTAGACCCTAGGGGTGCGACTCTATCTCAGATGCAGGAAAGTTTTCTTTTTTCTTTTGATTCTTTTGAAGATTGATGAAGATTTTAAAGGATTACTGCAAAAAAAAATGGAGAGCAATGAAAGTTGATGAATTCAGATTCAAAAGATTATACATGATTTTTCAAGGATTGATTTGATAGTGTGAGATTTTTCGATCATCTTGAAAAGAGATTTGGATGTGTCGCACCCCCAGGTTCGAGCAAACATTTCCTATCGGTCGCAGCTGGGGGACGTTAGGAATGTTGGCGGTCTTCAATAAAACCTTTATCCCGATTAATTTCCTCCAGTGAGCCTAATGGGCAGAGATAGGTCCACCCAAAGGACCACATTCTTCTTCGTGTGATACTTCTTGATGAAGGAGGCAACTTGAGGCATGCACTTCGTACTGTATATCTCCTCGTTCACCGCAAGCCACGATGGCAAGAGAAGTGACTTGGACATTCCCTTCTCGCTGATCGTCATCCACAGAAAGGTTTTCTTCGGGCCTCCGTCCAGCATCAAGTACGTCTCGTCATCCATTATAAACACGACGTCGCACTTCGCCGAAAAATGGTTTTCACCAACACCTTCAGCCGCTCCATTTGGGTGATTGGTAGCGTTGTCATTTTTTTCTGTATACACTAGGGTTGCTACGAATGGCGATACACAGGTGGATTCACCACCTGGTGGCAAGGTCATCGCATACAGAATCGCTAAAATCAGTTTTTGTTCAATGCATACGTTAAATTGCCACAAAATAAGAAGGACCTTAAGAATATGTGGCAATTTGAAAAAGGCTATGACTCCCTAGAAAAAAATTATCCAGAAAGTTTGTGACAGTTTGAAAACAGAAAAAGTAAATGAATAAGGCTTTCAAAGCCTACTACTTTGTTAAAAAAATAAGGTGACTTTTGTTATATTTCAAAAAATCTTTATTTAATCATCAAAATCTATTTCGTCCCCTTCAGAGTAGTCCCCCTCTGATGCAATGCACTTATGCCAGCGTTTTTTCCAATCCGCGAAGCAGGCCATATAGTCGGCTTCCGGAATGCCCCTCAATGCGCGCAGCGATTCTCGTTGAATCTCTTCAATCGATACAAAACGGCGTCCTCGAAGTTGTCTTTTGAGTTTTGGGAATAGCAAGAAGTCACACGGAGCCAAATCAGGTGAATACGGTGGTTGTGGAGCGATATGAGTCGAATTTTTGGCAAAAAACTCAAGAAGAACGAGTGTGAAGAACGGCACCAAACGCGATTTGACTCTTCTGAGGCCCAATTGATCCTTAAAAATCGATTGAATCGATCCAATTGAGATGCCAAGCATATCGACAAGGTCTCTAATTGTTAATCGACGATTTTCAAACACTAACTCTTTGATTTTCTTCACGTGTTGCTCATCAGTTGACGTCGATGGCCGTCCTGGCCGTTGCAAGTCTTCAACGCGTTCTCGATCGTCTTTGAAGTCATTGTACCACTTATAAACATTTTTTTTCGACATGGCTGACTCACCGAAGGCTTTCTGCATCATCCTCAACGTTTCAGCAGCAGAAATATTGTTCCGCAAACCAAATTTAATGGAACTTCTTTGCTCAACAAATTCAGACATAGTAAAACTCGCCGAAAGCACTTTTGGTCGTTTAGAAAACACAAGCGTAAATAAACTAATTATGGAGGGAATGTCATGAAATGCCAAATATATATCTTTAACAAGCCTACCAAAGTAAAAGAAAAAAAATTTGCACAATATCTCAAACGCGCAATTTTTAAATTAAAAAGTCACCTTATTTTTTGAACACAGTAGTATATATTAGAGAGTATTAGTTTACATTATTTTTGCGAAATAACCTATATTTTTTGTCCAAATGTTTGACAAAAACCCAATACAGACAAATGCAGACATTTTTCAATGTTCCTTACAGACATTTTGAAAAACTATCTGGCATCCCGCCGAACGAGATGATGAAACCGCTATTGGATTTGCGGTCCCGATGATCACCTGCCAATCCGCATCCACGAAAGCCTTCATATCTGTATTGTTGTTCCCCAAATTCAGTCGGAGATGCTTCGTCGCCAGGAGGTACCGCATCGTCCGCATCGCTTCCGTCCAGTCTGTGGCACTCGGGGCACTCACCTTCCATCCAAGCAACGAGACGCTGATTGCTACATCTGGCCTTGTGTTGATCGCTACGTAGAGCAAACCTCCAACCAAACTGGAGTACGAAGTATTGTTTGGTAGCTTGCATTCCTCCTCCTCCTTTGCTTGGAGGTAGCCGGGGTCCATCGGGATCAGTGATGGTTTTGCCATTTCGAGCCCGAATCGCGACGCCAGTTGCTGGATGTAGCACTGCTGGTTGAAACGTTCTCTTCGTTGCACTCAGGATAGCGTCGTATTCAGCCTCCGTTTTGCATACGATGAGCATGTCGTCCACATACAACACGATGAACACCTGCTTGTTTCCCGTGGTACGTACGTACAGGCATGCGTCGGCGGTCGATTTGATCAAACCCAGCTTCTTGAAAGATCCGTCAATCGTCTGGTTCCAGATCCGTCCAGACTGCTTCAGTCCGTAGAGGCTCTTCTTCAGATGACATACCTGTCCGGATGCTCCAGTCTCGGTTGGCGCATGTAAACATCTTCCGTTAGGGTCCCGTACAGGTACGCCGTCTTGATATCCACGTGTTTGACTAGAAGTTGACGACGAGTGGCAATGGTTAACAAAGTGCGTAAAGTTACCTGTTTTGCCACTGGAGCGAACACCTGGTCGTAGTCAGTGCCAAACTTCTGACTGAATCCTTGTGCGACCAGCCTCACTTTATAACGTGTGACTTGTCCTTTTTCGTCCAATTTACGCTTGTAAAGCCACTTGCATCCGACGGCCTTAAGTCTCTCCGGGAGTGCTCCAATGGTCCATGTTGAGTTCTCTTGAAGCGATTGGATCTCCTCCTTCATGGCTGCTTTCCAGAATGCGCTTTCTGGTCCCTTCAGCGCTTCATCGTAGGTTCTTGGTTCAGCTGCTACGGTCACATTTCCGATTTCATGGTATCGTTGTGGACCGTTCCGATCTTCGTACGACAGTTTCTTCCTCAGGAGACTCATCACAGGTATCGAAATTCTCGTCGTCGTTGTCGGCAACGTGTGCTTCGCTGTCGCTATCGTCTGCTTCATGCGAGGCTTCGACTTCACGGCTCACCACTTGCATAGGAGGTAATGGCTGCGGTAGGTCTTCGCATGACTCCTCCTCCAGCTTGGGAACGTCGGTACCGGATTGGACCAACTCCTCCTCAAAGAAACGAACGTCTCGGCTAATGACCAGCTTGCTAGTTGCCAAACCGATGAACCTGTAGGCCTTGTGGTTACTGGAATACCCGACGAACGTCATTAACTTCGACTTGTCCTGGAGTTTACTTCGCTTTTCCTTTGGCACATGGACAAATGCTTTGCACCCAAATACCTTCAGATGAGAAACGTTCGGCTTGCGTCCCCACCAAAGCTCGTATGGTGCGATCTCCACAGCACGCGAAGGTAGGTGGCTCTGAAGATACACGGCCGTAGCGGTTGTTTCAGCCCAGAATTTTGTAGGCATCCATCAGCATGCACCTTTCAATGACGTACCGGTTGCGTCGTTCCGCCACTCCATTTTGCTGCGGCGAATATCCGGCGGTGAATTCAGGGTGGATTCTATGTTTGCGGTAGAATTCCATCAGTGCTCCACTCGAGTACTCCCTCCCCGATCGGACCTGATGCGCTTGGGATACTTTCCGAACTGTGTGTGGACGTAATTGCAGAATTCCACGATCTGTTCTGCAACATCAGATTTTTTCTTTAAGAAGAAAACAGTACAGTAGCGACTGTTATCATCCACAAAAGTGACAAAATAACGAAATCCACTCACCGAGGGCGTCTCCAGTGGTCCATACACGTCCGAGTGGATGAGGTCTAACGATGCGCTGGTCTTCTTTTCGGTGGTCTTGGGGAAGGGAGTTCGAGCCTGCTTGCCTTTCACACAGCATTCGCAGCCTTCACGCCTTCGCAATCAGCCACCGTCATTCCAGTGACCAGCTTCTTCCTTAGGAGCACTTGCAGCGCGCCCGGTTCACGATGTCCAAACCGTCGATGCCACGGGTGTTAGCAATCTCGCTTGTGAGATGCAGTTACCTTCGATACGATTCCATGTTTGGGCTTGTTTAGGCGATATAACCCTTTGGAATTCGTTGCTATGGCGATCTCGTTGCCATTAACGACGATTTTGCACTTTCCGTCAACAAACTCGATTTTCGCCTTCCGATTGGTCATAGCAAGCACTGACAAAAGGCTCGCTGACAGCTTCGGGACGTACATTACGTTGTGGAGACGGATTTTGTTCGTGCTTCCAGAACCGTCCATAAATTCGATCATGCCGTTTCCAGAATTAGCGATCGCAACTACACGCCCGTCAGCCAGCTCTACTTCACCTGTAGCCGGTTCGAGGTCCTCGAGGAAATCCCTGTTGGACGTCATGTGCGAACTTGCTCCGGAATCGATAATCCAGTCGTTCGCCGTTTCACCACCTCCGACGGTCAGCGCGTACATGTTGCTGCTGTCACCATCCCGGGCGGTTTTCGCGTTTTGCTTCTTGGGTCCGACTTGGTCTCTCTGTAGCTGCTTGCAGTCCCGTTGCTTGTGGCCAGATTTCTTGCAGTGATGGCACACAATCTGCTTCCGTCCTGTCGCTTTCAAGGCTGCCCCTCCGGCTGCGCTGGGGGTTTTGCGTGCTTACCTCGTCCAGCAATTTCTCCCGGATTAGGTTCAGCGTCAAAGCATCGTCCGTTCGCGTTTCGAAGGCAGTAGCCAGCGCGTTAAATGACTTCGGCAATCCTCGCAGGACAAAGGCCACCATGGTGTCTTCTCCCAGGTCTTTTCCTGCGCTGCAGAGCTTCGTATAGAGATCCTCCATCGTTGTGAGGTACTCGTCCATGTCGTCCCCCTCCGTGTACCGGGTCTCGCACATCCGTTGCAGGAGGGAAACCCTAGTGGATAGAGTGGCCTTCGTGTGGTGTTTGGCCAATGCTGCCCACGATTCCTTCGCCGTTTTCGTGGCACGAATTACCCCAAATTGGTTCTCCTCCAGTTGCAGCAAAATCGTCGCTCGAGCTTTTTCATCGCCTTCGTTCCATGCCGCCAAAGCACCCGCCGCCACTGCTCCCGCTGCCGCATCACCTCCAGCTGCCGGTGCTACCGGTGCCGCCGGAGGGTTGTTCTTCACGTAGGTCCACAAACCTTCTCGGATCAGCAGCGCTTCGGTCCGGAGCTTCCAGGCTTCGTAGTTCGAATTGTTGAGCTTCGTAGAAATCTTGAGATCCATCCTATCGCAGGTTTGGCTCCGCTTGTAGAACTTCCAGAAACTTCCTTCTTGATGAAAAAATCGACACGTTGCTAAGGCACATAACCTATTAGCAGAGCGTAATTAAAAGTGAACCGATCTTGATGGTAGGTAACAATGGAATGAAAAAATCTTTATTGCATGTCTTTACAGGTTGCTGTGATTAGGATTAGGATTAGGATATATTTGAATATTTCAGCTGGTTGCTGCGATGTGTTTGATTCCTCAACAAAACAAAAACAAAAAAAAAAAGAAAGGAAAAAAATAAAAATAAAACAAAAAAAAAAAAAAAATATTTTTTTTTTTTTTTTTTTTGTTTAAATAAAATTAAATATATATTTTTTTTTTTTTTTTTCGAAAAAAACACAACACAACAAAAACACACACCCCCCCCCCCCCCCCCCCCCGCCCCCCCCCTCCAAAAAAAAATAATAAAAAAAACAAAAAAAAAAAACACAACAACAAAACCCCCCCCCGGAAAAAAACAGGAAAAAACCCGGAACCAAGGAGGGAGAGGGCAAAAAAAAGCCCAAACCAAAAAAAATACAAAGTTTTTACTAAAATTTCCCCAATTTTGTTTTGGAAAACGCGTTCGCCGAGTTTCGAAATTTCTAATAAATGCAATCAATCCCATGCATCCCTTCATAAAGCCTCAGTTAAAAACAACTTACTCAGTGATAAATAAATTATGTAATTCGAAAATAAATAACACTTATTGCTACAGTCAAAACGAACAACCTTACAGCACCCTGGACTGTTCCACCAGTTCATCTCCGCTGCACATGAGCGAATCGTTCGTTTGGTCCGAGAACCGCTGGAGACTCTCCACCAGTCGGTCGAAGCTCATTTTGTACGTCGTTAGGCCAGTGTTGATGGTGTTTATTGCGTAGTACCTGGATCCGTTGATGATTCGGTTGATGAAGTCCACACTCAGCTTCCTGGTGGTGATCAGCTTGGTTACCACTGGCAGCGAGTCTCCGATGGCTTTGTTCCAAATGCGCGTCAGTTTGGCACTTTTCGGGAAGAGGTGGTCCAGTTTGACCTAGAAGCGAAGGAGTGGGGGGATTAGGTTGAGCTTGATTACAGACGGAAGCATGGTTTCTTCCATTCCACTTACCGTAGAAGCACGCACAGCCAGATCGCCGTCAAGGTCGGTGACGTACAGTTGGTCATCTTTCTCTTCGTATTTGGCTTGGATGTAGACCAAGGTGTCGTATAGTGAGAGGCGCGATGTTCCGTTGGCTCGGTTCAGCGAGGTGTCAGCAGTGATCGTGATATTGGGGAAGCTTAGCATCAGATCGGTTTTGCTGCGACTGAAGGAAGTGTTTGACGCCTTCCAGCTAAAGTTGTCCAATCCGTGGATTACGAAGTTGGAAGCAAGGATTTGGATTCTGGAAGTAGAAGAATAATGTAATAAAAATTCAAACTATCGACTGATAATAAACTGACTTTTTAAGGCTTAGGAAATCCAGTGATGTTTTGAATTTGTAGCTCAGCTTAAGGGGAACCAACGATGGTACTCCGAACTTGGGGTAGCCGCATCTCATCTGCGTTTTCAGAGTATTGAAGAAACGGGTGGCATCAGTCTCTGTGGAAGGGTTCAGAAAATGTCACTTCATGTTTTGTGTGATATCAGAGAACATTACCTTCAAATGCGATCACATCGGTGAGTGGGTCGGATGTAGTAACCACTTCCGTAGTAGTTACGGGATGGATGTCAGATTGATTTTCGTTCTTAACGGGACTTTCCACCAAGGCCGCCTGGTTCACCTCGGTAGTCACGGGTACTTCCTTGGAATCCGGCACATCTTTGGTGCAAATCTCGATCGTTTCAGTAGCACTGTCAACCGCTTCGTCGACGTTACTTTCACAAATTACCAATTGACAACTAATTAATACCGCAAGCAGCAGAACCGGTCCAACGCGGTACAGCCTCATGACGAATATGGTGGGTTATTGTTTAAGCAGGTCACTCTCCGTCGTCCAATATCGTAAGCGACCGAAACCGTTCTGAAAGTTTAGCTATGACCGAGTTTTATTTTATATTTCTGGAACCGATGCCTACCTGAGCCAGTGCGTGAGCGGGGTCTGATCAGCTGTGGGAATTGATAACTTTTCCGTCGCACTTTTCGAGAGGAACTGGTTTTTTTGTGACCACCAACATCCCAATAACGGTATATACCATACCTATCCGCGGTGCTGCATAATTCGGGGGTCCCACTCTGGGGCCTCGAAATAGAACACCGCACCTTATGCTTTCTGGGAACTGGTTTCTCGTTCGCCGCTTGTTGTTTATTGTGAGTCACGCCAAGCTTGTTGGTGGTCATCGTGCTAAGAGGAAAACTTGTAAAAGGGAGAAGTGTCTGGAAGAGTGCGAGTGGGTGGATAACAGGGCTCTATGTTGCGGGTTCACCGGTGAGCGATGGTCCATTATGCTGCTCGGTGGTCCTGTTATGTTAGTTTTGACCTAGTTGATATTGGTTTTTGATTTGTTTTGACATCTCGCTAATACCATTATACATATGACCTACATGTTGTTTCTACGAAGTCAGGAATTCTTCTCATTGATTTTCAGGGCAGATGTTGAAAGTTCCACTGAACAATTTCAGAGGATAAAAAGTGATGATCTTCGGGAAGATATTGAAAACATCAAAAATGATGTGCAAATATGTGGTCTTAACTGAACCGTGGAGCGTTATAGTAAGTAAGTAAGAATCCCGTCACTGCGAGTGGCTTTTCTCATTACATCAAGTGACATAAGTCACTTCGACTATTGAGATAACCCTGTATAATAATTGTCTTGAATTTAATGCTGGGATAATTTAGTTCACCTCATTATTTTCTGAAACAATCATACTGTAGGGGTTTTAATAAATTGCTTTTTGCATTCACTTTTGGATTTCTGTCGAAGTTTTGCAACGTTAATCACCAGAAATCGTTCAATTCCCGATCATATTTGTCCGTATACATACCACTGAGTTACAATTTTCCTGCTTTAATTAAATTGAATGAACTTCTTCTGGATAGAATTTGCATCAATTATTAAAAGCCAAAAAAAATAGGTGATGAATTTAGTACTACATGAAAATTTCAGCTATAAATATAATAAGCAGACATAAATACAACGGATCTGGCAGTCTTCATCCTTAAAGTCACAACAAGTGAGCATACAAACTAATGTGATTCAATATGCAATATCTAGTACAGATTCTGAGTTATTTCAATTCTAAATCTTGAGGTAATCGCTGCCGTCGAGAATGCTTCAGCGTAAGCCCTTAAATGGTTTAAATGAGTTTTGATGCGATCAAATCCGTAATATTGTGGAACAACTCGCTTGGTAGCAGAACACTGAAAGCTATTTGGTGTTTTTCTTCTGTAATGCATCCTTACAGCACACATTCCCGCGATGATTTTTGATTTTGAGGATGATGCCAAGGAACAGGACAGGATACATTGTGGAGGCCCTCGAATGTGACAGCACTATTCCCAAATATGTGTACGCTGATTGCTGCCGAATCATCGCTCTGAATGTTAGTTTAGTGCTGAATCGACCCAGCATCAATCCCATCAACATCAAACGGAATCCCCAACGCCAAGATAGTAACATTGAGTGCCGTTTCTATGACTTGTACGTCCAATGGCCAGTTTTACAAATGCAGATTAGTCGGAGAAATGTTTAGCGAGTTGATTGCTACTCATAAAATCTCCGGAGATACTGTTTGCTAAATATGTTACACTACGCGGATTTGACCAACCAGTTGTAACGCGTGATGAGAGGAGTATATATAAAAAATTGAATACTGTGTTTGGAGTTCCAGATAAGACTAACTGTCTTTATATTCATGTTCGATGTCGAACCCTTCGGTTCGGTAGGGCTAGATCGTCACGTCAAGTGACGTTTTGACAGCGCATTCTTCCCCTTTTACAAGGATAGTACAATAATCAGTTCTTGACATTTGTCAACAGTATAAATTAAAAAATTCTAAAAAAAACATAAGTTTAGTAAAAGCTAATTTGAAATCTGAATTATAAAAATAATCATCACTTTTGTTTGGCCTTTTGCTTCGTTTTGATCTTCTGGGTCTCTGTGGTTCAGCCTCGAAAACTACGCGTATTCGTTTCCTACCGCGCGCCTCTTTCTGATGATCCGTCTCCTTTGAGGCTTTGCTTGTCTCCTTTCTCTCGTTTGGTTCTACATCGTTCGTTGCTTCCTCTAGGCCGTTTCGTGAGATGAGTACGTATGGCCGGTTGACTCATCTTTACGAATCTTGATTTGACTTCGATGTGCCATTGCCTCGACGTTTCCAATACGTACAAGGAAAATATTGGGAGAATACCTTTTTATAAAATTAGCCTTTATCCATCTTGCTTGATGGTGGGGATTGTGATTTTTGTACCACAATGCATCCCCAGCCATCAGGTTGCCTCATTTTAGTGCTCCGGGATTTTCCCGTCCATAGATTTCGCTATGTTCTCATCATTTGGCTTTGGAGCTTCCAACTGGTGTTTATACTGCTTCTTTGGGTTGATAAGATCTAGGAGTGTTTTTGGAGTATAACAAAATATTCTTTCAGATGAAAAATGTCTATCTCTCGTCATATTATTGTCCTAAAGTTAAATAGAAACAGATTTATCTGATCATCCAGATCTAACTCCATGATCTCCGGTTCCAGTAGAAATCTCTTCAGTACCTCTTTCACTGTTCTCACTAATCTCTCTGCCTGCCCGTTGCTTGAGGGATTATAAGGTGGACTTTTCATTACCTTAACACCTTGCCTTTCAAGAAACACCCTAAAATTATTGGAGTTAAAAGGTGGACCATTGTCCGAAACTAAAACGTCTGGTAATCCAAATCGCGCAAAAAATGCTGCCAACTTCTTCAATACTTTGTTGCAATCCGTTCCCTGTTTCATCAATTCAATCTCAACCCATTTGGAAAAGCTATCAACAATTATAAGGTAAGTACGATGCTCGAAATAGAAGAAATTCAGATGTATTCTGCTAAATGGTTTAGTTGTCGGAGACCATTTGGATATCGTCTCTGGTTTATGGGAAATCGCCATACTATTACATGCCTCACAAAGCGATACAATTTTTTCTATATCAGCGTTTATTCCAAACCAATACTTCTTGCAAATTCCGTTTATTCCAAACTAATACCATGCTTCTTGCCAACTGTTTCATCTTCATTACACCAGCATAATTGCCATGCAGTAATTTCAAAACTTGCTTTTGGTAACTTTCAGGTACCATCACCCTGTCTTTGTAAAGCAAACAATCATCAACTGACTCCAGATCTTGTTGGTTTGCAAAAACCCCACTAAAACCGTTGTTTACTCTTTCTGGCCAACCTTTGTGCATATAATTTTAAATTTCTTGCAGAAATTCATCATTTTTTGTGCCTTCGGCTATCATTTTATAATCAATTGGGACATGTTTGCTAAAATTTATGCTTCTAATAGCTTCTGCGTCCAGTTCTGCAGGAACATCCTGCGCCAAAGGGAATTTCGAACGAAAATAGACGTTTTCTGGTTTATGTGAAGGCCTATAAATTATCTCAAAGACGTATATTGATAAGTCCAAGACGAATCTCTGGTGCCTAGTTACAAAAATCGAGTTATTTCCCGCTTTTCCAAAAATTCCTACTAACGGTTTATGGTATGTATACGGTCAAAATTTAGTCAAGGGAAAACGCGTGTAAATCGGTGAAATCGTTTATTTAAAAAATCAAATTAAATTTTTTTTTCAAGTTCAATTAGTATAAAATTCAGGAAAAATATTCAGTTAGGCTTCCTTTCGGGTTTTGATTTAAATAGGCCATTTGAAAAAGATTCATTGAAAGTTTTACCAATACCAAAATGTTGCTATGTGATGAAAACATTAGGTTAAAGTTGGGAACATAGCAAACATTATGTCTTTATGATTGGGTTCACGGGTTTCTTGTGAAATCATTTATTTTGATTCTATGTAAACAGTTCAAAAACTTAATAGCTCATGTTCCCTATGCACAACTTGTAATCTCTCAACTGTTCATTTTAGTTCAGATTCACGTAGGTAGCTATTAAATTCAACTTGATTAGTAAGGATAGCCGAAAATGAAAATATTATACTCTCACTATTTGAGTGATACTTGTTTTAAAGTT
The DNA here is from genome assembly GCA_024533555.2 of Aedes koreicus. NCBI lineage: Eukaryota > Metazoa > Arthropoda > Insecta > Diptera > Culicidae > Aedes > Aedes koreicus. Next base: position 307,755 of record JAHHFK020001638.1, on the reverse strand, counting down.
AAATAGTAATAGCTACTACCATAAAAATCATTGCTCATAGAGGTTGCATAATGAGCACTTTTAGCCATTTTCTTTATTAGGCCTAAACAATAACAACATCCTCTAGAAATCAACCTTTACCTCTATCAACCATAATCTGATCAGCTTAATTATTGATTAATTTTTACGTACTATCACACCTCTTCTTATCAACACTAGGTTTGAATCCTGATGGTGGATTTATTTTTTTGTTAACATTTATAGTCAATAAAGTAGATTTTCCAGATTCATTAGTGCAGTTACAGTTTCCAGTATCAGGAATTCAGCTCGTGGTTTTAACTCGATGATTCATGATTTCGTTGCGGCGGAAAACAAGTTCATGATATCAAGAGTATTGTTTATGGTGTATATTAGGGTGCCAATTCAGTGTATGGGAAAAATTTGACCATCGAATTTCAAAAAAAGTAGTGTTCAAAAGTTTTGTCTTCTCGAAAAAACCCCGATGCTAATTTTGCGCTCAATCGGACCTCTTTAAGTGGACCCCCAAAGTGGTGAAAGTTTGACTTTTCTGATCCATGAAAAAAAAGGAGGAAATCAAATTTTTGTTGTTGTGCCAAATGTCTTAGAAATGCATGAAACGTTGAAATCTGCTGTTATCTCGAAAAATTTTTTTTTTGAAAAAAACCGAATTTCTGGGACAGCCTATTTCCGAGTAAGGTGAGTGAATTAAATTTAACTTAAATGGTTCGAATTAAATTGCTGAGATATTGATGGCAATAGTATTGAAACATATCCGATATCATCGTTGGCAACTGCTGGCATATTATATGAGATATTTTATTAGGGTAATTCATTTTTTTCCTTTTTGTTGAATTTAAAAAAAAAATATATCAATAAAGTTGAATTTGAATGCAATGTTGAAGCTAATAGAATTGACACATGCCTTATACAATCAATATCCATTGTATACATTTGCTATGTAATATTTTATTCGTGAGGCCCACTTTTTTCCATTATGGTGGTCCTTTGAGAAAACAATTGGGTAACAATTGAATGGAATAGTGAAGACAAAATTCTATTGTCACATCAGCACATCATCTGGGTTATCGTTTGTCATTGTTAACATTTAATATGTCCTATTTCATCAGGTTGGTTAAATTGCTTTTTAGAAAGATGGTTCTTTTAGTAGAAAAATTCAATAAATAAAAAAAAAATGGAACTTGAATATTGAGGACAAATGTATTATAACATCGCTTATACCATAGTAAAACATTGTTAATATATAATATGTGATGTTTCATTAGGGCGATTTCCTTATTTTGCATTAGGCTGGCACTGAAAAACCCAAACAGAATTAAATATTTCAAACAAATCTAACCAATCAACAATGTTTGTATAGTTTTAAACCATGATTATTTTTTGGCTTGCAACACTTTAAAATAAAATCATTAAGGTTGTCTTTTGAATAGTTAAAATAAAACGTACTAATAACGATAATGCACAAGGAAGACTAGCTGGGTAATATTATAATATTTGTCTTAAGTATCGAAATTATGACAATAGCTTGATAGTTTGATAGGCGACGATGAAGTGCAACAACAGTTTTTTGTTCATATTTTATTAAGACATTCCCAGCCTTGGACTGCTTCATTTTCGAGAAATAAAAGTACGTTTTTATCTGCTTGATGAAGAAACAAAGTTCATTCGTACAAAAAACTTACACAATTTTCATTGAAGACATTTATTTTTCTTTAAGGAATGAGTCTTATAAACAACAAAAAGTTCCTCTTATGGGTTACCATCTTCTTCATTATTTGAGTGAAATTTCCATGACAAATTTTGAAAAACAGTTACAAGATACAAATCAACTACCAACCACTGGGTGGAGATAAGTTGATGATATATTCTGCATTTTAAAGAAAAAACTCTTACCTCTCACTCCAGAGACATTAAATAACACTCACAAAAACAACGAATTAACTTATGACATTTAAATGATAATAAATAACCATTCATGGACTTGCTTGTAGTAAAAAAAATCTAAGCTCACATTTAAAATTTACAAGAAACCACCAATATACAACGTACAATACCAAACAATTCCAATCACTCACACCATCACAAGTTTGCATCATTTAATCACATGATACATAGAATACAGACATTACCACTAAGTCCAAACGGCATAACTAAAAAACTTGAATACATTTTTGACACAGCACACTCGAATGGTAACTCACAAAAAAACAATACAAAACATAATCAACAAAAAACTCAAGACCAATACAAACAATCACCTATAACTTCGAAATAAACGCAACCTCAAGTTCAAAGAATAGCATTGACATATGACATACACACTAAACAATTACAACCAAACCTTAGAAATTTTGGTTTTTTTTAACTGTTTTCACTAGTAAAAATAATTAACTTCCAACTCTCTTAGGATCTTCTAGAGATCCCATTGACAATCTTGAAAAAATCGTTGTCTACGAAATAACTTGTTACCATTGCGGAAAAAAATAAATAGCACAAACCAAACATTCTTTTAAAATTAGTTTCAAAATCATATTGCAGAAGTCGCTTAAGCAAACAAAGACAATGACAAAGGAATCATACAGAATTTAAAATAAAAATTAGCTAAACATAGTTTAACGAAGGACATTTATTAAACTTAATCCACAAACAAATTTAAAGACACATCACAAATCCTTGGAAACTGATCGTAGTAGAAAGCGTAGAAATTCTCAAATAAAATTCCAAAAAATAGCGTAACAAAGGTAGGGGAAACGGGTATTCGTGACTGTTTAAGTTTTTACCAAATAGGTGTAGCCCCCCCGCCATAATTTTCATTAACCCAATACGCAATTTATGATTTATATATTTTCCATTTATTTTTAAGGTGGGACATTATTTTTTAATTTTAAATTTTACTTTGCGTAATTTTTCAATTTTTTTAATTTTCCCTCCCCTGGAATCCCCGGTTAACCTGAACAAAAAAACTTCATGATCTTCAAATTAGCAAAATTTGGCTAAATGGAACCGATATGAGAAGTGATGCATCCTAGATATACAGAAATAAGTTACACGTTATACATTAATGATTCGCTGAGAAAAACTAACAATGATTTCTCAAGAAAACTGTAGACCCAATTTTAGGGACACATTTTCAACTACGCTCCCAACTACGGCCTAATGAATTTATTACATAGTAAACAGTTAATATTCATAAAGTTTTCAATGGAAATGTATGAAAACGTGATTGTACATATTCCTAAGGGCTTACTCAAACCAAAATCTGAAAAACAAATTTCATAAAGTAGGAGTTGTAATGCTTTAAAATGAAATGTCCAATCGATCGCGGGTAAAAATTATTTAGGTGTAATAAAGTAGCTTTATCTTAATTTAATTTGAGAAATTTGGTTCTGAGTATAGCAAAAATAACGTAAAAAGGAATGCCTAGTAAGAAAATAAAAATAAACTTTACGACGATTCTCTTGAACAAAAATTCTGAATGATGAGACGAAATTGTCAACACACGACAAACAATTTATTACCTACTGATCAAATTGAAATCTCTAGATTTTAAGATAAATGTCGAACTACCACAGGATAGGACTATAAATGGTCTCTCCCTTGTCATCTGACAATTGAACTACGGTCTGACTAATTGAACTTTTTTATATATTTTCTGGACCTAGACATCCAAACTATCTTCAACTTCTAAATCACAATGTTATTACTGTAGATGTGGCTGCTGCTTTGGACCACTGCAAAGTGAGTGATCGAAATGCGGTGTTTCTGATATCATCTATAGCGAAATCTTTGGGACACGACGTTTCAACATTATTGTTGAACAAAGAGTCCATAAGAAATTCAAGAAAAGAAATTCGTGTACAAAAGTACAATGATCTGAAAGCAACATTTAAGCCACAGGTTAACTAAACAGTTCACTGGGATTCAAAACTGCTTCCAAGCATAGTGTCATCTAAAGCCACTCCCAAAACTGAAAGATTAGCTGTAGTTGTATCTGGAGATGGCATCCGTAAGCTGTTAGCTATTCCCCATATCCAAAAATCTACAGGAATACAACAAGCAGAGTTCTGTGTATAATTCAGTTGTTGATTGGGGTCTTGAAGACAGGTAACTTTTATTAGCTTCAATTTTATTATGATAATTTCTAAACTATATCGTTGTTCCGTTTTTTTAGGATTATGTTTACATCATTCGATACCACTGCATCCAACACCGGTCGAAAGAAAGGTGCGTGTCAACATCTAAACAAAATGTTTAAAAGACAGCTCATTGGACTTCCCTGTAGACATCACATACACGAGGCTTTCAAGGTACTAAAATTTGAATCAGCACAATCTCCAGTTCCCGAGGGGTGTTGCTTCTCACTTAACGATTTTGGAGCACAAAACTTGGTAAATCTCGGACCCATAAATCTGATCTTTTTAATCTGAGTTCGCACAGATGGTGCAAAATAGTAATGGGAAGCTCACTGATGCTCGACAAGTGGTTTTTGTATGAAACGAGAACACCGAAATGTTTTACCTTAGCGCAGTATCGTATTCTGAATGATTTTTTTTTTTCAAATGGCCCTACCTAACAATGACAGGCTTTTTAGTAAACAATTCTTTATCGTCAATAATTAAGTTCTCTACATTTTTCGTCGTTTATTATGCAAGGATAATGTGGTTGTCCGTACCATAATCTTTTGATCTATGGATAGAAATCCGTAGAAAGATAGAAAGGTATTTTTTTAAATTGTTTTACCCTTTTTATAGAAAACAAGTAAACCACCGTAATGAAGTAAAGCACTGTCATGAAATATCACATATCAAATGTTAGCAATACATTAAAAACGAAACCAGCATTATTTCATCGACTTGAAAATAACAATGTTTTAATTGATGTGTTAAATTTAGAATTTGTATCAGTCAAAAAAAAAATAAAAAAAAAAAAAAAAAAAAATTTTAAAATTATAATTAAAAAAAAAAAAATAAAAAAAAAAAAACCAACTTAAAAAAAAAAAATTAACATAATTAAAAAAAAAAAAAAAAAAAAAAAAAAACAACGCCCACCAAAAAAAAAAAAGAAAAAAAAAAAAAAATTTTTTTAAAAAAAAAAAAAAAAATATATTTTTTTTAAAATTTTTCAAAAAAAAGAACAACCTTATGGAAAATAAGTTAACCACCCTAATGAAATATAATATATGAAATTTAGACTGTTAAAACCACTGGGCAATAGGTCCGATACCACCGGAATCAGCGGAACGCAAACGTCAACGGGCGATTGACAGCTCTCATGACAGTTCTTCTTTGTCGTCCAGCGAACGGGTGTGTGAGTGGACAGCCAGAAGTCAACGTATCCATCTTCTAACAGTTCGAGAAATTTGTTATCCTAGTTGCGCATTTATTTCATATTCTAAGTTGTGGTAAAGCTCTTAAATCTACCTTAAATACTAGCTAACTCTATAGGTAAGCAGTATATACTTATATCTAACGAATTTGTTACTTAAAGCTACGATTTCTATAGAACACAAGAGTGTGTTTTGGTTAAGCGACTCTGCGCGCACATTTTCTGCAGCCAGATAGGAACGGAAAACTAAATCTGTAAGTTATATACCTCATTTCTACTTAAAATTAGACTAAATTATTATTAATTGTTTATAGTTTGAGCTGAATTAAAACGATCTGCTACAAAACTACGTTTTTCTTACCGCTTTCCGAACATAGACAATGGCTAACGATTATATAAAACATGTTTCAATATTAATATCTTCAAAGTTCCATTCAAATTCGAGTTTTTCGCTATATTTTTAAAAAATTTCAACAAAAAGGACCACCCTAACGGAAAAAAGTGAACCACCCTATTGAAATATCTCATATAATATGCTAGATGTTGCCAACGATGATATAGGATATGTTACAATTCTATTGCCATGAATATCTCAGCAGTTGAATTCAAATCCTCCAAGTCAACTTCAATTCACTCCCCAAACTCAAAAATCCCAGAAAGTCGATTTAAAAAAAAAAAAATGTTTTAAGATAACACCAGATCTCGACGTTCCATGCATTTCTAAGACATTTGGCGTCAAAAAAAAATTTCGATTTCGGAAACTTCCAATCCCCCCCCTTGGGAGATTTTTCATGGGTCAAAAAACTCAAACTTTGACCGCTTTGGGGGTCCACTTAACGATGGCCGGTTGAGCTCAAATTTTACATGTGGACTTTTTTCGAGATGACAAAACATTTGAACACTACTTTTTTTTTTTGAAATTCGAAACTCGCTTTTGATTGGCACCCTAGTGTATATTCATAACACGAAAACACAACATATTCATGAAATCATGACTTGTTTTTCCCATTTTGAAGAACACATTATTTCCCGTTCTCCTTACTAACACAATTTCACCTTTCCCAAGACACTTATGAGGAGTCGCGGAGTTCTTCGCATCTTTCTTAAGTAAGTGTCGGACTAACATTCCTTCCTTATTCCCACCAGTTGCAAGGACGTGGCCAGGACAGCTCTGGTCTGTTGAAAGGGGACACCTCCTTTATCTAAGAGGTAGGGATTCATCACAAATCACCCCATCTAACAGCAACCGATAAAGGCGTGTTTGTACCACCTACGCTATTCTGCGACCTGGTTTATGCTATGCTAAGCTATGCTATGCTGTGCCCGCCTCATGGATCGTGGCAAAACATGCCCTCTTCCAGCACAGATTCCTTGTGGCCAATCGGTTTGAAAAGGGCAGTACTCACCAGAACCTAAAAATTGGGACTCTAATAAGCACTTTGACTACAAAGACTTTGAATTGGGTCATATAAATTGTCCGCAATTTGAATTTGCAATGCGGGTCAATATAACCCGAAACAACTTATTCACAAAATGTCACAAAATGTTAACACCCCAGGAAGGTTAAACATAATTGAAACAACTAATTACCTTAACTTCTTGGAAGCCATGTGAATCTAAATATTGTTTAGAATTTATTTTAGTCCCAAAATCAACGTTTAAAAATATATTTGAAATTTGTGAAACTTGAGTAGGCATCAACACTTATCGAAACCAGTCCGAGCCAATCAATTCCACAACAATAATGATTCCACATGCAATTAAACACACGGCACATTCAACTCCCCTCGGATCCCGAAAAGTGCACATGGTGTCAGTCAGATGCATCCTGATGGCAGCTCTCCATCAAACCAGAGATAATTATTGATTGCAATAAATTATCGTTACAACATATTGACACAAATACCACAACATTTCAGCGATTTTTAATATTCCCAACTCCCGCCGGTCCCTGGTTGAATGGTGGGTTCCGGCCTGGCGCCTGTCATCCGATTTACACTGTCCAATATCGCCTCTCGCCCCCTTTCTCCCCATCTACGGCATCGCTGATTCACTGTGGGATTTCAAACCACCACTGGGGCCCCCCACAGAATCAGCACCAGAAGCGGTGGCGGCAGGATATCCATCGGAACACCATCCACGCTGTTTTATAATAAATGTATAATGTGTAATCAAATGCCCGCACTTGGAAATCGGCCTTGGCTTTCACCTGGCCCCCGAAATGCCACCGACATCAGCCAGCTCAGCAACATCATTAAATCTCCGATCATGGAACCACCTCCATTCCCGCCCTCCCTCACCATCCATCCATTCGTTGACCATCACAAATAATTCAAGCACAGAAGGTTGACATGATAACATTATCACAATCGTTTCCCCTGCTCGCATTCACCACCGATCCCACTCAACCTATCATCGTCGGCGGGAAATCTCTTTGTTCTCGACCAGATTTTCACTCACACACAGCATCCATACATTCACGCACGCACTTCCTGGGATATGGTCATACTTCATCCCCATCTCTCGGGCCGATGCTCCGACCCATGTGCTGGATATGAAATTAATTATTTTATTAATTACTAAATAAATATTCCGAAAAACATCTATGCAGAGCACTGGGAGGAAATCTGGAAACATGTTATTCGGTTTTAGATCGGTTTGTGTGTGGATGCCGTAGGGATGGGGGGGTTATTTTATTTATTTCACCTATTTTCACACATTACACCTGCCTGGCTTGTGGCAGGTATCAAGCATATTGGCAGTAGAGTGGGAAATGTAGACAATTCAGGAAGCTCTCTGCCTATTTCAAGTCGTCAGGTAGGGGGAGTTTGGGAAAGTGGGGCTGGTACAAGAGTTAGAAGAGCATGTAAAGAGCTTTTTCCGGTTGGTGTGCGGTGTGGTTTTAGAACAACAAGCTCACATACGTACCATCCTAGTTATGCCAACAACAAGCATAGGGACAACTGAGAACTATGGTAGGTAGCTGTTGTACAACTAAATAGCAGTTGACAAGTGCGGGTGTGTTAGATATAAGACTCTATTCACCGGAGTATAAATTAATGGCTGTATTAGCATCGAAAACGGGATGCTTTCGGCAGTAACTTAGACTGGTTTCGGTGTGATTGTAGTCCTATATTAAATAGGTTGTGTTCAACCTAATTATAGTACTTGTATTTAGTGATTTTGAATAGAACGAATTTAAAATAATATGAGTTTAATGAATAGTTTAAATACTCCAAAGTATTGGAATGAGTATTAAGAAGAAACGAGAAAAAAAATGTCATATTACCACCTCGCATTTTCAGAAGCACAATCTTCAACAAGAAAGCTACACACAATCTCGGTTTCCATATTTCAGTTTTGCCTGGCTGCAGTAGGCTTGGCATAAGAATAGCAAAAAGCAAAGGCCCAAGATTTATTAAGATTTGTGACTTAGACAATACGAGTTGGGGGCTCAAGTTGATTAATCTTTTTCTTTCAACTCTTTCGCCTTAAAGTTCTATCCTACTATCTAATCCTCGATAGTATAGTGGTCAGTATCCCCGCCTGTCACGCGGGAGACCGGGGTTCAATTCCCCGTCGGGGAGAGGAAAAATGTTTTTTTTAACCGAGCCGTCAATCTTCTAAATTTGGAAAACGCCTGCATTGAGTTATCTCAAATTATAATAATCCGTCCACTATATTACAAAACATTGCGATTGGTTGAGCGGATTGGAGGTAATGAAATCATTGGGTATATGACCAAGTCTCCCGCGGTTGGTGCTAAGCTGATGAGCTTGGAAATCAATAGAAACATGAAGTTCCCAGAAGGCACGAAATGCTTCAAGGGACTCTAATTTCACCAAATCCTTTAATCGTAATTTTAAATGGATTAGTATAGATTGTTCTTTAGAAACTTCTACTTACATTTAACTAATTATGTTGTTGTGTTGTTGCATGAAGCGTAATCAATTATAATGTTTTTGGAAAATTGGAAACATCCTTCTTATCAACATGTAACCCTACGAGTGGACAGCAATTTCTGCCAGAACCAAAGGGAAAGTATTGATCGAAAATAGCTCTGTGCCATTGCACAGTGGTCAAAAAGTCGATTTTAACGGTCTCAACTGATAGCTCCCTAAATAGTGGAGCTAGAGCGATGGCGTCCTTGGCAAAGTTGATGGATTTGACAAGCTTCATATTTTGACGGCATGCTACTTGTGACCAATTCCCCTATAAGTGAGATAAAAATTCAATTTTCTTAGGATTTTAAGATAGAGAGTTGATGTCTTGAGCAAATTTGTAGAAAAAGTCATTACAAACAACTTTGCTGAAGATATATAAATCGTATGTCTCACCCGATTGGAGATAGTGAGCGTTTTATAAGAACTAACCTCCAAAAACACATTTTTCACCGAAACATTTTGTTTTTAATTTTAAGGAGAATATAATGTTCTACAAAGTTATTTGCAATATCAAAATACAAAACTCTCTAGAACTTACTATAAAGACTGTATTCGATGAAATTTGGACAGCGTGTGGGTAAAAATTATTGAAATTTTAACTGAATGTATTTCATTGTGTTGTGTCAATTGTGTAATGAGTTTCGTGAAAATCGGTCGAGTGGCTTCGAATGAAGAAATAGTGCGCCAACAAATTTTGGGCACTCACTTCGAAAACCCAAACGCTTCTCATCGATGGATCGGAAAACAGCTCGGAATCGCACATTCAACCGTATCTCATGTGATCAAAACGTTCAAGGACCGCAAGACAACCAAGCGGAAAAATGGTTGTGGCAAAAAACGTGGCACATCAAATCCGGAGAAGGCCAGGATGGTATTGAACCAATTTAAGCGTTATCCCAACATTTCGATCAGGGATGTTGCGAAAAAGGCGACAGTTTCAGTTTGTTTTGTGCAGAAAACAATGAAACGTTCTGGATTACATGTGTACAAGGTCCAGAAGGCACCGAACCGGAGCGATAAACAGAACTCGGTGGCCAAAACTCGTGCAAGAAAACTGTACAGCGAGTGGCTCACAAAATCGTTCTGCATTGTGATGGACGATGAGACCTACATTAAAGCCGACACCAAACAAATGCCAGGACAGGAACACTACGTCGCCACCTCTAAGTTGGCCGTTCCGGAGAGTGTACGGAAGAAGAAACTGTCGAAATTCGCCAAAAAATTTCCTTGTCTGGCAAGCGATCTGCGGATGTGGCAAAATGAGTCAGCCCTTCATCACCTCTGGGACCGTCAACGGACAAATCTACAAGGACGAATGCCTCCAAAAACGACTTCTGCCCTTCGTGAGATCTCACGATGGCCCGACACTGTTTTGGCCGGATTTGGCATCTTGCCACTATGCCCGGCCCGTCTTAGACTGGTACAAAGATAATAATGTAGTTTTTGTACCAAAAGACGTCAACCCTCCAAACACTCCGGAACTTCGCCCAATTGAAAAAATTTGGGCAGTCATGAAGGCAAAGCTCGTTAAAACTGCAAAACTGATAGAAAATGAACTTGAACTAAAGAAAGTGTGGTTGGCCGTAAGTAAGCAAGTCGGTCCTATCATTGCCCAAAATTTGATGAAAGGGGTCAAGGCAAAGGTGCGGGCATTTGGGTTGGGAGAATTAACCATCAATTAACCATTTAGTAGTACTTTATTTCCAGAAAGTTTGAAAAGAATCGGACTCAAGGAAAAATTTTGGTGACCTATTTTGTGTGTCCAAATTTCATCGAATACAGTCTTTACCTGCATTATTTCAGTGGGATAAGTTATTGAACTTTTTTTCGTTTTTTTTTCGTCGTATTTTTGACGGCTGTACCACACTTAGGAGCAGGTAGGAGCAGATAGAGTTGACTGCATCTAATAGTTCATTATAAGAGCTTTCAAGTGGTGGTTAGTTAGTCCGTCCACAACCGTCTGCTGGGGACTTATGCTCAAAACAAATGTCGATGGTTTTACTATATTTCATGATTCAAACAGTACAAAAATTTGCGTTGTCATGGTAACCACACCTTCAAAATTATTATTTTCAGCTGAATTTTACATTTTATTTTAAGTCAATATTTTTATTCATTATATGTTACTATAATTGAACCGATTTTTATTTCAATTATTATTAAACATTTATATTTTCATTGCCGTTTTCAATTTGAACCGCTTCTTTTGCTAGCAGCTGCCTATCATATCAAAATATGAAGCTTGTCATATCCATCAACTTTGTCAAAGACGCCATCGCTCAAGCTCCACTATTTAGGGAGCTATCAGTTGGGAACGTTAAAATCGACTTTTTGACCACTGTTCATTGGCGGTATAAAAGGTGTTTCGATCAAAATTTGGTCGACTTAAACTTGACGCATTTCCTTTCATCGTGCATTAAAAAATTTTGCACACCCCTCATTTTGAAGATGTGTGCGTGAAGCATCAAGCCTCTATTTTGATTTTGAGATTAACAAACACTTCAGTTATCAAAATGTCGTCGAAGGAAGAGAAGCAACGCATCAAAATTTAGCACGTGCATAACGAAAATCCAAACTACTCTCACGCCAAGTTGGCGAAATTGTTGAATGTGGCTAAATCAACTGTTACCAACGTATTAACCCTTTGCACTCCAGTATCCGAACTCTCACATTTTGAATGTCGCCGTAGCGGCGACAGCGGAGTAAAGAGGGTTAAAAGTGTTCGGTGAACGTTTGTTGACAGCAAGGAAAGCTGGATCGGGAGAAATCGAAAGCCGGAGGCCAAAGCGACGACAAAAAGAGTTGCCCGCTGTTTCGAGCGGAACCCCAACCTCTCCGTCCGTGATGTCGCAAAGAAGCTGGGAGTGGCGCCTTCAACCGTGGATAGAGCTAGAAAACGAGCTGGACTGTCGACTTACAAGAAAGTGGTGACTCCAAATCGCGACGATAAACAAAACACGTCGGCCAAAGCACGATCGCGAAAGTTGAACACGACGAGGCTGACGAAGTTTGATTGCGTGGTATAGGTCGATGAAACTTACGTCAAGGCAGACTTTAAACAGCCTCCTGGACAGGAATTTTACACGGCAACCAGATGGGGAAAGGTGGCAGATATTTTCAAACACATTAAACTGTCAAAGTTCGCGAAGAAATATCAGGTGTGGCAGGCCATCTGTACCTGTGGTTTGAAGAGCAACGTTTACATTGCGACCGGAACCGTCAACCAGGAAATTTATCTGAGCGAGTGCCTACAGAAACGTCTACTGCCTTTCCTGAAGCGACACAATTGTTCCGTTCTATTTTGGCCGGATTTGGCATCTTGCCATTACGGAAAAAAGGCCATGGAGTGGTATGCTGCCAACAACGTTCAAGTGGTGCCCAAGGACAAGAACCCTCCCAACACGCCAGAGCTCCGCCCAATCGAACAATATTGGGCCATCGTCAAGCGGACCCTCGAGAAGACTCAAAAAGCTGTTGTGAGCGAGAAACAGTTCAAGGCAAACTGGCGTTCTGCGGCGAATAAAGTGGACAAGGAGACTGTACAAAATCTTATGGCAGGTGTTAAACGAATGACCCGGCAATTCGCATTCGGTAAAAAGGAAGCTTAGCTGAATATTTCTCCTGTATTCTGTATTATAATGAACTTGAAAAAGAAAAAGAATTTGACTTATTAATAAAAACTTTGATCGACTCACACATTACTTACTGTTTAAGACCAAATTTTGATTACCATGGGTTACATGTTGATAAGAAAGATATTCCCTCTTATCAATTCAACTTCTTACGACCTATCAATACTTCTCTTCACTTTTGGTTCTAGCAGAAATTGATGTCATGATATTAGTAATATTAACATTTATTAGTTATTATTAGTTGAAAAACTTTGAAGTTTACGAAGAATGAGTTTGCTTTGAGCATCGGCTGTGAACGGTTGTGCCGATGCTTTATTGCGCACTATTTTGCTATCGGGCATGGCGCGTTTCCCATTGTTTCGGTTATCTTTTGGCAGGGATCCCAATTAATTGTGATCCATAATATTGGTTTACCATACTTGGCCGTGCCACGATATCCAAATTGGCTCTCAAGCGTTAATTAAATTAACCTTGTTTTCCTAACGAAAAACCACCTTCTCACTATGTTAGTGGCTCCAATAGCATCCTTTTTTTTCTTGTTCGGGACATAAACCACAATCAGTAATTCTTTATTTATTCATTCGTCAATCACATGTAGACTACATAATATCATTTACATTTTAGCTTACATTCTATGATTTCGCAGATTTTTGAAATATTTTTTAAATTTTGTCTTAGGCATATTTAGATCAATCATTTCACAATGCTGATTGTACGCGGCTTTCCTCTAATTTAGCGGTCCAAATTTAGCGTAGTTTGTACGATGACGATCCAACACGAATAAATTTCTATTGCGTAGTTGTCGAGTAGGAGCATACAAATTTAATTTTGATAATATATCACTTGAGTCGATACTTTGCGAAATGATGCCTTTTACGAATAAACCATAGCATATTCCCGACGCTCTTTCAAGGTTTGAATGTTGATAAGCATGCAACGTGCTTCATATGATGGTAGAGGGAACATCGTCCACCCTAACTTACGCAGTGCATATAATAAAAACTGCTTTTGGATTGACTCTATTCGTTCTTGATGTTTTTTCATATAAGGTTGTTTGGTCCCCTACAATATTCTAATATAGACCTTACATATGCAATATAAAGTGTTTTAATTGTATAAGGATCTTGAAAATGATAGCTTAAACGTTTTATAAAATTTAACATATTGCTTGCTTTATGAACTATTGTGTTATAATGATCCACAAATGTTAATTTAGAGTCTAAAATAATTCCTAAATCTTTTATTTTATCACATTTTTCAACATGTTGATTACCTAATGCAATTGCAACATTTGGTGTACTTTGTTTTCTGCTGTAAGTTATGTGATTACCTTTTTTTAACATTTAGTTTTAATAGACTTTTACAACACCACTTATGAAAAACTTGTATTTCACTCAAAAAAACATACATATCATCTTAATTACTGACTTCTAAAAATAGCTTCATGTCATCGGCATAGATAAGAACTTTGAGATTTTTTAAAATTAATGAAATATCGTTAACATATAACATGAAAAGAAGAGGACCTTAATGAGAGCCTTGGGGAACCCTCGATGTGACATGGATTGTATTTGATTTTTTCTCATTGAATCTTAATATTTGCTGGCGGTCAGTTAAGTACGGCTCAATCCATTTGAGGAGTCTCATATCAATTCCAATTTTTTCAAGCTTGAAAACCAACATTGGAATATCAATTCTATCAAACGCTTTGCTGAAGTCGGTGTAAAGAGCTTCTACGTGATTACCAGTGTCCATTGCAGTTACTGAATAATTTACAAATGCTAATAGGTTCGCAGTAGTTGAACGGCCTTTAAAAAACCGTGCTGTGCAGTCGTCACTATATGCTTTATTTGACTAAACATATTTTTGTTAATAATTGATTCGAAAAGTAATGGTAAATTCTGATATCTAATTTTTTACCTGATTTGTAGATGGGTACTAAGAAAGACTTTTTCCATTCATTTGGAAATTTTCCCGATTCAAGTGACATATTGAACAGCCAGAATAAGGGGGATGTGAGTTCAGTTGCTAAATTTTTCATAAATACTGGTGGGATTCCATCTGGTCCTGAACTTTCACTTGCGTCTAAATCTTTTAAACCTTTCAAAATATCTTGCACATTAATTTGACTGATACCTACATTACTCGAAAAATCAGGAAAGTAAGAAAAGTATTCAAAATCACGATCTTTGTCAGAAAATTTACAATATGTTTCTTGAAAAAATGTTGCAAAAAGGTTACAGATATCTTCTGAATTATCTCCTTCTTTTTCGTCCAAAGTCATTTTTGAGGGAAAGCTACACGATTTTAACTTGGTCTTGACGTAAGTGAAGAAGTTTTTTGGACATGACTTAATTTCTTTTTCAGTTTTTATGTTATACTCAGTTAGTGCAGAAGAAATAGCAAAATTAAGTTGGTCGCAAATATTCAAATATTTTTCCAAATTAATTTGATAATTTTGTTTTCTGTACATTTTATCAGCCTTTTGCTTCCGATTTTTTAAATTAATTATTTGCTTGTTGAACCAAATTGGATTTTTAGAGCAATAATTTCGTCGTCTCCTCGTGAGTGGAACTTCCTCTTGAATTATTTCCATCAACATTTTATACCTTTACTGCACATTCAAGATTTTCTTGATCCTTTAAAATGGATTGCCAATGCGCTCTACTCAGTTTGAACTTAATGTTGTCATAATTAGCTTTCTTGTAATCAAATATATCCTCGTAATCACAGTCGTTGGGGTTGTGGTTCTTACGCACAGACACAGAATACTCGATTGCTGTTTGAAAAGCTTCATGTTTTCATAAAGGAGAGAGATTCACTAACACAGAAATCTTCATGTAAATTTTTAACATGATTTATTTGGCTTAGTCCTAAAAATGGAATTTTCTCAAAAAAAAATTGCAAAGTATCATTGTCTCCAACGACTGGAAATAGAATACTCTCATTTTCGAAATCGGGAATAAAATCTGCATTGCGCTGATTGAAATCACCATAGATATGAACTTTAAATTCAGGGGGAAAGGCTGATACGATTTCTTCTGCTGCTTGAAAGAAGATTTCATATGTTGACTTGCAAGCTTGATCTGGTGAAAAATAAACTGTGACAAAAATATGAGTTTCACCATCGATATAGGTTTTTATTCATACATGCTCGAATTCTTTAATTTTTGGCGAAACAAGAAGTTCCGGATTCAATTTTGCAGAAATTGCAATAAGAACTCCACCACCTGACCTTCTTTGGGTTGAAACTAAATCACGATCATCTCTGAAAACATCATATTCACTACCAAACATTTCTTCACTTTTAACACTTTCATCCCAACTTGTTTCAGCACCGAAAAAGATAAACTCAATATATTTTTATGAATTTCGTTCATTTTAGACGCACTTTTCATGCGATTAAAATTCTGACAATAAACCAGAATTTCAGTAGCAAGTGTTTCTGAAGAAATTTATGTTCGTCAAATCTAATTAATGATCTAATTACCCCTTTTCCTTCCTCTAACTCATTCTTCGGAAAACACGAGTCATGACTTGATCTATTTTAGTATATCCCGTATTCTTTGTTTAGCGCATGTCGAGTTGCTTCATCACTATTGAGAAATGATGTATTTTCGGTGTTGTTACAGTAGTCATTGTTTGTTTTGCTGGCAATGAATCGAGTTTTATTGAAAGTTTCCGCTATTTAACCCCTTTGAAGAGTGAAAGCAATCTTCAAAGGCGCACCCTTTTATCAGTCAAAACCGGATTGATTGCAAAGAAAACAAACAATGACTCCGATACTGACCATGCATCAGAACCCTAGTCATAACCAAGTCAAACTACATGGGAAATAATGTGTTCTTCTAAACGAGAAAAACAAGCCATGATTTCTTGATTATGTTGTGTTTTCGTGTTATGAAAAATGAAAAATAATCATGATATCATGAACTATTTTCCCGCCGCAATGAAATCATGAATCAATCGCAAAACCATGAGCTGAGTTCCTTATACTGAAAACTTTATTCATGAATCTGGCAAATCTACTTTATCGACACTGAATGTAAACAAAAAGATAAATCCACCGTTAGGATTCGAACCTACTGTGGATATTGTGGTGTTCTACTGGCCATAGCCGGGACCGTCAATTTATCAACGGATAAATCGCTTTGAGCAGACCAATACATTTATTCCGCAGGTTGTCGGTGTGAGCACGGTAGTTTCTCTTGTTGTCGATGGTACCACCAAGATATTTTACTTCGCTCATCCTATCAACGTGGCATCCGTTTACCCGGATCAAGCAATCGGGTGGAGGCAGCAGTTTTAGCGATGGTCGATGTCGGAACAGGATAGCTTGGTTCTTTCCTTCGTTGACTTTAATCTTCCAGCTGCTGAGGTACGTCACGTACGCGGTCACCCCTTGTTGTAACCGAGACCGGTAGTTCATTGTCATTCGACCGTTGGCCATTATTACACTGTCGTCCTGCGCCAGACGGCAGCCAGCTGGAAGTTGAGGGACGTCCGAAGTGTACAGATTATACAGAATGGGGCCTAGGAGGCTACCTTCGGTACGGTCGGTTAGGTAGCTCCTTACCATCTTCGTCAGGTAGATCGGGAAGTTTGCCTGTACAAGCTTGTGGATCAAGCCGTCGTGCCACAGCTGGTGGATGGTAGAGTCACCCTGTCTGAAACCGAATTGCTCCGGTATTATGACGTGGTTCTCGTCAACGTGTAGCATCAGCCGCTGGAGGATGAGCCGCTCGAATAGTTTGCTGACAGCCGACAGCAACGTGATACAGGGTGCGGCAGAAAATAATGCGAAAATGTTCAAACTTGAGTATTGGGTTAATTCGTGCAGCTAGTGACTAATTTCTGTCGAAAGTGTATTTGTTTATGTTCACTTTCAAGTGCTGCATCCAAACATTCTATTTGTTTTATTGCAAATTCGTCTACATGTTCGCGAAATAAGTGATCACCAGTTTGTTGCTCGCCCAGAAGAAGCCGAAAGAGATTGCCAAGGTGGTAGGGTGCCATTTGGCAACAGTTTACCGCATCTTCCAGAGCCAGAGTGAAACGCCACTTGATTACGGACCGGGTCAAGGAACTACGAGTGACTCGATCCAAGAGATTGCTTTCCTTGTTGAAGAAGGAAAAAATGATAATCCTGTTCTCCGACGAAAAGCTTTTCAGCATCGATGCTGTGGCCAACAGCCGCACGGACCGGTTCATTTCACCGCAGAAAATGGAGAACGTTCCGGAAAAAGTGAAATTCAAATTTCAAACCAAACATCCGGCTGGTGTCATGATGTTTGGCTTGGTGGCGTCCAACGGTTTGAAAATGACGCCTGTTTTCATTGATGCTGGAGTTAAAATCAATACCGAAGTGTATATCGGTATTTTAAAGGACCAAGTGCTTCCCTGGGTGAAGGCCAACTTCTCCGAGGACCAAAACGTTGTCCTACAGCAGGATGGAGCGCCGTGTCACACGTCCAATCGAACCCAACAATGGTTGAACGATAACATGAAGTTTTGGCCGAAGGATTTTGGCCCCCTTAGCAGTCCAGATCTTAATCCGTTGGATTATTCGATTTGGGCATATGTTGAAGCACGAGCCTGCAAAACATCACACCCTAGTGTGAAAACCCTGAAGTCAACCACAACACGCAAATGGCAGTCAATGTCGGAGGACTACGTCCGAAAGGTATGCTCTGGCTTCCGGCGTCGGCTTGAGGATGTAATTAATAAAAATGGAGGACACATTCAATAAATTTGTTTAAAAGGACTTTATAAAGATAACTGCACTTGAAAATGTTGATATTATTGCTTGAATTTGTTGAAAATGGAATTTGAAAGAAATAGAACAAATTTTCGCATTATTTTCTGCCGCACCCTGTAGGCCGGTAACTTGTAGGGGCAGTAGGGTCCTTGCCAGGTTTAAGGATAGGGATAACTTTCCCTATCTTCCACCTCGTTGGAAAATGGTCCAGCTGGAAGCACCGGGTGAAGATTTTCGCCAGAAAGCGGAACGCCTTGCCTGAGAGTTTCTTCAGCACCAGGTTGAAGATGGCATCGTATCCGGGTGCCTTCATGTTTTTTCCGTACGTCACTGCTGCACGAACTTCGTTTTCCGTCACTTGGCCGACGAAACGTTCAATATCGACTTTCTCCACGAGCTGGCGAATGGGTTGCAGAACAGCAGCTTCATGGGGACTTACCATGTTGGCACCGAAGTTGTGAGTCTCCACTAGTTTGTTGTCGATTGCGTTGGCCCTCTCCGATGGGGTTACCATGATGTCTCCATTGTCATTCTTCAGTGTTGGGACTCCTTTCGGTTTCTGTTTTAGAACCTTTGCCACCTTCCAGAATGGTCTCGAATGGTCGTTCATTTGTGCAATGCTGTTGGAAAACTGCTGGTTCCTAATGGCCGTCATTCGACCACTGATTTGATGGCTGAGGATGGAGAGTTCTTCCTTCTTGATAAGGTATCCGGTACGATGAGACTGTCGACGAACTGTGTTCCGTTACTGGATGAGTTGTCGAGTGTAGCAATCGATCTTCGTGAATTGTTTCCTCACTGGTACCCATCGGATGCAGGCTTCCTCTGCGGCGTGGACTGCTCCTCGAATAAACCGAGTTGGTTGTCAAGGGTATCGACTGACGATACGTCCGGGTCATCAAGAAGGAGAGAGTCCACCCGACGACTGAAATCCAGCCAGTTGACTCGGTGGTAATCCCGTCTCATTGATAGAGGAACTTCCGTTGGGCTACAGCTCAGCTCGCACACCACCGGGTAGTGGTCGGAGCTTAGCTTGTGATGTGTGACCGGCTTTGACAGTGCCAAGTCGGACAGAAACACATCTAAGGTGGATGTTCTCCCAGCTGGGGATAGGAAGGTCGGATCGTCTGGGAAGTGGATAGCACACATACCTGAGCTAAGGTGGTCAACCAGAAGGTTGCCGTTCTTGTTGGCCGAATGATTTCTCCACAGGGTGTGGCGAGCATTGAGATCACCGGCCAGTATGAAGCGAGATCGGTTGAAGGTAAGCTTATCAACGTCTTCCACGAAGAGTTGAGAGGTGCCATCGCTGTCAACACACTGCCGAGGCATGTAAACGGCGAGGATCGTGATGTCTCCAAGGTGGGCGATGATTTTCACGCCGATGGCTTCGATGACGTTGGTCTTCGGGTGCGGTAGTATCTCGTACCGGATGCTTTTTCTGATGGCCACTGCCACACCGCTGCCACTTGCGTTGGGACGATCCAGCCAGACGATGCGGTGTTCCTGGAGCGAGAAATTGATTTTCGGGTTCAGCCGGGTCTCCGAAATCACTCCCACGTCGATGTTTTGCTGGGAAAGGAAGTTTTCCAGTTCAATCTTTTTCGCCCTTACAGAGCGAATCTTTCGAAGGGCACTCTTCGGTGTCGTGGGTTCCGCCGCAGTTGTTGCACCTTGTCCTAAGGTGACAGTTCCGGGTGCCGTGACCGTGGTACAGGCAACGCATACACTGCGTAACATCCACGCGCTTGTTTTGGTACGCTCCCCAACGTACCAGGATCTGTCCAACCCCTAACCTCGCGCAGTTTGGTAAGGTTCGTGTATGCTTTGGCGAAGTGTCCCAAATAGAAAGCCTCATCGAAGGTTGCGTATTCACCCTTTCGTCGGATGATGTGCACAGCTTTGGAATCCAGGTCGTGTTCGTCCTTCAGACGATTGATGAGGATTTTCGGTGCGACCAGTGGTAGACCTCGTAGAACCACCCGGTAGCGCCGATCGGATGGCTTGTCATGCGTGTAGTACTCGAGTCCCAGATCATCCAGATACTTGCGCACTTTATTGTAGTCGTCGCTGGGGGAGCAGTGGATCCTTGTGCCAAACCTGGTGATTTTATATGTTAATCGAGCCTTGCAGGGCTCCATTTTCGTGGCCAGCGTCGCGAAATCGACGTTTTTCACCACCACGGGCAGTTGCTTGGGTGTCCGATTACTTTTCGGTGTGGAGACAATCGGTTGGGATACGTTAGCAAGCGCGCTAAAGGCGTTACTACTCAGCAGCTGCTGATTCACGTCGGCGTCGACGTCGGTCTTCTTCCGCTTGCCTTTACTTGCGGACGTGCCAGCCACATCGGGCGGCGTCTCTTCTATCTCCATCCTCTAGGAGGGAGCCGCAGGGATACGGTGCACCACGCACACACCGAAAGAGCGAACGAAATAAAACTGAAAAAACTTTTCAGAGAGCAAGCGACAAACACGTCTGAACGTGTCGCTAGAAAGATCGATGACTGGTACTCATGCACTGAATCAGCACAGCTAGCTGGTATTTATAGCTAACTCTTATGTCAATGCGTTGCGTTGGTTTTGTTTATTCTTACGAAGAGAGGAGATTTTCACATAGCTTACTACAAGTTTTATTTCGTTTCACGCTAAGTTGATTATACTCAAATCGAATGATTATACCCAAATCGAAAGGTAAATTAATACTCTAAATATCCTTCAAAGCATCTTAACATTTTCTTCACACATACTCTGTATACTACAGATAGAACCATGGTATCTGATACAGGTTGAGATGGAATAGGTTCAATATAAAGGGTGATACGGTCAAAATTTGGTCAAGGGAAAACGCGTGTAAATCGGTGAAATCGTTTATTTAAAAAATCAAATTAAATTTCTTTTTCAAGTTCAATAACCCCCACCCAACAAAAACCAAAAAGGAACAAAAAAA
Organism: Aedes koreicus; assembly: GCA_024533555.2. Lineage (NCBI taxonomy): Eukaryota > Metazoa > Arthropoda > Insecta > Diptera > Culicidae > Aedes > Aedes koreicus. The sequence continues at coordinate 286,132 of JAHHFK020001638.1, read as the reverse complement.
AAACTCAATTGATATTGACCAAATTTTGACCGTATCGCCCTTAGTTCACATAAATCTTCAGAATTTGGTGACGGATAATGCTAATCTATAGATAGAAGTGGTAAAGCTGGTTGTAAAACTTCCATGGTGTCCGTATATCTGTTAAATATTAAAGAATATTAAATCAAGCGGCCTACTATTCCGGTTTGATATGGAAGTGAATTGCGCCGAACTACAGATCGAGATGGATTCGGAAAGAACAACTTCTTGCTTTCTAGACGCATTTGAAGGCAGGTAACCGTGGACGTTGTCATCAAAACTCCACGGTAGATATGGGAGATAGTAATCATCAAGCAACAGGATGACTTCGGCTTAGATTGACAACGGCGAATATAACAAGCTTCGTAGATTCATCACAGTACTTCGTCGGTTCTTAATTCTTCTACCTTGCTCTTAAAGCATAAGCTATATCCCGACGATACTTCATGTAAACTAAAATGCATACTCGTTCGCTGGTAGCTGTGATAAACCAGCAGTTATGCAAACCAAGTATAAGCTACATTCAACTGGAGTGCATGCCACATGCTCAATCTAAACTTCGAAGTGCTACTTCTTCACAGAAGTAGATCAATTTCGGCCCCAAGCGCCCGAAACACGATATAAATTCCATTAAATAAGCTTAGCAAAAGTTACTAAACCAACTGTAGAAATTTACTGTCTCCTTCTGACTCCTGGCAAATTTATCGGCCTCCCCCACTGTGCTCACTGCCTATTAACCAAACGACAAACGGCTCTATCATCTAGCGGAGCGAGCAAGTGCTGTGCCATAGCTGGCTGCCGTGATAGTCGACTAACATTTTCCAAGAATCTTACTCTCGTCGTACACTCTTTTGAGTTGCCCGAAACAAGTTGGATCGTACTATGTACACTACCTACGCCTACATTGCTATTGAAACTTCCTCCAGTGAGGAGTAAAACCCACACTCAAGTCGCACTACTCCTCTGTCGGTCGGTCGGTCGGTCGGTGTCGTCCTGATCCTTGTGCACTTGCCATGTGCTTTCTTGTTGCCTGTCCTCTAGCTATAGCCGTTGTGTGTACACACCAAGAGAGAGAGAGAGAGAGAGAGAAAGAGACCGGAAACGACATCATCATCATCATCGTCGATGTCGTCGTCGTCGTCATCGCTGCCATAGTCGATGCTGCTACTGCCGCCTTTTGTGTTCTGTCGAAGCACTAGCAGCTATATCTACTATGCTCACTGACGACGACGACGACGACGTCCGTCGTTGTTTGGTCGGTATTGGCGAGGCTTCATAGTAGAAATTTCGCTGAACTTTTGCTGTGAGCGTCACCCTCCTCACTCGATCACCCATATTTCCGCAATCCCCGCACTTCACGGATTAGGGACTGAATTGGGAATGGCAGGAAAAACGAGACCTTCCATATGCTGTAGCTGGTAGCTGCCGTATCAACGAACGATACGATACGATACGATGGCACCGCAAGCTAGAACATTGTTCTATATACAACTTGGCTGTGTCTCTCCTGCTCTGATATCGCTTTGCTACCAACCAGCAACCAACGGCTTGGAGCCATCAGCCTTCTGCCGCTTTTGCCTGTGCCTGCTTCGTTCATTTTCATGTGAACTGAAACTTTTGTTTCGTGACGAGTTGGTAGATTGGACCAGGCAGGGTCTGGGCTCGTGGGGGGTTATAAATATGTGTACGTTCATATCCAACAGATGAATGTTTTATTTATATATAACCGAAGGTTGTGCACATCATAACACAGAAAGCGACCGGGTAGAGAGACAGTCCAACCAGCAAAAGCGAGCGTAGAAGGTGCCAGCAAAGGCAAACGCAGAACCACCACCACCACCACCACCACCATCATCATCAGCAGGAGCAGTAGCAGCAATGAAATGAAGAGAAGTAGAAACATGTTCGAATGTCGCCCTTCCATCGTCATCCCAGCAAGCCAGGCCACCAGCAGTCATCCTTGTGCGCACGGAGATTGTCAACCTGCTAGCCACCCACTCAACTTTCAGACTAGGCAACGGGTGGGTGGTGGGTGAGCCACCCACTCTGGACTGTCAGTGGATGCACACTGGGCAAATTATCTCACTATTTGCGATGATCGATTCGGTGAAGCACCGAATAACTTACTTTCAACTGTGTTGCGGTTGCGACTTTGAAATTGAGTCCTTCTTTTGTCCTTGTAAGTTGTGTGAGCTGCAACAATGGAATAATATCTTTATTGTATGTACATTCGTTCTACGGCAAACAATGTTTTTCGGGATTTGCAACTTTTTCGCTTCGAGCGTGCACTTTTCACTCCGCTCTCGAACCGACATTCCGGCAATTCCCGTCTTGAATTCGGTGTCGTTTAAAGTGGAACATTGAAACGGTTTTGATGATTATATTTTCACACATGGATATTCTCAACTCCTGATAGGGTTGCCAGTCGGTAGTATTATGCACGGGCATAAATTTGGCTGTGTGCGAATTTATGAATGTTTTGAAAATGTACGTGATTTTTACTGATATGTAGAACTGCCTCATTTTCAACTGTACTGGGGGGTTTCAAAACCGTTTTCAGCTTCACTAACCTAAACCTAGGACAGGACCTGTCAGCTCAGAGAGAGATGACCTCTTATAAATTTATGATTGCTATGATACGGGGGTCGCTCCAGTGTTGGCAGATATGTTTACACAGTAATCCTATTGAAAATAATGTAATTAAAAATATAATCAAAATTCGTCAATATTCTTTTAATATTTGGTAATATTCAATAAGGTAAACGTTTAACAATTGTCAATATTTTAAATGGAGAGGTTCGTGAATTTGAGGCTCTACGAATACAAAACTGCCTTACAGGGAAGAAAAGGATGATATTAAAAATTCAAATAAATAATACGCGTTATTTTTAAATCTTCGTAAGCTTTTTTCTGATCTTTATTTTTCCAGAAAGTATCATTTTTCCAAATCCAAAAACCCAACAGTATATCATTTTCTAGTAAGAGCAAACTTTAATATTAATGAATATTTGTTTTGCTAGCCATAGAGAAACAATGTGGATGTATTTTAAGGATTAAAAAAAGGTACCACAAGAAAATGATCTTTACATTTTTAAACAGATTAATATTTCTCATTTATTATTTCAAATATGCATTCTCCCTTCACCATTCCAGCTTCTATGATAGCATACTTCTGCTATCGAACTTTTTCTTCCGTTGCTTACGCTTCTGCCCTGACTTTAGCCGGAATGATACATAACGTCGCACCAATGTCATCTTGAAGGATGAGCAGTGGAAAATGTTCGGAAGGAGTGCCAATTCATTCACTACCTTCTGTTCAACATTGTTTTTATCCTTGTTCGAAATGATAAAGTTTATCGAATTGCGATACACGATTTCCATGGCTTTGACAAAATTGAAGGTATCAATGGATGGAAAGTGGATGTTTTTCTTAATGGTGTTCGCTCGATAGAAAGTGAAGCTTTGATAGTCGGAGTGAGCACCCTTTGGACTCTCCGTCATTTTGACACATTGCTTGCAAACAGTACCCTTATTCGCTAGACTTTTTAACACGTAGCCCGTAACGTAGAAGAGCGCATTCAGCTCTCCTCGGTCCAGCACCTCACCGGAAACTTCCTGCAGCATTTCATAATCCATATCTACTGCATCACTGTTGTCGACAACTGTCATCTGTCGATCTGATGCTGTTGTATTTTGCTCGTTGGATTGCTTGCGACGCTGAAAAAGAAAATCTGCCATTCCTACCAGATGTTCCTGGTCGTCAAATGAGTATGACGAATTTGGAACAGGAGCCATATACTGCGATAATGTTACTGTCTTTAAGTTTCTACCAAAATCCCGTGGTGTGGGTTGACGTTGCTTGGATCTTATAGCTGAAAAAAGGCTCTCCAGACAGTCTTGAACAAAGCGGGAAGTGAAGATCCTCTTGTGACCACTAGCAAAAAATCGTAAGATCAGTTGGATAATGGCTTTCGTGCATATAACTAGTCCAGTCTTCCACGGTTTCCATCGGCATAATTCTCCAACAAGTACATCGTAAATTAAACGAGTGGTATTTTCAAGACGGTTTATTGTTTCCTATTGTTAGGGACAAAATAATTGTAATTGTTACATTTCAATGCGATACCAAGAAGGTATGAATTGAAAATATTTGATTCAAATGAATACTCTTTGTAATGAGTGCTAATGAAATCATTAGCCTCTCATGTAAATCCTGGCGTATCTCCTTAAATTCATAAATACTTATACCCCTATCACATACAGGGTGACTAGTAATTTGTGTTACACCAAAAATTAGGTGATAGACCTCATTTGCAGTCTAAAATTGTATGGCGAGGTATGTCTAAAAATGACTGCCAACTTGCTAAATTTTCAAAATATGTTTAGAAGATACCTTACAAGATCAATTCTAATTGCTTTACAAATTTGATAAATTCAGTAGTTTACTTTGAGCTAACAGAAAAGTATTCATTTGATCCCCGTAGGTATCGATATGTTCGATACGATATTTTCCTGGTATCGATACTTTCTTTCGCTATTGCTTTGAAGTAAAAGTATCGATGTTTTTATGATATCGTGGAATCCTTACCTGTAAAGCTTTTGGGTCTGATTGGCGCAGCGCATGATCTTCCGAACGATTGTTGAGTGTTCCGTACCAGTCTGACATGTCCTCAATGTAGCATGCTGTGGTTAGCAGTTCATGTCGGTTTTTCTCGGAAGCCACTACGCGTAGCGCAGCAGCAACCGCTCGATTGCAGTATTTTGTTGCGTTAGATACTTTCATTTTGTCGACAGACGAAACAGGAACATCCAACGCCACGTCGGCTGGAGATAACCTATGAGCCATTCTCAATTGATTCCCTGCCTCGAATTCGACCAACTCTTTCAGATGATCCCGATGCACAATATCCGATGAAAGGCCATTTTTATTGAAATACCATTTTGGAACGACGAGAAATCTTTTGTTGATCCATCCATGAATTGCATTTTTAAAAACATGGACTGGATCGGGCACGATCTCCAGTTTTCGACTGTTGTCGATGGGATGCTGCAGTTCCAGATCAGACAAGATATTCTGGTTTTTGATGTTCAGCCCCATATCCTTCCACATCTTTTGATTCTTGGAACCGGAGTCAGAGGTAACAAACTGTACTCGCAAGCCAAGCTCTTCCGATTTTTCAATAACGGACAACACTAGCTTCTTGAGTTGCTCTGGAGGAATTGATGCTTTCGTAAACACGTACGCAACAACTTGCTTCCACCGTTCAGCAACTCCAACAAGCATCAAAACCAAGCCTTTAGACGCTAAGTCATCAGATGGAGGCAGAGTCGTCTTTCCAACGAACTGTTTAGTGCTTGCACACCACTCTTCTGCTTCGTCGATGCTCATTTCGTCGAGAACCAGTCCACAATCCCGCTCAATTTCTGTCATGCCAGCCACTTTGAATTTCAGCAGTCCAAAAATATCTTCAAGGATACCTAAATTTTTCGAAACCATCAACTAAAACTTTTACAGAACATTAGAATGATCTAATTATACCAGGAGGAAAGTGAACGTCTGCAATTCGACGCAGCAGTGTTCTAGTCGATGGGAGCGGAAAGCCTCTTTTTATTAGCTTGTCGTAGCCACCCTGACATGCAAATCGGATTTGCAGCGAATCCATTATCGTTGCTTCCGACCACTGCTTCACTTGACGAACTTTTCCGGAGAGAAGCTTCAATTGATCGTCGTTGAAAATTTGTTTACAGGCAATATCCAACGAGTTCGAATCTACGACCGACATCCGAATCATCTGTTTTCTTTCGCGCAACCAGATTGCCGTAACGACTTCTCCAACGACGAATCGATCTAAAGTAGAAGATTTGATTCAATGAAGCTGAAAGCATTCCATCCAATCGAATATTTAGCAAATTACCTCTTAAGCTTGGTAACTTGCTCTCTCAAACGAAAAATTTCCCCTCGTAGTCGAGACTGTGACATAGCATCTCCTCCTAGCATAGGTACCTGGTCAATGTTTTCCACTATTTCATAATCCGTAAATTCTCCATTTGATGCAGCATATCCTGTTCCACTATGCTCATCACCATAAATTTTCTCAACCACCTCCATTTCCTGCCACTCTTCATCCGGCGGAGTGACGGCAATTGGAATATTCCAAGTTCCATTGGCATTTCTTTTGCCGTTCGGGAAATGAAGCTGCATCAAACTAATCGTTAATTTATGAGGTTTCATTGGATTTCATTGATGCTTACGCTGCAAATTCTGCTGTGGGGCGAAATCTTGAGCAGGAGAATGTCTTCCTCACGTGCGTTCCCAATGCAGGCCTTCATCCACTTTCGGCGAACGATTGGATCTCTCGGGAACCGATGAAACTGGAGACCCGGATGTGACACGTCACTGCGACCACAATTTATCGCTTTGCACTTCATTTCGAACCACTGCAAAAGTGAACTTTTGTTCTAGTTGTCACAAACGAAAAAAGTGAAAAAATAGTGACTACTAGCAACACCGCCAAACCAACAACAAACTGCCTGCTTGTAAAATAACTCGACGGAGGCGGTAGTGGTGGTTGTCAAAGCGACCAATAAGAAACGGTCTTTTTTGACAGCTAAATGGTCTTGTTTTTGCACTAACAGCTGGCAGGTCCTGTCCTAGACCTAAACTTAATCTGGAAGTTATCGAAGTAAGCCGTGAAGAAAATCTGACGTGTGGATTTTTTCTGCTACGTTTTTCTAATTTCAAATAATTTATATTTAATTTTAGCAGTAAAATGTACGCTCCAAAGTGTTGAGTGTAGGCTCTTCATTTTCAATGCATTTTAAGCTTAAGTTCGGCTGTTAACTCGGTTAAATCTTTCAACGACGATTGCGAATGTTGTGATCCGAGTTTCACGAATACGTCAGTTAGTGAACTTTTGCTGAGGCAAATAGCAGTTGCTAGTGAATATTACTCCACCCGAACAGTGAAAACGGATGTGTCGAAGGCCACCTAGAAAGCTGTTTGATGTGCATCGTCGGGCGTAAGTGCAACAACAAACAGAGGAGAAATCGTAGATTATGTGTATCTCTTAGCACATAGCCGAAAGCCCGGATTGGTGTTTCTCATTCACTGTATTTGCTGGTTGATATGGACAGCACACAGGGTCGGATTTCCAGTGATGGGGCCTTCTAATTTTTGATCCTAAGTGCAGCTATCTTGATGCTATATTGATATGGAACAACCTAGGTTAGGTTAGGTAAGGTATCTTTATCAGAGATATTTTCAGCCTGTGGTTGGTTCGTTTTTGATAGAACATCCTTTACTCAACCTCAAGAAAATCTGGCGGACTTATTCATCTAGTTCATAATCCTTTGAAACGGTTGTCACAAGCCGTTTATTTATTTTTTACGCTTCTATCCAACTATTATTCTGCCGGTCAGTTTAAAAGGCGCTTACTAAACCTGTTTTTGAATTCATTATAACTATAAATGTTCTTTCTATGTAACAACGAACTTTTGAAAACTTTTGCTTGTAGTAGTTCTCCATCCTATCGGATTTTGAACTAGTTTGCGAAAATTCCTGTGCGCCACTCTTTCAACGTAAGAATCAAGGGGCACTTATTTATCGTAGCCTTAGGTGAGGATGATGCAAAAACTAAGGTTAATCTGCATTTATGTAACAGATTCTACTAAGGAAACTCATAATATGTTTATGGTTCTGGAACCAATCACAGGAAAATCTACTTGTGACTAAAACGCTATTGTCAAGGTGTACGAAAAATACGAAATGAGTACTTGAGTTCCAAGATAATGAAGATAACAATGAATCCACCCAACGTAACCGGACTGTTAACTACACACTACCAAAATGTCATGTAAATTTCTGTCTCCTGAGACCGACACATGCAAGCGTCCTTTAGCACATAAGAATGAGTTGAAAGAGATGAGGAAATAAATTCAATCAAACACATCTTTTGTCGAATTGCGTATGTGTCAGTTTGAGGAGACATAATTTTACACGAAATCTTATTTTACGTTCTCCGACTTTTTACAAACATGAATTACGTCTCGTGTAAAATTCATAATTTCTAAGTGTGTAGCCCAAAATTATTAACTCGTTGTAGAAAAATACAGCACTTTGATACTGGATGCTAGATGTAAACTTTAACCGATTTAGCTGAAATTTGTTCCGAGGCTCAACTTAACAGGAATAGTCTTGCCTCGCTCATTGGGGTTGAAATGTTTTGTGTTATGGTGAACAAGTGTAATTTTTATGTGTCATATATATTGCTATGATTTCGTAGAGTATTAGGGTGTAAGTATTAATAAATATATAGAAACGATCTCACGCAATCAGCATGAAATTCCAGGATAAAATTTCAATCCGTACAACTCTATCACACAATATCTAACAGAAGGTACTGGTTGTGAGCGTTCATGACTGGACTTTGTTGGGCGGCGATCCACGGCTCCACCCGAATAAAAAAGTACAATAGGATTACCATACAGAACCATAAAGTAGTAATTGATTCAATGGTTGTGGTTTAATAAAAATAGTTAAGGTGTATTTACTGTTCATGTATTGTTCCATTAGAATGACTCTATTGTCAACATGATACATGGACAATAAAGTCTATTGTAGCCGAAATTTTGATGATAAAAAAAAACATAAAATGAATAGTTTTTATTCGAAATTATTCGAGAAAAAAATATTTTTTATATTGTTACGATACTTAACAACCGTTTGTTTCTATTGTAGAATTGCCATTCACAATTGATTCTATGGTGAAAAACAATATGTTCAATTGTTATCCTATCGTAAAGATCTATAGTATCAAGCATTCATATCACTGTATTTGCACATAAGAGTGTATGGTATTTTCAATGTAATTTTTATTAGGGCAATACCTCATATTTTAGCGCACCCCCACATTTCTTATCTTACGCATCTTCAGCCGTGGTCTATTTCGGAATCTTCTTTATACTTGATTTGCATCAACAAAACTTGAAGAGAACCAGCTAAAATAGACCAACTTTGCGTTCCCCGCACCGGCGGTGTATTTCTTGTTGTTAAACCCACCAACGCCTGTCGTCCTGTCAATCATTCAACATCAGAGATCAGAGGTTATTTTTCAGAGATCGCAGATTTTTCGCAATTTTTTTGCCATGGATTGGTTTGACCAAATAATTGTTTCTGCCAGTAGTGCGTCGTTTGCAGACGACGAGGAATACATGCTCTTTCGTTTGGCTGAAGGCGAGTGTGTGAATGCATGCATTTTATTTAGACGATATTAGATAATGCAGACTTGGGACTTCTGGGAAGTTCCGAGGAAGCTTCCCAAAAGTTCGAAAAAATCGTATTAATTCAGTGAAATTCCCAAAAACTCAGGGAACTTATCAGAAGTTCAGGATACTTCTTAGAAATTCATGAAACTTCCCAGAAGTTTTGCGATTCTCCCTGCTGTTGAGGAAACATCCCAGAAAAACAGGAAACTTTCCAAAACACCATGAAACTACCCAGAAGTTAAGGGTTCTACCCAGAAGTTAAGGGTTCATCCCAGAAGTTGAGGCAACTTTCCTGAAATCAAGCGTATTTTCCAGAACATCAGGGAATTTTGTCGAAATTCAGGGAGCTTCACATGAGTTCAGGGAACTTTCCAAAAGTTAAGGGTTCTTCCCAGAAGTTCAGGTAATCATCCAGAAACTCAGGCAGCTTCCCGGAAGTTCAGAAAACTTAACAGAATCTCTTGGGTATTTCTCACAAGTTCATAGAACTACCCTAGATGTTCAAGGAACTCCCTAAAAGGATTCTTTCCAGAAGTTCAGATAATATCCCAGAAAATAAATCAAATTTTCCAGAAGTTCAGGGAATTTCACAGAAGTGCAGGGAATTTCACAGAATTTCGTAGAACTTCACAGAAGTTCAGGTAACTATCCAGAAACTCAAAGAACTTCCCAGAACTTTTTGGGTATTTCTCAGAAGTTCACGGAACTGCCCAGGATGTTCAGAAAACACCCCAGAATTTCAGAGAACGTCCCACAATTTCAGGGTACTTTCCAGAAAATTAGAAAACATCCCTGTAAGTTCAGAGATCTTTCCAGAAATTCATGAAGCTTTTCAAAATTTTCCGGATCTTCCTAGAGGTTCAGAGATTTTCTCAAAAGTTCATGAAACTTCCCAGAAGTATAGGGAACTTCTCAGAAGCCCAGGAAACTTGTATGAGTTCAAGGAACTTGTCTGAGCTCAAGGAACTTGAATTGTAGGGTATACGAGTTCAGGGAACTTCCCAAAAGTTAAGGGTTCTTCACAGAAGTTCAGACAATCATCCAGAAATTCAGGAAGCCTCCCAGAAAGTAAGGAAATTTTCCAGAAGTTCAGGGAATTTCACAGAAGTTCAGGGTATTTCACAGAAAATCAGGGAATTTCACAGAAATTTAGAGAAATTCCCAGAAGTTCAGGCAACTATCAAGAAATTCAAGGAACCTCCCAGAATTAACTAGAAAATAAGAAGAATGATTAGTAATTTCCATTTAATTCCAACTACCTTTATTGCTTATCTTGACAGATACGCGTATTTCGTCTACAATGTGCAGACTTCTTCAGTGTCGTGTACTAATACTCGACTGGTAGTGTAGACTCGAGTATTAGTACACGACACTGAAGAAGTCTGCACATTGTAGACGAAATACGGTATCTGTCAAGATAAGCAATAAAAGTAGTTGGAATTAAATGGAAATTACTAATCATTCTTCTTATTTTCTAGTTACAGGTATTCCACTAAACAGCTCACACTCTCCATAACTCCCAGAATTGTTTGGGTATTTTTCAGAAGTTTAAGGAACTGCCAAGAATGTTCAGAAAACTTCCCAGAATTTCAGGCAACTTGCCATAAGTTCAGGGAACTTTCCAGAAAAAAAACATCCCATAAGTTCAGAGACTTTTCCGGAAATTCACGAAGCTTTCTTCCTAGACGTTGGAATGGAATGGAAAGCCGGAGGCCACAGCGACGACAAAAAGACTTGCCCGCTGTTTCGAGTGGAACCCCAACCTCTCCGTCTGAGATGTTGCAAAGAAACTGGGAGAGCACCTTCAATCGTGGATAGAGCTAAAAAACGAGCTGGAATGTCGACTTACAAGAATGTGGTGACTCCAAATCGCGACCATAAACAAAACACGTCGGCCAAAGCACGATCGTGAAAGTTGTACACGACGATGCTGACGAAGTTTAATTGCATGGTACAGGACGATGAAACATACTTCAAGGCAGACTGTATACAGCTTCCTGGACAGGAATTTAATACGACAACCGGACGGGGAAAAGTAGCAGATATTTTCAAGCACATTAAACTGTCAAAGTTTGCGAAGAAATATCTGGTGTGGCAGGCCATCTGCACCAGTGGATTGAAGAGCAACGTTTACATTGCGACCGGAACCGTCAACCAGGAAATTTATCTGAGCGAGTGCCTACAAAAACGTCTACTGCCTTTACTGAAGCGACACAATTGTTCCGTTCTATTTTAGCCGGATTTGGCATCTTGCCATTACGGAAAAAGGCCATGGAGTGATATGCTGCCAGCAACTTTCAAGTGGTGCCCAAGGACAAGAACCCTCCCCACACGCCAGAGCTCCGCCCAATCGAACAATATTGGGCCATAGTCAAGCGGAACCTTAAGAAGACTCAAAAAGCTGTTGTGAGCGAGAAACAGTTCAAGTCAAACTGGCGTTCTGCGGCGAATAAAGTGGACAAGGAGACTGTACAAAATCTTATGGTAGGTGTTAAACGAAATAACCGGCAATTCGCATTCGGTAAAAAGGAAGCTTAGCTGAATATTTCTCCTGTATTCTGTATTAACTGAACTTGAAAAAGAAAAAGAATTTGACTTATTAATAAAACTTTTGATCGACTCACACACATTACTGTTTGATTAAATTTTGATCGGAACACCCTTTATTTGCCTGCTAAAGCAGGTTGGAAGACCCCCAGTGTGCATCTGGCCTCAGGGCCGAGACGACTATGCTGAGTGGTGGCTGGAATGGAGGAAATTCGAAGAGATTGTTTTCTTTGTTTAGGAGGAAAAATTGATAATCCTATTTTTCGAAGATAAGATGTTCTGCATCGATACTGTGTTCATTTCACCGAAGAAACTTGTGGATGTTCCAAAGAAAGTAAAATTTAAGTTCCAAATCAAATATTCAGCTGGTGTCATGACGTTTAGATTGAAGGCATTCAATTGTTTGAAAATGCCGCCTGTTTTCATTGATTTTGGTGTTGAAATCAATAGCAAAGTGTATATTGGCATTTAAGAACCAGGTGCTTCCCTGGGTGAAGGCTAACTTATTCAAAGATCAATACGTTGTTGCCAAATCCGATGCCTGATGGAAGACTTGATGTTTTGACCGAATGATTTGTGGCCCCTCAGCAGTTCGGACCTTAACCTGTTAGATTTTTACAAACCCTAAAGTCTGTCATAAAGCACACACATGGCAGTCGATGTCGGAGGACTACGTTCGAAAGGCGTGTTCTTGCTTCCGTCGTCGACTTGAGGATGTCATTGATAAAAATGGAGCACACATTGAGTAAATTTGTTTGAAAGGACCTAGTAAAGATTACTGAACTCGAAAATATTGATATTATCAAAGTAAAGTAGATGTTAAAGTAGTTGACAATGGGATTTGAATGAACTTTAATAAATTTTCGCAATTTTTCCTGCCCGACCCTGTAGATATTCTTTTATTTTTTCAACATCAAAAGCATCATAGGCATTTGAATGCTTAACAAACTGCCTTGAATCAGTTATAGTTAGCATGCAACAGAATTTCATCTATGATTCTTACCAATTGATTTACCTCATAATAATTTAAAACGAGGCTAACAAGTCACTAAAAAACCATCTGGTAGCTCTACCGTTTCCGAGAAGCAGCCAGTAGAGCCACCACCACCAGCCACCGGAGCCAAAGAGTGAAGAGTAAATTGTGTCTGCTTCTGCTTCTGCTATTGCCCGTGTGTCGTATGGCAAAGTAGAACTTTCTCTCCACACCAAACGACAGCCAACCATTTCCCAATCCCTTCGAAACCTCAGCAGCTGACAAAGAGTTCACCGAAAGTCGTCGTCGTCGTCCTCAGTCGGCATGGAGGATGCTGCGGAAGAGCTCCCTCCACCAGGTCCTCGCTACCTTTTTCCAACTCCAATTTACGAGCATTTTGTCCGTGTGCCATCATCATATCCTTTTGCGCCACTTGCTAGTACTGTGTGCTAGCCCGTGTTTCTCTCTCTCTCGGTGCGAACGAGGTAGAAAATTATGATCCGCTTAGTGTGCTTGCCTGCTTGGTGTGCTCGGTGCTGGGAAGTTTGGCTAACTCTCCACCCTTCTCCCACTCACACCCATTCCGGTTCACATAGACAGACGGTGATGAAGGTGCTGCTGCTACCACGGCAGAGGTCCTTACACAGATGAGCTTTCGCCCTGACTACGCCATGCTGCTGTGGGGTGATCCGCTGACTCGATCCAAAACAGTCGATGGGTGGTGGAATGGAATGAGCATGTATGCTATAAACTAGACGACGATGACGACGACGAGGACGACGAGAAGACGACGACAAAGCTTGAAAGTGGAAAGCGCAGGAACGAGCGCACAGAGGAGAAATTCAAAGCTAAGGCGCGCTTTTCCCATGCGAGTGGGTGGCAGCGTTGGCAGGCAGATTGAGTGCGTGGGTGGTAATGAGGGCGGTTGGGTGGCGACGTGATGTTTTCCCTTGTGGATGGTGGGGGATATGAGTTTTAGCCATGTTTGAATATGAGTGCGTGTGTGAGAGAGCGGAAGAGTTAGTTTGTTCTCGAATGTATGTGATTATTTATAGCTGGGTGAAGTGGAAAAAGATAGTATACCGTATGAGAGCCGAGGTTGGTGGCTAGGTTGAGGGGAAGTAGGGACGATGGTATGGCGAAAGGAAAACGGTGACGGAAATTCTCTCGAGGTTTGAAGAGTGATGTGGGAAATGTTTGATACTTTAATCTTTAGCATTGAACAGGAACGTTTGCGGAAAGCTGAATTACATTTGCATGAAAGTTGATGGGGATGTTATGCTGAATTCAGATTGAATTATCAAGGTTAAGTTGAGGTGTTTTATCAAGTTTTGATAAATGATTAGAATCAATTGCAGAAGCTTATCAACCTGTTAGAACTAACGATGTTGATGTGTACTTGTTCTCACAATGATTAATTTATAACCAAATTTTGTTTCAATCTTATACTTTTTTCGTGTTTGAGTCTTGTTGCAACCAGTTCCAACTTGCAACTCCGGAACTTTTTATTTTTATGAAGGTTTACAGACGGGACTCTGAATAGAGTAGAAACTAGATCTGTGCGCCGCCGCTGACGATTTTACTGCGCTGCCGCCGCCACTATTTTCAACTGGCGCGCTGCTGCATTTTTTTTGCCCGCGCCGCCGGGCAATCTGAGGCACGCCGATGAAATTTTTCACCGCGTTTGCATCCCTTCAGTTATGTTCATTAGCCCTTTAAAAATCTGCTTTTATTACAAATGATGACATCTCGATGCGATGTGCCATCCAGAGGGGTGCGTACACTCAAAAAAAAAAAAAAATCGACACGTTGTTTTCACGTAACTTCCACCTGAACACGTAACCAAATCTTCTTCAGTAAAATCAGGTGAACATTACGTGTCCAGTGAATTGTACGTGAAAATCACGTAAAATTTATTTTTAACGTGACAAATCTCGAATCAAATAACTTGGCTAACCACTGAATTAACCGGTAAATCAGTGCACAGTGGATTCTTTTTATACATGATTGTAGTAATGTTGTAAAAATATTGATAGTTCGGTCTATTTCACTGCTCTTTTTAATTTAATTTAATTTTAATTTAATTTAATTCTTCTGAATTTTTTAATAATTGATTTAACTTTCTTTTTAATTTAATTTAATTTTAATTTAATTTAATTCTTCTGAATTTTTTAATAATTGATTTAACTTTCTTTAAGCTCTTATATCTATGAAATTTAAAGCAATTTGGATTTTTTAAATATTTAATTTTTAAGGTTTTGATAGTTTAAGATTCTTAAATTTTTTAATTTCAACATTTTTAAATTTTTTTTTTTTTTTTTTTTTTTTCTTTTTAAAAAAAAAAAAAACAATGGTTTTGGGGGTTTTTTTTTTTTTTTTACAGGGGGTTTTTAAAAACTTTTTGCCCTATTTTTTTCCCAAAAATTTTTTTTTTTTCCTAGCGTTTCAAGCTTATTGCTTTCGCCATTAACTTATTGCTTGCTCTCAACTTAGGGCATCTTCAACGGCGATCCAAATCGTGGATTGGATTTATTTTTTTAGACCAAACGCAAAAACATCGCTGCACCGGTGTTGTAAATTTTGTTTTATACTGGATCTATTTTGCATCATTTTAAAACTGGTATATGTTTTGATCTATTCTTGCAGCAATTTGGAACAAGAAAAATACCGTTCCAAAACACTACACGCTACATGATAATACCAATTATTGAGTAAAACTTCAGCTTTTACTAAACAATAACTCAATTTTATTGAGTGTATTCTGAGATATATTTGTGAGCCGAAAAGTAACCGTGTTTGCTGCGTGTGATGCTGGCGGCGGACAAAAAATTGTGTTGCTCGCCTCGGAGGCTGATAATTACCTCAAGTTGCTCCCGGTGCTAGTGAATTGCCTTTTCGTTTCATTCCTAAATAACGAATGCTTGTCTTAGTTTTTTTTTACAGCCACTGCATTTTCCGGAAAACGCTGACTAGATCGAAATGCGGAGGTTCCGAGATTCCGAATAGTATTTCGATTGCTCGGAAATGAAAAGTAATGAAGTTTTCAAAGTGAACAATCGGTTTATTGATAGATTGGTCATGATAAGTACTTGCAAATAGCTCATACAGATAAATTTTGGAGAAGCCTCTAGTTGACTCTAGTTGTCGCATAATGTCTAGGTACACCGCCCTTGGCATGTGGAAACGCAGAAAGTGCTTCTCGTTGTAGGTTTGCGTGTCGCTAAAGTAGTCCTGGAACAGCTTCTGATGACCGTAACGGAAATCACGGTCGACGTTGAGGCGTCATCCAGGACGTGACCCTCTCCGTTTCGACTCTTGTTTATCCACTGCCAAACTACAAATCAGCATTATCTAATATTGTTATAATGAAATGCATGCATTCACACACTCACCTTCAGCCAAACGAAAGAATAAATATTCCTTGTCGTCAGCTAACGACGCACTACTGGCATTAAACATTATTTGGTCAAACCAATCAATGGCAAAATGTTTGTGAAAAATCTGCGATCTCTGAAAAAAAAACTGCTCATCTCTGATGTTGAATGATCGACAGGATGACAGGTGTTGGCGGGTTTAACAACAAGAAATACAACACCGGTGCGGGGAACGCAAAGTTGGTCTATTTTAGCTAGTTCTATTCAAGTTTCGCTGATGCAAATCAGGTATAAAGTTGATCTAAAAATAGACCGCCGCTGAAGATGCCCTTTTAACACTCCCCCTTTATTAATTTTTTTTCCCCCGTCCTTTTTTAATTTTTGTGGCAGTCCCCCCCCCCCTCCCCCCCCCCCCGGGCCCCCCCCCCCCCCCCCCCTGGTTTTTTTTTCCCCCCCTTTCCCCCCTCCAAAAAGGCCCCCCCAAAAATTTCCCCGAATTTAAAAAAAGGAATTTTGGGGCCATTTTTCAAATTTTTTCTTCAAGTCTCAGGATTTTGTATTTTAAGGTAACTAAACTTCTACAATTTTTTGATTTTTCAAATTTTGAGATTTTTTTCCAGATATGAAGATATTTTGATTTAAGAACTTTAAAATTCTATAATTTTTTTGATCTTCAGTCTCTTAAATTTTTAAATATTTAGATTTATTGACTTTTAGATGTTAAGATTTTTAGATTTTAAATTTTTAAACCGATATTAAGATATTTTGATTTTGAGATTTTTTGATTTTATGATTTTAAGATTTTAAGATTTTAAGATTTTAAGATTTTTAGATGTTAAGATTTTAAGATTTTTAGATTTTGGGATCTTAAAATATTTAGATTTATATATTTTTAAATTTTTAAAATTTGAAAATTTTAAGATTTTTAGAATTTTGATCCTTAGATATTTAGATTTTTACATTTTTGGATTTTGAGATTTTGAGATTTTTCGATTTTAAGGCTTTTAGACTTTTAGATTACTGGAGTTGGATAGAACTAGATAAGGCGATTTTTAGATTGAATATTAACTTTTTTTGAATACATTAGATTATTCAATTTTTAGATATTCAGAATAAATGAATTATATTAGTTTTAAGTTTTATTGCAATTGAAAGATGTTTCGTTAGCTCCATCCATTGCGTTTTTTATATTACAAGAGTTTTCTATTCTACGGTACATTAAAAATCAGGGTACAAAATCAATAAAATGTCTTATCAGAGCCTTATAATGTACTTTTCCGTTGTAATATGTCTTTATTTAAATATTATTTATTGAATACATCATCATTCGTTAATTTATTATAAATAGATTCCCCGTTAAATCGTATTCGATTGCTGCCAGCGCTGAAAACTTGACTCGCCATCTTCGTGAAGATCTAAACTAAACAATTTTCGTACACGACAATTACGAAATGTGTAGAGCGTATCTTGGCAATTGAACCTGAACGCCGAAAAAACAGTTTTGGTTAAGTTTAGTAATAAAGACTTAAGACGAATTCCCCGTCGACTTGTTATGAACAAATTCTTTAATGTTAAGTCTCATATCTTTGTACACACAACCGCGTTAAGTCTCATATCTTTGTACGGATGACCGCGGCGTGACACCGGCTACGCCGCCGCCGCCGTTTAAAAATACCATACACGCCGCCGCCGATTCAAAACAGATCGGCGCACAGGTCTAGTAGAAACCTCTACGCCAGGCCTTTGATGATATCGTTGCGTAAATCCTTTGGAATAATTTTGCCAGCTGTACACGGAACATGTCGTCCAAGAAGACGCTGTTGCATATGACTCGGAAGGAGCCACGTTTGGGAATTTTGAGTCCTTTCGAATGAGTTTTTCAATTGTCTTTTTGATAGTCAGGGTTACGTTTGCAAGTTTAATACGGCGTTTCATAATTTTCTCAGTGTTTTGTAGTTCAGTCCGTGAAGTGCATCATTTATGTGCTATGAGAGTCTCCGGAAGCGGTTTCTCGAACCAAAAGTAATAAGCTATTGTATTGTTTCTTGTGCGTTAGAATGATCTTTTTTTTTTTTTTTTGTTGGGGCGTAGAACCACTGCGTCCACTGAGTTGAACTTTTGTGGTATACCCCTGTTTACTATTCTAATTCGCATCTTAAAGCTAGATCACCATTTGTCAAGTGACCAGCCCAAGGCGCGTCTCCCAGTCAGGCAAAATTGAGTTTATAAAACCCACCACCTTTCCAGGATTTGCAGTCCAAATTTCTTTAGGTTGCATATAGCCACTGTACAGAAATTTAAGTCTGCTCTTGTACAAAGCATCACAACTGCAAAGCAGATGTTCCGAGGTTTCACGTTCCATGTTACAGAAACGACAGATATCATTCTGAACCTGGCCAATGTTTTTCAAATGATATCTACTCGGGCAATGTCCGGTTATTAGGCCAGTATAGGTACAAAGAACTCTCTTATTGAGCTCCAGAAGCTTTTTACTCATCACCCTTTGCACTTCCCAAGATTTTAATTCCATTTTTATGGCACAGTATGATATACCGCAGAATGGTTCTGGGCCAATAAACTGTGCATTAGAACCTTGTTTAGCAAGCTCGTCTGCCCTTTCATTGCCTTCAATGCCACAGTGTCCCGGAACCCAGAATAAATTTACCGAGTTCTCTTGGCTCACCTTTCGCAATGAAAGAATGCATTCCCAGACAAGTTTGGATGTGCATTTATAATTACTTAACGCTTTGAGTGCCGCTTGGCTGTCTGTAAAAATACAAATATTTGCATGTCTATATCTCCTCTTCAGACAAACGTTAACACATTTTATTATAGCAAAGATCTCCGCTTGGAAAACCGTTGGATAGTTTCCCATCGCCACTGAGATTTCTACCCCAGGGCCGAAGATTCCTGCTCCCGTTTTTGTTCCAATTTTTGAGCCATCTGTGAAGAATTTTATGGAGCCATGGCGAACAGTGGGACCTCCGACTTCCCAATCTATACGTGACGTTTCACATATGTTGTAAGGGATGTCATGGTTTTCCACAGGTTTCATCCAGTCTCCATTCATATACATCACTGGCCCATTTTGAAAGCTTTGTGAAATGCTCAGGTGACCGACTAAGTCACCAGACAGGAAAGTTTTCAGCCGTTTAAGTCTAAGCATACTCTTTTCCGCTTCTAGTTGCACGTATTCGTGCAAAGGCAGCAGATTTAGAATGGCATTCAACGCATTTGATGGAGTGCTGCGCATCGCTCCCGTTATAGCAATGGATACTAGCCGTTGAAGTTTTGTAAGCTTTTTCTGTGCAGTAGCCTCTTTTGTTTTTGGCCACCACACAAGAGAAGCATACGTTACTTTTGGACGTATTATGGATGTATAAATCCACATAATCATTTTTGGTCTTAGACCCCATTTTCTGCCAAATGCATATCCAGAAAGCACTGGTTGCCTTACCGATCACACACTCAAGATGAGCATTCCAGTTCAGTTTGGCATCCAGTATCACTCCTAAGTATTTAACCTGTTCACTAAGATGAATCTTTAATCCTCCTAGCTGAAACGCTTTTAGACTAAACTTCCTTTTCCTAGTGAAAGGTACAATTACTACTTTTGATGGATTTATGCTAAGGCCCTCCTTGATACACCAAGACTGGGTAAATTTTAGGGCCCATTGCATTCTTTCTGAAATGATGTTGTCAAATTTTTCCCTCACTATAATGACTATATCGTCTGCAAAACCTACAACCTCGAAAACCTTTTTCCTTTAAGCTTCTTAGAAGATCGTCTACAACTAAGGACCACATTAGTGGTGAGAGGACTCCTCCTTGGGGACAACCTTTTGTTGCCCGTACTGTAATAGACGTACTTCCCAGCTCTGAAGTGATTTCTCTTTTTGCTAGCATGGTATGAACCCAGTTAATTATGTTCATATTAAAGTTCCTTTTCTTCATGGCACGAGCCATAGACGAATAGGAAGCGTTGTCGAAAGCTCCTTCAATATCTAAGAAAGAACAAAGTGCTATTTCTTTTACCGATAGAGCTTTTTCTACCTTTGAAACCACACTATGCAGTGCCGTAACTGTTGACTTACCAGACTGGTAAGCAAACTGGAACTCAGATAGTGGATGCTTGTTCATGTAATTTGAATTGATATAATCATTCAACACTTTTTCCATAGTCTTCAATAGGACTGATGAAAGACTAATGGGTCTGTATGATTTAGGATGCGCCTTGTCTCGATTTCCTACTTTAGGTATGAAGATAACTTTTACTTGTGTCCATGAAGTTGGAATATGGTTGAGTCTTAAACTTGCCTTAAAAATCTCAATTAATGGCGAGATCAACACTGCTTCGCCGTTTTGAAGTAATGCTGGAAATATCCCGTCCATTCCTGCAGATTTGTAAGGCTGAAAAGATTTCAACGCATTTTCTACCCTGGCTTTCTTAAAGATTTTATCAGCCAAGTCATTTGCGGCGATTTTTGTTCTAACAGAAATTTGAGATGCCCTTGTAGAACTTCTTCCATCTTCAAGTGATCCATCTCTGATTGGATCTACACACAAAACTGATCCAGGAAAATGTGTTTCCATAATCAACTTTAACGTTTCACTAGGAGTTTTTGTAAAAACTCCATCCTCATTTTTCAGATGCCCAAGTTCAATCGTGTGATCCTTTGCAAGAGCCCTCTGAAGTCTTGCGACTTCCGGACTATTGCTTATGTTTTCACACGTTAGAACCCAGGATCTTCGTTTGGATTTTCTTATTTCTCTATTGTACTCAGTAAGTGCACTCCTATAGGGGGTCCAATCTGAGGTTCTTTTCGCTTTATTAAACAATCTACGAGACGTTTTACGCAGACGTTCCAATTTAGAGTTCCACCATGGAACATCCCTGTTAGAGGACGATTTTTTGATAGGACAACTAGTGGTGAAAGAATTTAAGATCTTATCATTTACCTTTTGGGAAAACGATTCCAATTTCTGAACAGAATCGATCTTTCCACCTTCTGTAAATAACTCCGAATTCAAACACTGTACATATTGATCCCAGTTAGTTTTCCTAGGATTTCTAAACGTAGTAGTTGACCGATTCCCCTCACTCCATTCAAACATAATGTGTCTATGATCTGACAATGACGTTTCTTCAGAAACTTCCCAATTTGCAATTTTTTCATAAATTGCACTATTGCACAATGTTAGATCTAAGACTTCTTGTCTAATAGCATTTAAAAAGGTAGGTACGTTTCCCTTATTGCATATGTCTATATTATTTGATGAGAGATATTCCAATAAGCACTCCCCTCGACTGTTGATATCCGTACTACTCCATACGGAATGATGTGCGTTGGCGTCACAGCCAATGATGAATGACTTATTATTTGCTCTACAGTACTTGACAAATGAATGATCTTACTTAACTCCTTTTGAAGCATTTCACCAGCCGTGCACGGATAGAGACGTTGTTGACACTGCCTCAAAAGGTGGTACATTTTCAAGTTTGCTTCCGCTTCGCTCAGTCATGTTCATGTCTACTGTTTTGTATGGTGTCGTTTCGTCTTTTTGTTATTAGTTTGTCATTGTGTTTTCTTCAGTCTTTTGTAGTTTAGTTAATCATGTATGTGCTTTGAAAGTAATTTTGAGCAATTTTCGTGAATCAAAAATAAGTTTTCATTATGTCATAATGTGTGTGTGTGCGTGTGTGTGCGCGCGCGTGTGTGTGTGTGTGTGAGAGAGAGAGTGTATGTGTGAGAGTGAGAGAGTATGAGAGAGTTTTATCATAATAATAAGAAGGAGAAAAAAAATGAACGATCTCACCGATGTTTTGTTTATTCATTCTTCTGTTCGGTTTGTTCTCTTACCTCTGTGTTGGTTGTTATCTTCAGATTGGTCTGCCTCGACGTATGCTGATTTCTAGGATCTTCAGGTAGTTCCAATTCCAATTCGTCCTTATCGATGCGTACTCTACTGCATTTTTCTTCAAAAATTCGTTGCTTCACCTTCAAAGACCTCGATACAAGTATAGTATCTAGCGTTACCAATCCCATTTTCATCTCGATTCGTGCTACTCGAAAACAAAAGATTGACGCATAACCATCTGATTTCTTACTATTTATTTTTTGTTTGTTTTAGTTATTTTTATTTGTTGTTGAAACCAACACTGAAAGTTATTTTTAGTTTATATTACGAAATCTATGGTAGAATTAACGAATCTGTTCGTTATTTTCAGCAAAGAAACTGATTTGTTCGTTTTATGAAGATACATTCGTAATTAATGGCACACGCGCAACTGTCAGAAGCACGAAGCATTCGTTGAAACAGAAACCACATTCGTGCATTATACGAAAACAATACAAAGAGCTACGAATATTTTGCTATGAATTAAAAAGAAACATTTCTCTGGTGGGTGCATGCATGACAGACAGATCTACTTTATCGACTCGAAATGCAATTGACTAAAAACGCGCAACCACGTGGAGTTGTCCAGCGACTTTTTTTTTAATGTTTCTGACATGGGATTCGATCCTGCATTTTTGGGAAGAGCTGTTACTGAATTCGTAGTTGATCTCACTAGGCCATGGTGACTCGTGAGATGACACTTAAATAATGAGTATGAAGTTATAACTGTTGCCAGCGCTTCAATTTTTATTTTGGGATAAATAATTTATTCCCGCCCATTCCAGCAGCAACATCACCGAAGCAGCGATGGGCTGGTCTTCACGAAATCCATTTCGTGCATTGTACAAAAAGGTGTAGTGATAGCATTTCACTAGATAAAAAGCATTATGAATGTTTCATACAATATACGAGACATTTGTTCTATTTACAAAATCCATGATTACGAAGCGAATGAAAGCTAATTTACGAAAATAAATTTTCAGTGAAGCAAACTCAAAAACAAAAGGAATCGATTGATTCATACATGATACCCACATTGCCGATCAGTATGAATAATGGATCATGAGATGAATAATCGAACAGCTCCCGCATGTGGTAATACCCTCCAAAAGTGTGCTGATTGGTGGTAATAAACTATTTCAGCTTTTTAACTGAGTTTATATGATCAAATACAACATTTCAACTATTTCCAAATACTGTACTTAACCATTGATTACCATCTCCAAATAATAATGTTCATTGATAAGAACTATTGGAGAAATTTCAGAAGCACTTTTGGGCTGCATTACCACTGATCTGGCCACACTAGTGTGTTTCTTTCCAAAATGGTAAAGAACCAGACCAGCCCTGGGACCTGGTAGTTGAAGTTAAACTACCTTAAGGTTTTGCCAGTGCCCAGGGAACTTGCAATGCCGGAACTTATTGTCAGTGAAAACCTCAACTCCATACGAGTTAGAAATAAAAACATAAATACCAACGTTCATCACAAAACAAGCTGACTCGATCTAGATACCCGATCCAGGTTAGAACTGAATCAAAAACGAAAACGGTATGAGTCTAGTGACCCAAGCATGCCATACTATCCAATACTTTGGAGTACATATTGACAACTTGTAAGAAGGAATATAATTTGGTATCATTGTTTGTTTCAGCTGTGTTCAGACTACATGATACAAAGCTGTTTTAAAAAGCACCAATGGCATAAATGCCATCAAGCTAGTCTTGTATTACCTTTCAACTAAGTCTGAATAAAGTGCTGGTAAAATATCGATTAAATTGAGAACTAAGATCATAAATACAAACGTTTTTGAATATGAGCATGAGCATGATTGACCGCCCACGGATGCAATTCTGTTATTGCCAAATCAGCTGTATTTACATAAAGAACCTACAGATGATGTTTGGGACTAACATACATCTTCAATGTGTAAAAACTGGTGACCCATTATAAAGCAATACCGGCGCCGGCCGTGCCCGACTGCTGGTCAAGTAGGGAATGGGAAGGAACGTGTTGGCATGGTACTCGCTTTGAAGGAAGCCGAGAAATCCTCTGCACTTCCACGAGAAATCACTGGGATGTTGGATAGTTGGGGATAGGTTAGCAGCAGGGTTCGTTTTGGTTAACGATACGCTGAAAGTTTGTAGCACTTTCCGCCAAAAGCAATGGGCCGCTCCAATGTGACTGAAAAGAGACAAGCATAACGAAAACCAAAACAAAACAAAATAGACAAAATAAAACAGGATATCAGATATTGTCTTCGAAATATGGTAGAAATAAATTATTTGTTGCTTTGCAAACCAGCTCTCCTCGATGTCCTAGATCCCGGACAAGTTCTGTTGGACCCGCAGCTGTTGCAGTCGGCACTCGTTCACATCAAGCCGGTCGTCGCCGAAGTGTCGGAAACTTTCCGGTTGTAACATGATTTCTGCGTCTAATACGCTCTTCTTGCACCGATTAATTTACAAACTTAGCCTGCACATCTAATCAAAATTCACTTTGGCACAGTTTTGGTTG
This sequence comes from Aedes koreicus, assembly GCA_024533555.2. Taxonomy (NCBI): domain Eukaryota; kingdom Metazoa; phylum Arthropoda; class Insecta; order Diptera; family Culicidae; genus Aedes; species Aedes koreicus. Next base: position 261,543 of record JAHHFK020001638.1, on the reverse strand, counting down.
CAGCAAACAGAATCAATGAGAAAAATAAACTCGCTTATGACCTCTTGGGGGAAATACAATCGTTTTTGAAGATCATCAAAAACCTGAACGTAATCTCTGAAGCATGAGTCTGTCTATCTGATACAATTGTTTTCAAACTATTCCTAGTAACGGCGAGAAAATTCATTTAAATTCCACTAAAACAAATTTAAGCTATCAAACATCGATATATTAATTTTTAAAGAAACAATGAAACTAATAAGAAAGTTTTGACCGCTCATAACTTGGAGAGGATCCGTTTCTCTGTAAATACTGAAATTTGAAAATTTGTCTATAATCGAAATGTAATTGTTGTTGTGTTGTTTTAGGAGGGACTTTAAATATCGAAATGTAAGCAAACCAGAAAATGGATTGGATTTTTTTTCGGTGAACTCTTATTTCTATTTAAAAAATATAAAGAATTCTAAGCCACTTTGTGTTTCAGTGTAAGTTTATCTTAGTACTCAGCGCTCAAAATTAGGAAAATATATTGAAACTGATAATTCAAAACATAACTAATTAATAAGTCTTGAATAAAACTTTTCGTCGCTAAGCCTTTGATATAAGACATTTGAGTGGACATAATCGCCTTTTGACGTAGGACTACGTCTTTGTTTTCAATATAGGGGTACACGTTGCGAGTACGAAAATTTGGAGCGTCACGAAATATGCTTAGGTTTTGAAAGTTAATAACTAAGTCATTTCATGACCGATTTTCAAAATTTTTGCACCGATCGATTGCAAATCTTTCTACTCATTAATTCCATTATTGAAAACTATTAATTTTAAATAAAAACTATTGAAATTCTTATTAATATAAAAATGATTTTCTATCGAACTGACCCTTATAGACATAAAAACTTCTTAACCGACTGGCGTGAAAATCTGTATGCAGGGGCTTTTGGGACCGGTTAAGCTTCTCATGATGGTTTAAGACCCCCCCCCCAATGGGGGGCTCTCATACAAATGAAACACAAATATCGGCATAATTCAAGAACTAATCAAGCAAATGGAACCAAATTTGGCATGTGCAAGTTTTTGAAGGCAAAAAAGGTTTCTATTGCAATTTGAGACTCCTCCCACCTTTAGAAAGGGGGGCTCCCATACAAATGAAACAGGAACTTCTAATAACTCAAGAACTAATCAAGTAAATGGAACCAAATTTGACAGCTGGAAGTACTTGAAGGCAAGAAATGTTTCTATGGTAGATTGAGACCCCTCCTACCTCTATAAAGGGGACTGGGCTCCCATACAAATTAAACATGAACTTCTGATAACTCGAGAACTAATCAAGTAAATGGAATAAAATTTGACATGTGGAAGTTTTTGAAGACAATAAATGATTATTTGGTAGTTCGAGACCCCTTCCACTTCTAGAATGGGGGGCTCCCATTCAAATGAAATTGGAGTTTTGCATAACTTGAGAACTAACTAAGCAAATGGAACCAAATTTGGCATGTGGAAGTTTTTGAAGGCAAAAAATGTTTCTACTGTGGTTCGAGACCAATCAGTGTTTAAAAGTGTTTCTTGCGTTCTAGTGCGATGGATAGAGTCCTTATCATTCGATAAGTAAATTATTTTGACTAAGTGTAAGTAAAATGTCGCAGCATATGGCTGCAAACTATATACGTGAGTTGCTCAATCTTTAAGCTTCAGCTTCATGACAAAGTGAGGTGGCTGCACTAGCTGTTCCCCTGACCCCAAAACGGCCCCTTTCAAGGCCTCCAAAATAACTGAAAATACGAGAAATATCGTATGTCGAAGCCATAGTGTTTTCGACATTTGCACATTTTGCAGTGCTGTACACACATAGGCCTAGAAGAAATCGTATGCAATTGGTGGTGGATGAAGCCAGTCTCTTGGATAAATATGTCCTAAATGTCTACCCGCATAAACAATTACCATAAGAAGCACCTAACCACCAATTCGGGTTATCATCCCAACTGTAATCGGTACGGTTAAACCATAGACTAACTCTAAGACCAGGGTCCCGAACAAATACGATTTTTTTCTTGGCTCAGTCAGTACTAGCACATCGTTCCCAAGCTCGGTCCCAAGCTTAATAATACGCCCCTAATAATGAACTCACACGAACACACGCTCAAATATTCTGTCAAAACAACACAGCAAATCGAAGCAAAGGCGCAAATATGTATAGCAAAGTGCTGGCTCCAAGGTGTACTTCGGACCAAGGGGTTCTACAACAGTGAATCAATTTCAAATCGCTAATTGCATATTGATTGTTGGTTAAACCATCTGTAATATCGTTCTTGTATATTACATGTTTATTAGGGAAACCTGTTAAGTGTATTGCAGTTAATTTTTGAGCGAAACCAATTTCAAAAACCCTTTAAACAATTAGGCGACTGGAGCCGAATTCGATTGCACATTGCTACATAGTCCTACGTTACCTTTGCGTACAACCCCATTGGGCTGAACCTTGTAGTTTTTTTTAAAAAATTATTTTACCCCCCAAAAAAAAAAAACCCCCCCCTCCCAAAACCCCCCCCCAAAAAAAAAAAAAAAAAATCCCCACAATTCTATAATATTTTTATTTATTTCCTTCCTTCCCCTCATTCAATCATTAAAAATTCCAAAAAAATAACATTTAACCTAATCCCTAAAAAAATCCATAAACTTTACGTTTTTCGCGGAAATAAAATCAATCAAATTCCTTCATTCAACTAAAATAAATGGTGAAATTATAGTTTCTACGAGTGCTTTGCGTAGGACGCTGTGCATGACATCCCTCTCATAGTGTGTTAAGGTCGTGTTTTTTTTAAATGAAATGTGCGTCGGTAGATATTTCCCATTGTTTGTTTTTTAGTGATCTGCTCCCGCATCCGGACGAGCTTTCCAGCATGAGATAAGTAACATTGGTGAGGTCGTTTTATATTGTCAAAAATTACCCTTACTGGGTGCGGCAGAAAATAATGCGAAAATTTGTTTTATTTCCCATCCCATCCAAATCCCATTTTCAACTAATTCAAGCAAGAATATCAACATTTTCGAGTGCAGTTATCTTTATAAAGTCCTTTTAAACAAATTTATTCAATGTGTCCTCCATTTTCATTAATACCATCCTCGAGCCGACGCCGGAAGCCAGAGCATGCCTTTCGGACGTAGTCCTCCGACATTGACTGCCATGTACGTGTTATGGTTGACTTCAGGGTTTTCACACTAGGGTGTGATGTTTTGCAGGCTCGTGCTTCAACATATGCCCAAATCGGATAATCCAACGGATTAAGATCTGGACTGCTAGGGGGCCACAAATCCTTCGGCCAAAACTACATGTTATCGTTCAACCATTGTTGGGTTCGATTGGACGTGTGACACGGCGCTTCATCCTGCTGTAGAACAACGTTTTGGTCCTCGGAGAAGTTGGCCTTCACCCAGGGAAGCACTTGGTCCTTTAAAATACCGATATACACTTCGGTATTGATTTTAACTCCAGCATCAAATTAATGAGATTGCCGAAACATTCTACGTGACCCTGGACTACACAGGATTCAGTAGGTTTAGTTTTTTTTTTATATAACGATATAAGCTAATATGTTTTATTACAACAGATCAACAGGTGGCTTCGGAATCATTGGACAAGCTGGATTCAAATAATAATCCTACAGAAGAATGGTCCGATCCGCCATGTGTCTCAGTTTTACCTGGAAATTCATCTGCACGTGGAAAACGAAAGCACCGCATTGCACCAGCGGTGGCTACATGCAATGGCTGGGACTTAATGTACAGAGAAGAAGAAGCAGCTAAAAAGATGGTGGAAATATCCAAGCGCCAGAAACTCGAAGAAAGTAAGGAAAAAGCTGAGTTAAAACAGAAGGAGAAAGAAATGAAAGCTGTGGCCAAATTAAAGAAACAGGAAGAACGAACGAAGCAAAAGGAGAAACTGGAAGAAGAGAAAAAAGGCGAAAAAGGCCATTCGCATGCAGATTAAGGAAGCTAGATTGAAGCAGAAGAAAAGGGCAACAAACAACACAACAACAACGGAACAAGTTGAAAATGAGGAAAAACTACCACAACAAGCATAACATTATCAGTCCAAATATTATCTTATATGCATAAGAATGTACTACATGTATTACATTACACGATAACGATTTCTAAGCAAACCAGTTTTTTTTAGTTTCATTGCCTTTTACATTATGTGAAGTACTGCTCGATTAAGAAAATATCAATTACAGTTACTTTGCAATAATATTATAGGTCACTAATCATATAGACCAGTTGTTTTTATTGTTTTAAGCACTTCATCAAACAAAAAACTAAGGAGTGTATCGAAAATAAGCTATCCACAAACTTTCTTTCAAATTATGTTGAAAACCGATATTTGATTCATACAAAAAATTGATCCTTTATTGTACGAGGTTGAACTTGAACATAAGAAGACCGGATGAAATTTAAGTTATTCCTTCACGAATTTTCGAACTTTGGATCGAATGCTCTTCATCAGTTCCGGACAAGTGTTGCATCGCATTTTTTGGACGCCTGAGCCCAATTTTTTTCCAGCTGCCTTACCAGTCTTCTTGTAGACCCTCTTCACGATTGCCCAGTAACGTTCGATGGGTCGAAGCTGAGGGCAATTTGGTGGATTGATATTTTTCTCAACGAAATCTATACCCTTTTCCGCAAGCCAATTTAGAGTGGTTTTGGCATAGTGAGCCGACGCTAAATCCGGCCAAAACAGTGGAGGTGTACTATGCTTCTTATATAAAGGCAACAATCTCTTCTGGAGACACTCAGATCGATAGATTTCCGCATTTATAGTTCCGGTAGTGTAAAAAATGGTTGACTTCAAACCACAGGAACATATTGCTTGCCATACCAGTACCTTTCGACCGAATTTCTCCACTTGAATCGACCTGTCCGCATCGCTCACATCCTCCCCAACGACGGCAGTAAAGTATTGTGGACCTGGAAGGGTTTTTGAGTCCTCCTTTACATAGGTCTCATCGTCCATCAAAACGCATGCATCCGGACGCTGCAAAAGACGCGAATACAATTTCCGGGCCCTTGTTGCTGCTCGCTTCTTCTGTTCTGCAATTTGTTTCGAGATTTTCTGCTTCTTGTAGGTCTTCAGGTGGTTTCGCCTCTTGATACGCTGGATCATTCCGACACTCGTTCCTGCTTTTTTGGCCAAATCACGTATTGACATTGATTTGTTCTTCATGATTAGAGATACCACTTTCTGCTCCAGTTTCGGGTTGGAAGAACCGGGTTTTCTGCCTCTTCCTGGTAGCTCATCCAAAGAATAGTGTTCCCCAAACTTATTAATGATGGTTTTAACACTCGCATGATGAATTCCAAACCGCTTCGCCAATTTTCGCATAGTAATACCCTTCTCACTTAGCCATGTGTCCAGAACCTTAATTTTCACTTCCTTTTCAATACGCGACATTTTGAAAGCGCAGAATTTGAACCGCACAAACAAGTAAACAAAAGAAAGCTGACAGTCAAACGCACAGCATGCAGTGTTCAGAGCATAAAAAACCATCACAAATACATGCGTACAACGCAAATGTATTTGGATAGCTTATATTCGATACACTCCTTATATGCATATTTTTAGAATTTATAGATAGTATGTGGGATACTTTAAACTTATTTTATGTACCTTTGAGTCAAAAGATGGGATATAAAATGGATGAGCCTTAATACTGGGTAACCTAGAAAAGCTGCGCTGATTTAATACAGATAAAAAAATGAATTTGTTTTACGATGTGTGGTTGTGTTGCACTTCTAGGTGTAATTTTTCGTTTTGTGTTTCATTAATTGTGCTTTCAATAAAATTTTGCCAGGTGGTTACGAACTATGGAACGATTGATAAGCATTCTAGCATATGGAAATCGTAATCGAAGAGGTTTCCAAAATTTGAATCAACTTTGTCCGAAGTTTTAATTTCAATAGTTCATGGAAAAAACTTGCTTTTTCAAATAAATTTTAAATTTCTTTTCAAAATGTCATTGTAGCAAACACAACACAGTACTAATAAAGCAATAAATCAGAAGAACATGTCCCAATTGTGTCGTTATCGCAAATTATAATCATTTTTCTGCTCTATATGTCTTAAGCGTCCGAAATATGAATCAGAACGGCACATCACTCGTAATATTTATTATTTTAAGAGTATAGGTGCTAGATTTAGTTTACAAAATTATGTTTGTTCTCAATTTCAAAATTTAGCTTTGCTTTAACCTTATCTCAGATCCACCAAGAACTATACTCACCAAAGCTTCCAATTGTTTCATCATTTTCAGGTGACACCTGCACTGTAACTGTGTTACTTGTAACTGTAAATAATACGAACGCACCGAACTAACTGCAGTCACTTGACCTCACATACCGTTATTTATTGCAGAATACTTGTGTCCACGCGACAGCCCATTGCACTAGATCGATCACTTAAGGGTAACATTCCCAACTTTCTACCCCGCTAGGAAAATCAACCCACTTGTATTTCTCGTCAAAGTCCAGCGCATGACGACATTTTCCCCAGACGGACTTTTCGTTCTATTTATTGGAGTGTTGACCGGTCGTTGGCTGCATGCTTTCCACACGGCACGGTAGTCAGGGATACGGCACTGAATTAGAATTTAGCCTACTACTGAGTGGTGCTTCCTACTTTCGGCGTCGCTGTTGTCATTGCGCGTGCGAATTCTAGCGAGCGTCGTACACCTTATTTCGTTTGCTTTGTTGTATAAATGCATATAGTTAAAATAGTAATGACCGAGAGGCGGGTTGCATTGTATTTCAACGGTTGACGAAAATCTGCTGGAATTGGTGTAACCGTTAGGGGCATTGGTAGTGGTTTGAAAATGTTGTCATAATGATTCGACGTATTTTATTTTGCGTGAACAACCGATGACAACCTTAGTACCAGCCGGGACTTCAGAAGGCACCGTCCAGTAGTGCACGTGTGTCGGGTCCGTACGGGTGCGCCGATTCGCGAAGCGGCGAAAATTTTGCAGTTTCCTCGAAGATCTTCAAGTTGGCCAAGATGTTGGTGCTACGATATTTGGCTTCTTTCTATAACTACGTCAACTACGATGTTAGCGGTAATAGTGGTCTTTTTAGGTTTGTTAGAGTCGAATGGATGATGACCGAAATGCTCGAATTTCAGATCCTAGGGTGCACAATATGCTGTTGATGGAAACGCCTTGGCCGGGAATAGCGATTTTGGGATTGTATCTCATGTTCGTTCTGAAATGGGGTCCAAAGTGGATGGAACATCGGAAGCCAATGAAAATCGATAACTTCATTAAAGTGTACAATCTCGTTCAAGTGCTCATTTGTCTTTTTCTGGTTGTGGAGGTAATTTGCGAGGAGTTTTCGAGAACGGGCTTGCGTTAATCTTGTGATTGAATTTTATTAAAGGCATTCCGACTTGGATATCTGCGAGACTACAGCTTTTTCTGTCAACCGGTGGATTATTCATATTCGGAGGTGCCCCTGTTGATCGCACGGCGGTGTCACATTTACTTCCTGGTGAAAGTGATGGACTTGTTGGATACGGTGTTCTTCGTGTTAAGAAAGAAGCAGAACCAAGTCAGTTTCCTTCACGTTTATCATCACACCGGAATGGTTATGCTGTCTTGGAGCGGAGTCAAGTGGTTCCCAGGTTAGTTTCGAATGTGAATGATCTAATTCTGCTTAAAAAACCCTCGTTCTATCTAGGAGGCCATGCCATATTCATGGGATCCATCAACAGTTTCGTTCACGTGGTTATGTACTACTACTACTTCCTGACGTCTGTCAGTCCTAAATATAAGGGCAATGTTTGGTGGAAAAAGCACATCACGCAGTTGCAAATCGTATGAAGCATTCAATAGTATGTAACAATTCTTTAGAAACTAATCCGATTTATCGCTTCTAGATTCAATTCGGCCTTATATTCCTGCAATGGTTCGTGTTGGTATTCCAACCGAACTGCGACTTCCCCAAGTGGCCACTGTTTGTCATTCTTCCGCAAAACCTCTTCATGTTTGTGCTGTTCCTCGACTTCTACTACCAAGCGTACATAAAGAAGAAGCAACCGGTGGCGGACAAGGTCAAAGAGCAGGCGGTGCGAAGTGGCGACGATTGGACGGTAATCAACCAGAAGGCAATGATTGGGAGTCACGCTGATTAAAAATAAAATTGACACGTTCAATGTACGAGTGTGTCGTCGTCTGCCTGATATAGTTGCTAAGTCTAATTAGCATTTAGCTTGTAGGAATATTGTATAGGTATTCGTTTAACATTTTGGTTTCGTTCGCCAACCTCGTTGTTTTTGTTGCTATGTGAATCGCCCAGTGGTTAAAAAGAAGCAAGAATCAGAGGCTTGCGCGAAGTTATCTAGAAACCCCCCCAGCGGGCAGCAGCATGTTTGACCGTAAGTGACCTAGTGATGTGTGATTCGAACAGCCAGAGGGTCTGCATTAATTTGAAATTATAATTTTCCAAAAGAAATTGTGTAGAAGTATGAATAGATTTGTTTGTTTGTTTGTTTGAGTTATCTATCAAATCCTCGATAGTATAGTGGTCAGTATCCCCGCCTGTCACGCGGGAGACCGGGGTTCAATTCCCCGTCGGGGAGATTTGTGGATCATTTTTTGTTTGTCTCACTTAACAAGATAGTTCTTTCAATCCAAAGTAGTTCAGCAGCAGAGGTTTTAATTTGTTTAGTTCCTAATTTTCAAATGAATGGCATATAGCAAATCTTTGAACACTATCAAATATCCAATCCTATCTTGCTTTTCTTCAGCAGCTGGACCACTTAACTTTGTTTTGTTTGGTTTTAATTGATTCATGCTAATTGAAGCAATTCTACGTCCAATGATAGCTGTTATAGCTGTTTGGGAGTATAATCGTACTTTTATGGAGTATTCCTTCCATTCTAATATTCAAATGGCAAGTTAATGATGATGTTGATCATATTCTTGAATCACAGTGAACTTTTACTCTGAAAATAAATTTAGTTCATACTACGTTGTTTTCTGCTACGAAATTGATTTGTCATTGTCATTTATGAACCTGGCTTCGTATGCGCTATCAAAGCATTTTTAAATGCATGAGCGACGACAATTTTTTGAAAAAAGAAAAATAGGTTCGTTTACTGGTGCTAGCGTACATGTTCTGCATTATCGACTCAAAATGAACCTCGATAAAAATTATAACCGCCGCGGGAAAAGAGAGATTTCATCGTATTATTTTACTTATTTGGGATTCGGTCTTGTCCAATTGGGAAGAGCTGCAACTTTGTTATATCTCTAGGCTAGAACAGTTTGAAAGAAACAAGTAATTTTCTGCGTTACCTAATGCACATAAAGGGAATGCTAGATTTGGCAGAAATTAATGGGATATTTCATGTAAATTTAACCAGATAACGCCTGAATCTAGTCTGTTGTATGGAAGATTGCAAACATTGTTGTATGGCCCATGAAAGATTGCAAACAATTTAGTTGTTTCCGCTTCTTTTGGCTTGGAATTAAACGAGGGGAAATTTTATACGCCTTTTAAAATTCATTATTTTTTTCGGTGTATGGTGACCCATGAGATAAATGTTGCCTACAATTTATGAGACATGTGCAATGTAAGAAAACTTTGTTTACAAAACGAGTTTTAGTGAATTTACGTTAAATTTTATCAGTGTATACATAGTTAGAACAAGAGCGTCAGTAGTATTAAAATGCAAGATTGATGGTTATTCAATTTTAGTAATTTTTTTTAAACTGAATCTGACCGCAAAATATTGACGAACACATGTGTGTGAATTCAATCTAACATCCATTAGCCGGCAACAGTATTATCTGTTTGCCACAATCACTTAAAGTGACCATAGAAAGCAGCTTTAATCCGGGAGCTAGAGAACGATTGCTCAAGTGCACATCCAGCAACCCATTTGAGAATGCCTGGAGAGTCACGCACATTCTGAGGTCACTTTCACATACAATAAACCCCGCATGCCAACATAACCGATCTCATTTGCATAAGGGTACTGCAACATACTTCCAGATTTGGTAATTTATAACTTCCATACCAGGCACGTATTTAGTATTATTTGAAAATATAGTTTTGTAGTATAATAATAACCAGATAGCTCTCACCAATGGCCGCCTTCGAAATAACACTAGCTTGTTCAGTCGTAGAAATGCACTCGCAACAAAATACATGCTAAAATAAAAGCGTTGCTATATCGCCCATTAGATATGCAGCCAGCATTACGAAAACGGAGCGCACCACGTTGTGAGTGTGTTCTACTAATTTTGGGCAAGTCTCGCACGCTTGTACACGCGTTGGCTTCGTTTGTTGCTTCTGACCGGCAAATGGCTATTTTCTTTATTGCACTGGTCTTTTATTTTATTATAAACAATTTTTACACTCTGCTAAAAATTAAAATTCCATTTCAAGCTTATTGCTTTCACAATTCACTGCTTATTCTCAACTTATGTTCTAAATGCACTTCCACAGTTGTTAAACACTGTATTCGATGAAATTTGGACACACAAAATAGGTCACCAAAATTTTTCCTTGAGCCCGATTCTTTTCAAACTTTCTGGAAATAAAGTGGTTAAGTTTTGACATCATTGGTTTATTGAACCTCTTCTCCCAACCCAAATGCCCGCACCTTTGCCTTGACCCCTTTCATCAAATTTTGGGCAATGATAGGACCGACTTGCTTACTTACTTTTAACCACACTTTCTTTAGTTCAAGTTCATTTTCTATCAGTTTTGGAGTTTTAACGAGCTTTGCCTTCATGATTGCCCAAAATTTTTCAATTGGGCGAAGTTCCGGAGTGTTTGGAGGGTTGACGTCTTTTGGTACAAAAACTACATTATTATCTTTGTACCAGTCTAAGACGGGCCGGGCATAGTGGCAAGATGCCAAATCCGGCCAAAACAGTGTCGGGCCATCGTGAGATCTCAAGAAGGACAGAAGTAGTTTTTGGAGGCATTCGTCCTTGTAGATTTGTCCGTTGACGGTCCCAGAGGTGATGAAGGGCTGACTCATTTTGCCACATCCGCAGATCGCTTGCCAGACAAGGATTTTTTTGGCGAATTTCGACAGTTTCTTCTTCCGTACACTCTTTGGAACGGCCAACTTAGAGGTGACGACGTAGTGTTCCTGTCCTGGCATTTGTTTGGTGTCGGCTTTAATGTAGGTCTCATCGTCCATCACAATGCAGAACGGTTTTGTGAGTCACTCCCTGTACAGTTTTCTTGCACGAGTTTTGGCCACCGAGTTCTGTTTATCGCTCCAGTTCGGTGCCTTCTGGACCTTGTACACTGGATTACAAGAACGTTTCATTGTTTTCTGCACAAAACAAACTGAAACTTTCACCTTTTTCGCAACATCCCTGATCGAAATGTTGGTATAACGCTTAAATTGGTTCCATACCATCCTGGCCTTCTCCGGATTTGATGTGCCACGTTTTTTGCCACTACCATTTTTCCGCTTGGTTGTCTTACGGTCCTTGAACGTTTTGATCACATGAGATACGGTTGAATGTGCGATTCCGAGCTGTTTTCCGATCCATCGATGAGAAGCGTTTGGGTTTTCGAAGTGAGTGCCCAAAATTTGTTGGCGCACTATTTCTTCATTCGAAGCCATCACTGAAATCACTCGACCGATTTTCACGAAACTTATTACACAATTGACACAACACAATGAAATACATTCAGTTAAAATTTCAATAATTTTTACCCACACGCTAAAAAGTTACGAACAATTGCGTGTGTCCAAATTTCATCGAATACAGTCTTTAAAGAGTTTTTTATATTTTTTTTTCCACAACAAAAAAACCCCCCCCACCCCCGGGAACACCCCGCCCCCCCCCCGCATGGGTTTTTTTTATAGTTACCCCTTTACCCACTGAGCTAAGGGAGGACCCGTGGCAGCCAATGGTAATCCTAATCAGAATCATCACCACTCAGGTAACCCACTCTCTCCATAGTACTCCGCCTTTAATTATTCCAATACCGGCGAGGAATTCTTACGTGGCGCTGTGGCCGGGTTCGGTCGGCTGAGCTTCGTCATCTTGGATGTGATTCGGTGGTGATTCATCGGCTTCGATGAAGGCTGCTTTCAAGCGAGCTACGGAAATTGGTGATTTCTTCCCATTGATTTCTACGATGAAAACTTTCTAAAACGGCTCGTTGTATGGCTGTGTCAGTGGAGGTTCAACTTGCTTAATTCCGTTTGCAGGAATGTTGGTGCCTTAGAATGGTTGGTTATTGGAGTTGGGCGGAGTTTCGCTATCTGCTTTTCTAGTTTGATGACGAAGCCTGGTGTTGTTTGCTTGCAGGTAGTTTCAGTAAAGAATTCTCCGGGTATTCGTAGGGTTGTTCCGTAGGTTGCTTCTGCGACAGATTATTGCAGCTCTTCCTCGAGGCCGTCTCTCATTCCGAGGAGTACAAAAGGCCACGATTGTGTCCACTTCGGGCTTTGGTGGCACATTTTCGCTGCCTTGAGTTCTTGGTGGCTCCATTCGATTTGTCCATTGGCTTGGGGGATGGTACGGTGTCGTTTTCAGGTGGATTATACCCAGGGTTCTGGATCGTTCTCTTAACGCTCGGACTCGAACTGTCGTCCGGTGGTGTTCACCGGAACTCCAAATCGCCCGATCCATGCATTGAGGATAGCACGCGCGACTGTGACTGATAGACATTTTGAAATAGGTCGTTGGATCTGCAGCAGAGCGGTTCCAAGCAACTGCACCAAAAAATATCACTCTTTTAATTAATCATTTTTGATCCAACTAAAACTTTACCCAGTTATTTAATTTAATTCAAAATTTAATTCAAGTTTTTTTGCTTAGTGATCTCATATTGACACTAACTTTCCAGAAGAACCTGTACAGTAATTAAACGATCAAATTATTTCCCAATGAATTATAATTCTTTTCTTTGTTCACTTCACTATTTTCCTCCTTTTTCTTCCTTTTGACAAATGTAGCACATAAACTAAATTCCCGGCTCGGGTTTCTTTCTCGACAAAACGACAACAAAAACAACAACTATCTTTACTTTCAATGACCGTTCGTGACGCCAATTTTTCCAACTACTTTTATTTATATTTACACCTGTCTGCTGCAGAGCATAACATTTCTCGCAACAGGGTTGCCAAAAACCATTTCTTAATTTTGTTGGTGCGTTACGATCGTTAAGTAATTGGATTTATGGTAAGTAATATTTACAATGATTTCATATTTTTTCTAGGATTAGTGGTACCACATTGGAATTAAAGGTAAGCTAACTATTTACAATAAAAGCAACTAATGTTCATTTTCAGTGTTCTCCAAGATGGTAAAGGCCAGTATCGACTTAAAAAGTAGAGAGGTTACGGAATTTTGTTCAATATTATTAAGCGGAATTTTGACAATTGATCTGCATGGAACGAAATGTCACCTTCACTTAGGGAATAATCGAGCGGAATATTTTTCCGAATGTGAAAGTGACAGCTCCCATTAGTTTGCGTGGAAACCTTACAAATTCCAATTTTATTTTTCGTCCTTTTCAGGTGGATACTGGTGCAGAAATTTCTTTTCGATTCTTTACTTTTCCGTTTCAGTAAATGGAATTTAACATGGGATTGGGATAGAAAAAGAAATTTCTTTCGAACACGATACGGACCTTAAGTATTGAACAGGGCGTATGTAAAAATTGAACTGATGCATTAAAATAATAATACTGTAAACACGGTTCGTTTTGTCAATAGGTAAGTGTTTACGATAATGTCTCAATATGGAGTGGCTTCTAATGCATTCCGTTGTAGAATCCAGAGTGCCGTTGCTGTCTTACCGTGAGCGATCCTATCGATCCAGGACAGATACGCATGACCGTAACGCAGTTCGTCGTTCACAACGGATTTATGGAAGGAACGGATGATTTCGATGTGGCTTTGGCAACAACATCCGGCGTCTACTGAACCGTCGTCAGGTAGATGCTGGTCAGCAGTTAAAATTCATGGGTTGGGAACGACTTCGCTAAGAAAAAAAAACACATCATCCCACGTGTCCACCCGCACACAAAAAAAAAAAAAAATAATTACCCCCCAAAAAAACAGCCAAAAACGCCGGCCGGGGAACCAACTATTTATACGGGATACACCGACCAACCGGGAGGGTGGGGGAAACCCGCCCGGGGAAGCAGGAGAAAACCAACAACCACCCACCCCCCCGGAAGAAAAAACAACTACCACCACATCCCTCCCAAAAAGGGATGGGTGAGAGCGCGGTTGGGGGGGGCAGGGAGGTTTTATAAATAAAATTTGCGCTCCCCCAGCTTGTTAATGAAACAAACGAAAAAAAACTACAAAGAATATCGCAGGTAAGCTACCGACAAATGCGGTGGGTCCGTTGGTTAAGTAGAAGGACATAACAGGAACGCTGATAAATTGTGTGATTATCACATTGAATGTGTGAATGCAGTAACCGTCAAATTTTGGGCTGGCCGCCTTGCCCATAGCGGCTAGTGAGAACTACGGCGAGGCGTCAAGTCATCGCCGCAGTATACGTCAAACAGCTAAAACATCGCGTTAAAGAGAAAGACAGAAAAGTGACGTCCGAGTAACGAACTGACCGACATCTTTTTGAAGTTATAATTGGAACAGTCCGGTGTAAACATTATTGCGTTATTGAAAAGTAGTTTTAAAAGTAAATTTGATAAAGAATTATTCCAGTGAATTGGAAGCTTTTATTAAGAATCGTGTTGATAACAAGACAGATCCGGATATTGTGCTGAGTGCGCCCGCTTATTCGGGACAGCCGAGAGTTGGAAGGTAATAAAAGTTAAATCCGTGGTTTACAAGTTAGTTAGGTTGTGTATCCGCAGAATTCCTAGGGTTCTAATATGCAGTCCGTTCGTCGGTCCACACGCTATCCTGAAAATAAGAGAAGTAAGAAAGATTTAATGAAATTATAAATGAGTTAAATAGCAAAACTATATTTAGGACTACCGCACCGTAGAGGTTACGATCGTGCGGAAGGGTGCCCATGTTGAAAGGCCCACCGTATTGTAAGTGAAAATATAAATATTGTAATACGTTGTACTTACCCAAAAATTAACTAAGCACATTCTGCTATCGAAACGGTAACCCTTGTAGCATCCTTATTTCTATGACTAAAAATCTTCTAAATACGTTGGCAGTATGACCGATGCCGGATGGAATGGTGATATTTCTGGAGGACATGAGCAGCGATCATGCTGCGCGGCCTGCCCACGACCGGACGCGGCTGAGAACATGGTCCAGTGTGACCAATGCGGCATGTGGATGCATTTCTCGTGCGGCAGAGTAAACGGGACTGTCGCAGATCGCTCGTTGGTGTGTGGAAACTGTACCGCGTACCAAAAGGACGACATAGCTAGCCATACTAGCGCAGCATCATGTGGTAGATATAATAGTTCAATGATTCCCATGGAAAATAAGAATAACAATAATTGTTTTTGAATGATAGAAAATAAATGAAAATTGCTATATATATTTTATATGAGTGATTCGCCACGAACGAAGTATTAACTCTTAAGAAGGTTATTCACGTAGCAGCGTGTTCAAACGAAATCGTAGTAGGTGCATGTGGATGATCGATTCAGTTATTTGACGGATTTTGCAGAGCACAGTTGTGCTGAGGCGAGTGCAGAATGTCGCGAAGAATGAAGTCGAAGCCCCCAAGTTCTCGACCAGGTCACGACAATGGCGCAGCGGGTAGGTAGACATCCAATGGAAGAATCCAGGTAACGCAAAAGTTATGTTAAACGTCGTAGATGGCGTGCTTTCAAAATAGTTTTTCGAGCTGTCTAAGCAAAGTAATAGGCGATAAAAAGAAACGAAAACCGACGATAATGACGATAATGACCAATTCCATACAGTTTTAAACAAAGCTAGAAAGTTATTATCAATTTCAGTTTTAGATATTATGGTGTTTAACCTCACTTTAGCTTTACTTGGATTTCTCAATAGAGATTAGATTGGTAAAAAAAAAATCATTTCCGACGGAATAACGGAGAAAAGGCTCTCTGACGGAGATGGGCAGTAGAGCAGGCTTAAGATGGTGAAAAAAAAATGAACTAGAACTGAAGAAATACCCTTCCGACGGAAAGGCGGATGAGGTTAAGACCCTTTCGGTAGGCTCCCTGACAGAGATGGGCAGTGGAGTAGGCCAAAGAGGGTGAAAAAAATGAACTAGAGCTGATGGGCAGTGGAGTACGCCAAAGAGGATGGAAAAAAACTAGAGCTGAAAAAATACCTCTACTACGGAAAGGCAGAGGAGGTTAAGACCCTTTCGGTAGGCTCCCTGACGGATATGGGCAGTGGAGTAGGCCAAAGAAGGTGAAAAAAAATGAACTAGAGCTGATGGGCAGTGGAGTAGGCCAAAGAGGGTGGAAAAATAAACTAGAGCTGAAAAACTACCTCTCCGACGGAAGGGCGGAGGAGGTTGAGACCCTTTCGGTAGGCTCCCTGACTGAGATATGTGGTTGAGTAGGCCAGAGGACACTACAAAAATAAAAATAAAACCACAGACGGAAAAGCAGGGACGGATAAGTTACTGATGATCATTTTGAAAGTAATATATCATAAAAATAGTTTTAAATGTAATGATTCAACATGAGAACTTAAGATGGTGATTGGTCTACTGTTATGGAAAAATTGCTAGAAATTATCGATATAATTGGAATTATTTACACTTATTTATGACTAGTTGACAGAACATCCATTTTCGTAGGAATATGATGATGATGATGTAAGTTAATAGTGTAGAAACTAAATTTAATTTTCTGAACTTTACTTTCAAATAATGGAGGCTTGAAATGATTCCAATTGATTTGAAACTTGAATCCTTCCAATTGAAACTTGAAAGTTTCCATTAGATGCTTGTTACGTTTTATGAGAAGTTTGGAAAGCTTCTGCAAATGCAAATTTTAAACTTTCTGGCTGAAAGCTTAGAATGCTTCCAAGTGAAACTTTAAATCACTCTGATTGAAGCCTGGGACGCTTTCTCGAAAACAATTTAGTATCTGGTAATACCAACCTTAAAAGCTTTCAAGTGCAGCTTACAAAACATCTAAGTTAAGCTTGCAAAGTTTTCTAGTATAGGTTTTAAAGCTTCCCAGTGAAGCTTAAATAGTATTTGAGTGAAGCTTGAATAGTTTGGTAGTGACGCTCGAAAAGCATTTAAGCGAAGTCTGAAATGCTAGATGTGAAAACTGGAAAGCTTCCAAATAAAAGTTTTAAACTTTTCAATTGAAAGTATAGAGAGCAACTTTCAATTAAAACTTCTATCCCTCTAATTGAAGCTTGGAACGTCTCTTGGTGTAGGTTTAATTCCTTCTTATTCATGCTTAGATAGATTCCAAGGAAAATTTAGAAACTTTTTAACGCTTCCACGTGATGTTTGGACTTTTTTTTTTTTAAATAAAATTGTAATTCTTTCAAGCAAACCTTGCCAGTCAACAAAACTTTTGAATTGAAGAAAGATTGCAAAGCTTACAAGTGATGCACGCAAAGATACCAAGTGAAGCTTGCAAATCTTCCAAATGAAGCTTGCAAAGCTTTCAAATTGAGCTAGAAAAGCTTTTAAGTGAAGCTCGAAATGATAAGTGAAACTTGGAAAGCTTCCAGGTAAATGTTTTATACGTTCTTATTGAAGCTTGGAAAGCAACAAAATGAGCCTTGCAAAACTTCCAAATGAAACTGTGATACTTTAAATAGGAGCTTTGAATGCTTTCTAGTGAAGATTTTAAGTGTGTTTCAAATGAAACGCTTAAATTGAAGCTTGAAATGTTTGCATGTCAAGCATGCAAAGAGTTTAAGTCAAGCTTGCGGAGCTTTCAAGTGAAGCTTGAAACAGAACATAGAAACAGTTCAAAATGAATCTTTAATGCACACTACCAAAATGTCATGTAAATTTCTGAGACCGACACATGCAAGCGTCCTTTAGCACATAAGAATGAGTTGAAAGAGATGAGAAAACAAATTCAATCAAACACATCTTTCGTCGAATTGCGTATGTGTCAGTTTCAGAAGATATAATTTTACACGAAATCTTTCTTCACGTTCCCCGACTTTTTACAAACATGAATTACGTCTCGTGTAAAATTCATAATTTTTAAGTGTGTAGATATAAATTAAATGAATCCTTTAAAAATTGATAGATTTTTCAATGCATGCTAATTTGAAATTTGATTTTAATTTCAACAACGTAAAACATGGTTTTGTTGGTATCGATGAAGTAAAGAATGATTGAAATCATAATTGAAATATTTTAGTTTCTCTCAGTAACGCAAAAGAGGAAGGAATTTAAATTTGTTAGAGTAGAGGAGGGGAAGAATGTGGTAGATATAATAGTTCAATGATTGCCATGGAAAATAAGAATAACAATAATTGTTTTTGAATGATAGAAAATAAATGAAAATTGCTATATATATATTTTATATGAGTGATTCGCCATGAATGAAGTATTAACTCTTAAGAAGGTTATTCACGTAGCAGCGTGTTCAAACGAAATCGTAGTAGGTGCATGTGCATGATCGATTCAGTTATTTGACGGATTTTGCAGAGCACAGTTGTGCTGAGGCGAGTGCAGAATGTCGCGAAGAATGAAGTCGAAGCCTCCAAGCCCGCCCGCCCCCCGGGGCCCCGGCGCCACCCCCCCCCCCCCCCCCCCCCCCCCCCCCCCCCCCCCACCCCCCCCCCCCCGCCCCCAAGGTTTCCCCCCCCCCCCCCAACACGAAGACACGAGAAAAAAGCCCCCCCCCCCCCCCCCCCCAACCCCGGAAACCCCGAAAAAAAAAAAACCAAAAAAAAAAAAAAAGGATTACCAAAAAACACCGACAAAACCACCCCGGGGCGCCCCCCCCCCAAAACACCCCACCAAAAAACCCCCAAGGCAACACCCCCTCGCGGGTTCCCGCGCGAAAAAGAAGAAAGAACCCCCCCCGCGCGCCGGCAGAAGCCGGGGGACCCCGACCCCTCGTGTTCAGTTCGAACAGCGATCAGACGCTGGAGTGGCAGAAATTACGATCTCGCCCAGGCCAAATCATACACTTCAGAAGTCGGTAAGCAAATTCAATTGGCTTTCTGTAAGTCATTCGAGCATTATATTCTCAGATAAGGGGGAAGCCTTGAGTTTTACATTTGAAAATACGAACCAAAGACGACGAGCGAGCGCTCACGATAATAGAAAACACGGCTTCACCGGGCTTCTATGAAGGAAGGATTACTTCGAATTTCCAAATAGCTACACCATGGCCCTACGAAGGCTAGAATGCCTCGAACGCCGAGTGGATTGAGACCCGAGCTTAAAAGACAATCAAAACAAACAAATACAGGAATACGAGGTGAAGGGCTACGTGCATAAATCAAGCAAAGATGAGTTGGAAGCGGCTGACCCTGGACGAATCTAGTATTTGCCAATAGGAGCGGTGACGAATCCAAAAAAGCCGGGAAAAGTGCGAGTTATATGGGACGCTGCAGCAAAGGTAGGCGGCGTATCCCTAAACAGTGCTCTCCTTAAGGGACCCGATCAGTTATCGTCCCTTCCGGCTATCCTATTTCGCTTTCGTCTGTACCGAGTGGCGGTGAGCTCGGACATCCAAGAGACGTTTCACCAAGTTGAAATGCGGGCACAAGACAAGCATTCCCAACGCTTCATTTGGAGATCTAGTCCGAACAAGTTGCCGATCATCTATCCAATGGATGTTGCTACATTTGAAAGCACGTAACGTTGGATGGACATAAAGGGTGTATTCGATAAAAATGGCACACTCATATATACTCATCAAAATTAAACTGATTATCGGATTTTCTTGAAATTTTCAGGGAATGAAGAACTACTAATGAGTTTTGATTTACAACATTTGTTTTATTCAATTTCGTCTCCCATCCCGAATGCCCGCACCTTCCTTTTCACTCCACCCATCACATTTTGTACAACCGATTTTCCCAGTGTTTTTGTTGTTTTTACCCAAATTTTCTTCAATTCTAGCTCTGTTTTTATAGTTTTGAGATGTTTGCGAAGTTCCGGAAGTTGACGGAAGTCGGCCTTGACGTATGTTTCGTCATCCATCACGATGCAACCGGATTTGGTGAGCAGCTTCGTGTAAAGTTTCCGGGCGCGGGTTTTCGCAGTGATGTTTTGTTTTTCATTCCGGTTTGGGGCTTTTTGCACTTTGTAAACATGTAACCCAGCACGCTTCATGGTTTTCTGCACAAAACCGACTGACACCTTAGACTTTTTAGCGACATCTCGAATTGACATGTTTGGACGGTTCTTGAATTGTTGTACGACTTTCCTGGCCATTTTACTGTCCATTGGACCACTTTTACGACCACTCCCTTCCTTCCTTTGGACACTCAGACGCTCCTTGAAGGTTCTTATTACACGAGACACAGTTGTATTTGCAATTCCAAGCCTTTTAGCAATCCACCGGTGGGACGCCCCTGGATTTTGATTGTGAGTGCACAAAATTTTCTCACGGACAATTTCTTGTTTCGACGACATGACTGGAACTACTGAATGTATAACTATGAAACTTGACAGATGTAAATAATACACTGTGGATAAGATCTACTCAAATTTCTAGGTTTTTTACTCCTACGATTCAAAAGTTACAGAAGATTTTCTGTGTGCCATTTTTATCGAATACACCCTTTAGATAAGGTAGGTTGTTAGAAAATTCTATGATTTGCTTCTTAGAAATCATTTGGCGGTCCTGGAAAGGGTTTAAATGTTGGTATGATGAAAGGGCAACGGCTGTGCTGGCAGTGGTGATTGTGTTGATATGATCGACTAGCTGGAGACCATTATCCTTATCGCGTTATAGATTGTTGAAAGTCTGTTTGAGAATTCAAAGTAAATTATTAATGATATTGTTTTACTCCAACTGATTGAAACTACACTCTCGAAAATCTATCGAGAAATGATAAACTTATTAGCGTTCAAAGGATTTCAATTTTTCGTAATAGTCGCTATTTTTCAAATTTCAGTTTACCCCTACCATTGCCGATAGACAAGGTCTAGGGCAAAATAGCGTGGGTGTGGTCTTAATGGATTGTACACACCTTGGAAAGCATTTGGTGGTTTGGTTTGAATGCTGTTACGGCGACGGTTGTATTTTCTACGATGGTTAAGAGGGTCACTATCTTTATGGCGTGTAAGATAGTTGAGGATCTGTTAGCAATGTGAATTTTTGTTACAAGTACATACAAGGTTTTTTTTTAAGAATATGTAGCTGTATAAAAATCATTTTGTTAATTGGTCATCAATTTTAAACGATGATTTTCGTGCAGGAATTCAATAAACCATCAATAATTTCTCCAAATTTTTAACAGTGAACTTTAAACTCATGCTATTATTTAAAATAGCTTATTAATATTTATTTGTCATGAAATTTATAAAACTGAACGGAAATTGACGCTCTGTCTCAAAGCCTGCTATTTTCTTGACGAAAGAAATTAAAGACTTCCTACCTCGAGTTGAAGGGCCTTCTCCAGCGTTCCAACCAGTAGATGGAGACGCATTACCTTCGGCCGCTTTCTTGTTCGCCCGATAATAGCGAGCTCTCTCGGCAGCCGTTCTTGTCTGGTTCGGCGGATGCTCTGATTGCTGCTCATGTGAACGCTTGAGCGATGCACGCATGTACTTTGTAGCAATATGCTGCGACATTTCACTTTCACTCGGAAACACTTCCTCAAAAAAAAAAAAAAAAATTTGATCCCTACTCTATCCAACGCACTAAAACGAACAGAAACACTTTTAAGCACTGATTAGAATTTGAAGAGAACATTACCAACATTAAACAACTTGTTATAAGAGGATTATGTCTGTAATAGGGAAATCCTAACATGCCAGCAACCAGTGGGCTGCGATTGCAAAAAGTAAGCAAACTTCAAACGACCCTTGGTTATTTTCAGTAACGAAACATGATAAGAAATACTTGGTCTTTATCGAACAGAAATCGTGCAAAGTTCAGGATCAGCCAGGATTTACGAATTAGGTACAGTACTGGCAGAAATAAAGTGCTCACCAGCTAAAAAATGATTGCCATTATTATACCAATTTTGTATTGATGCAAAAATATAAAGTCTATTCGACCAAAATGCAGCTTTTGTATAGCATTATCATTCTGTTTATTCAAAATCATGATTAAGTTTGTATAGCTTAGTTTCTGATGTATCATATGCATGTGAATGTTTTTCCGCCTGGCAGAAAAAAAAGTGCTCAAAACCGACATATAATTTTCTTGAGTGCATCTTGCATGGCATTGCCTACCAAACTGTCACAGCACATTCAGCCTATCAGAAGGTGTCGGGCACTGTTTGTTTTGGTTCTGTTCGCGCCGGTTCGGATTTCGTTTGGATGTTGAAAATGGATTCGAAACAAATTAACCTATCCGTACGAAAATTAATTGTGAGGGACTGTCAACAGCAAATATCTATGCGTAAAATTTCCGTCAGATATGGAGTGAGTTATTCTGGTGTTCGCAAAGTTTGGAAAAAGTTTCAGGAAACCGGATCAGTAGCTGATAGACATGGACGCGGGCGGAAGCGACTCACGAATCCGCGTGAAGACACCAGAATTATTCGTGAAACCAGGAAAAATCCAACAGTTACGAGCCGAGTGATAAAGGATAATCTGCAGCTGAGTATTTCAGAACGCACTGTGCGCTCCAGGCTTCAGGATGCAGGTTTAAGGAGCGAATTGGCAGTACGTCGCCCATTGATTCAAAAGAGAAATAGAGTTAAACGGCTAGAGTTCGCTAAAAAATACGCCGAGAAACCAGTTGCGTTCTGGAAACAAGTTTTATGGTCTGATGAGAGCAAGTTTGATCTGTTTGGAATGAAAGGGCGTTCTAAAGTGTGGGTTAAACCTGGCGAACGACTTTTGGGCCGGAATGTGCAAAAAAACCGTAAAACATGGAGGAGGAACCATAATGGTGTGGGGGTGTTTTGCTTGGTCTGGAACTGGTAATTTGACTCAAATCGATGGTATAATGACGGCTGATAGGTACATAGACATTATTAATGAAAACTTGGAGGAGTCCTTGTTGAAAGTTGGACTGGAAGACAAGTTTATCTTTCAACAAGATAATGATCCGAAGCACACGGCCCGTAAAACCATGACGTTTTTCCGTGGACGTCGCATAAAACTTCTTGAATGGCCACCGCAATCACCAGACTTGAACCCAATTGAAAATCTATGGTCAATTCTCGATCAGCAAGTTGACAAAGGAGAGGTAACAAACAAAAAAAAGCTCTTCGAAGCCCTCGAGTGCGCCTGGCAAAGAATCGACGAGAACCATCTGAAAAACCTAGTTGAAAGCATGCCTCGACGTCTTCAAGCAGTCATCAAAGCTAAAGGAAGTCACACGAAATATTAAATTCAATGTTCTTGGTTTTGAAGTAAACATATCACGGATGAGCACTTTATTTTTGCCACTGAATTAAAAAGTTGTTTTGTTTATTGTTTTGTTAATAAAGTCACATGAATAATTTTTCGTTTGTTGTTTCTCATTTCGAAAGAAGAATTGAAGTCATTCATTTTGACCCAATATGTTACCACTGAATCGCTGCAAATCAAAAAGTTGTATTCAGAAAATAAACATAAACCAACGTGAGCACTTTATTTCTGCCAGTACTGTAGGTGTCATGCGCATACAATAAGCAAACTCTTAAAATAAAGGGCGATACGGTCAAAATTTGGTCAATATCAACTTGACGTATTTCTTTCAATTTTGCATTTAAAAAACCTGAACACCCCTCATTTTGAAGGTGTGTGTGTGTAGAATGTTGCTCCTATTTTGATTTTGGAATTCACTCTTCAGTTGTCAAAATGCCGTCCAAGCAAGAAGAGCAGCGTATCAAAATTTTGCTCGCGCATCGCGAAAATCCGAGCTACTCGCACGCAAAGTTGGCAAAATCGCTAAAAGTTGCCAAATCAACCGTTACAAATGTAATTAAAGTGTTTGGGGAACGTTTGTCGACAGCCAGGAAGTCTGGATCGGGGGGAAATCGAAAACCGGAAGCCGCTGAGATGACAAAGAGAGTTGCCGGTAGTTTCAAGCGAAACCCTAACCTATCTCTCCGAGATGCCGCAAATAAGCTGGGTGTATCGTCTACAACCGTGCATCGAGCCAAAAAACGAGCCGGACTATCGACTTACAAGAAGGTAGTGACTCCAAATCGCGATGATAAACAAAATACGACGGCCAAAGCGCGATCCCGGAGGCTGTACACGACGATGCTGACGAAGTTTGACTGCGTGGTAATGGACGACGAAACCTACGTCAAAGCCGACTACAAGCAGCTTCCGGGACAGGAGTTTTATACGGCAAAAGGAAGGGAAAAGGTAGCAGATATTTTCAAGCACACGAAACTGTCAAAGTTCGCAAAGAAATATCTGGTTTGGCAAGCCATCTGAACCTGTGGCTTGAAAAGCAGCATTTTCATAGCTTCCGGGACTGTCAACCAAGACATTTACGTGAAAGAGTGTTTGAATAAACGTCTGCTGCCTTTCCTGAAGAAACTCGGTTGTTCCGTACTGTTTTGGCCGGATTTGGCATCTTGCCATTAAAGGCCATGGAGTGGTACGCCGCCAACAACGTGCAGGTGGTTCCCAAGGACAAGAACCCTCCCAACACGCCAGAGCTCCGCCCAATTGAGAAATACTGGGCTATTGTCAAGCGGAACCTAAAGAAGACCAAAAAAACTGCTAAGGACGAGCAGCAGTTCAAGGCAAACTGGCTTTCTGCGGCGAAGAAGGTGGACAAGGTGGCTGTACAAAATCTGATGGCAGGGGTCAAGCGTAAGGCCCGGCAATTCGGATTTGGAAAAGCGGAAGCCTAACTGAATATTTTTCCTGAATTTTATACTAATTGAACTTGAAAAAGAAATTTAATTTGATTTTTTAAATAAACGATATCACCGATTTACACGCGTTTTCCCTTGACCAAATTTTGACCGTATCACCCTTTAATGGCTATGACCCATAATTCTGTAACCGCCAGCTGTCAGAGCAATACTGGCCCATTGCCGCTCTGCACAGCTCCGTGGCTGCCGAGCGAATGCAGCAATAATGTTTTTGTTGTTGTTTTAGAAGGGACTTTCACGAATTGGTCCTTCGTCCCTTAATGAAGCAAATCTGAAGGTGTCCTTGTTATATATCGTTCACTGTTGCATATGAGATGTTCCTTACATAAATTTGTAGTCTGTGATAGGAAAGTACTGCAAATTTAGTAAATTTACTCTGAAAAAATTGGCATGATAAGACATCACCTTATATTAGCCGTAATTTCAATAGTTGAATGTTGAAAATCAATCATTTTAAATAATGAAGCGTAGAAAATGTTCCGATCGATTGGTGCAAACATTTTGGAAATTACTCTTGAAGTGACTTAGTTATTGACGTTCAAAACTTATACATTTTTCGTGACGATCCAAATTTTTGCAATTCGAACGTGTACCCCAGTATTGAAAAACAAAGAACTACGAGATGTAAATCGTTTGCGGAAATAATGTGTTCGAAATAGCAGTGGGAAGTATCTTTAAGTACCATCGATCGATTGAAAACAATTGATTGTTTCAAACATCCTGCCGTTAAGAAGTTGACTTACGAGCTCTCCATACCTCATTTAAGGAAGAGTGGCAAGTCAAAGATGGCAACAGCTGCAAAAATACCAGATACTTCAAGTGTAGAAATACCAGATGTTCCAAGTCCCGTAAGCCTTTTGACGCTATACTTAGCGATAAAATTATACAATCCATCAAAAAGGAAATATTCAACAGAGGCATTCCTGGAATCTAAGTGTCACCGATAAAATTTGAGAAGTTAAACTACGTTTACTTCCTGAGACTGACGAAGAAAACGATTTCAAAGAGCTAATTCAAAATATGATAAAACCATTTTCAAATACGACTACAACAAGGAACGGACAATTGTTAGTTTTGTCGCTGCGACCAAATTCGAGGACAGTTCAGGATGCGATGGAGGAATTCAATTCAAATCACAATAGAAGCCACTAGCAAGTTAAGCAAAACAAAGTTGAATATAAATACGGAAGGTCAAGATTTGTCAGAATCAGAATGTGTAAAAGATATGGGAAAAATTGTGATAGAGGGGATAAATGTAAAAAATAGCATATTTGAGTCGTATTTAAATGGTTGATGCATATCCATTTAAAGACAATTCAAATATGAAAACTCCTAGGTTTATTAGTAAGTGTTTTATTTTATTATTTTTTATATGTACATCTTCACGTTGTAACCTTTGACGAATGTTCCAGCTTTATATTCTATATTTTGGTGTCAGTTTGAACATTCATTTTATCTAAAAATTGTACTTAAATGTAAAATAAATGCAAGAATTTATTGAATTTTATAAAACGACTACATTTTATGACAAATTGATGAACTCCAAATTCCAACTCCTATTAGTAATTAACATAGCTTCATATATTAAATTTATAAGTCTTTCACATACAAAGTGATTTTCTTTGGATTGTCCTTTGAATTAGAAATCCTTTTGGATGAAATTTGATTTTCTGAAATAGGTACACAGCAACGAACCTATGTTACATGTATTGTCTTAACGTGGCTATAGAACCCCTCAAGTTCTTCTGACATTTTTGTATACTGTTCAGCTGATATGAAGCATACATTCAGTTTTGTATTTTTATTATTTGACTCTCCCCTGTCCACTACTAGAGCCTCTCATGGATGGAAATTATCTGCTTCTGACAAATTTCATCATTAGATATCGTTACTCCGCGCATATGCAGAATACAACAATAACAACTATCAAAGTTATGAAAAATTTGTTGTTAGAAAATCTTTTTTTCCTTAAAAGTGCCCATCTTGCAATGTATAGCGAGCTTTTAGACAATTATATTGTCTTTTTGAGAAAAAAATTTCGTCCAATTCTAAGATAGCCATTTATTGCAAATCGACTTTAAATTAAAAAAAAATTTTTTTTAGCGTGCAAGAATCGAGTTTACAATTTTTATATTTTGTTTTTCATAAAAGTTAGGACGATTTTTTAAATGCCACCTCTAAATTACTTTTTTGTAAGTCTTTTCTTTTTTGAGTTATGTTGATTTAAAAAAAAATCGATCAAAAAATGTATGCCCTTTTCAAATGGTAGTCTAGATAAATTTTGAACAAACAAAGTATGCAAAGTTGCTTGAAAAGACATAGTCTACCTACCCACAAAGTGTCATTGGATTCTGAGAGGGTGCTGCTAATCATGAAGACGAGTTGGCGTGAAATTCGTCATTTATAGTTGGTCCTCGCTCACAAAGGAAACTAAATGTGGGCGGACCTATAGTTAAATCTGCATATTCGACCACTTTGAAGTAAATATAATAATTGTAATTTAT
Source organism: Aedes koreicus (assembly GCA_024533555.2). Taxonomy (NCBI): domain Eukaryota; kingdom Metazoa; phylum Arthropoda; class Insecta; order Diptera; family Culicidae; genus Aedes; species Aedes koreicus. Next base: position 234,165 of record JAHHFK020001638.1, on the reverse strand, counting down.
TAACAAACATTCAAACACTATTACTGAACTATTATTATCAACTAGTTTATTTGTGGACGCAGTTGCACCCGTGGCAAGTGTTTTTTTTTGCTGGGTTGTTTACATTTGAGAGCCGTGAAAAATACTAACTCACTCGATTGTAAAATTTTCCTAAAGCTGAGGATAATTGAGAAGCGATAATGCGAAATCCAGAATATATATTTTTTCAAAAAAAAAAAAATTAGTTTTAATACCCCCCTTTTTTTTTTTTTTACACATAAATATCAATTGCTAAAATTTTGAGTAATAAATACCTAAAATGTGCGCATGAGGCAGCAAGCCGTGCTTCGAAACTGACGTGTTTTGCTTTTGCTGCGTCGTTTTCGCGAAAAAATCAAACAGTAATTCGTAATTTAACTTGAACTAACAGTGAAATCATAAAATCTCCGCGTGCATTGTGTAAGCCGTAGTAAATACAATCGATTCCCTTTCGAAATGTTTGAGTGTCGGTAGTATTTCCCCTTTTTTTTGTTTTTGTGCTCCGCCCCCGCACCCGGAAGAAGAGTTACATCAGCTTAGTTTTGGTTATTAGTGGTGATATTGTGACACTCGGGTATAATTTATTAGTTTAGAGTGTTTTTCCGCTTTGTCGCGAGTGAATCGATGATTATTAGCAGTTTTGAAGTTCGAAATAGAGTCGCCTCATTGCGGGGATTTGCATTATTGGCAGTGTGTGGAGTGAAAAAAAAAAAGACGAGTGCAATGTAGAGAGCAGCCATTTGCTGGTCAGAAGCAGCAAACGAAAACAACGCGCATGGACGGGTGAAAAGCTTGCACATAATTTTAGGTGCATTCACCACGGGGTGTACAGAATTTTGTTATGCGGGTTGCATATCTAGCGGGCGTTTCGCAACGTTAATTTTTGCGCATATTTAATCGCGAGTGCAAAAAATTAATTACGAATCAACGTCGACATTTTTTTTTTATGAATGAACAAGATAGTGTGATTCAGGAGGCGGACATGGGTGAGATGTATTTGACTATAACTATATAACAATAATCTTATTTTCAAATAATACTAAATACGTGCCTGGTTTGGAAATCCAAAATGTCCAAATCTGGAAGTGTGTTGCAGTGCCCTTATCCAAATGATATCGGTAATGTTTACATGCGGGGCTTATTGTATGTGAAAGTAACTTCGGAATGGGCGTGACTCTACAGACATTCTGAAATGGGTTGCTGGATCTGCAGTAGAGCTATCACTTTCTAGCTCCCGGATTAAAGCTGCTTCCAGTGGTCACTTGAATGATTGTTGTAAACAGATTTCTTCCATAATACCATTGCCGGCCGATGGGTGTTAGATTGGACACACACACACACACACACACACACACACACCCCCCCCCACACACACACACACACACACACACACACACCCCCCCCCCCCCCCCCCCCCCCCCCCCCCCCCCCACAAAAACAAAAAAAAACCCCAGGGGAGAAAAAAAAAATATTTTTTTAATTATTAAAACCGAAAAAAGAGCAGGAAGTGGATAATATTAATAAAATAAAGGAGGGTTGTTTTTTTTTTTTTCTTCGAAAAGTTAAGAAAAAAAAAAAAAGACCCCGCCCCACCCCCCCCGGGATTTTGGGCGCAATAACTCAAATTTGAGAAAAATAATACACTCTCGATTTTGCGTTCAAAAATGTTTTAGTTTTGGGTAAAGTTTATTACCGAGAGAGTAAAAATTTTTCACGGGGTGTAAATGTGAACTACCCAGCGCGATGTTCATTGTCTAATTCTTTTCTGCATTATAATAATAGATTCTTTTCTGCATTAAAAAAAAATCAAAATTTTCAACGTCTGTTGTCTGTGATTTTTTTCATCAAATGCTGTGTCTGGTTGTCTAAGGTTGTCACTGGTTTTGTTTTCTGCATCTGATAGTAAAAAAGAATTGAAGTGTCAAATATTTTATTTTTTGTTAGAATTTCCCCGCGTGCTGCGTCTGGTTGGCTAGTCGCCGGACAGACAAACTGGGCTATTATATATATGAATATTATTATCATTCAATTACTATATCTAATATACAATTGGTATTTTTTTCTATGTCGGGTGACTTCAAGAGCAACTTTAGCCAAAGAACGGGAGCATCCCCTAAAAAATGTAAAAGAGCCTTATGACTTTGCAAATCAGATAATAGGAGAAGATTTAACCGAATAGACATTGCTAGTTATTATCTACTACAGAGAAATATGATAAATGGCTCCAGAGCTAAGCGATAGTAGTACAAAAAAAATTCGAGGAACCCAGAAACTTTGTTTCATTCCTTTCAAATCAACTCAAATCAAAGCCAAACCTAATTCCAACTGTACTGATAATATATGAATGTTTGATACATAAAAAAAGTTGAATAAATAGAAAAAGATACTTCCAATGTTTCAGTAAAATATCTGTCAATTGTTGATGCTAACGAATATCGTTTTGAATAAATTATAAACCATTTGAAAGATGTTTTTGTTTAATTAAGTTGTGAATGTGTCCTTGGCTTGCATAACATAATAAAAATATATATGTTACTAGCTGAACCCGGTGTGTGCGCTGCTACGCTTGCAACTAAATGAAGGAAAATTTAATATAACTGGCACGTTTTTGTTTTTTTTTTTCGAAATGAGTTTTTTTTCTTGAATAAGCATGGGCTCAAACTTCTATCAAAACATGCTTCTTACCCGAGAAATACACGTTTTGTGTTTAAGTAACCTGGATAATTCTCAATTTTGGTAGAAATTTGTGTTTCATTTGTATGGGAGCCCTCCCTTCCAGAGGGGGTGGTTTTTCGAACCCTTCCTAAGAGAGAAGGGGTCTCAAACAATCATAAGAACCTTTCCCAGCCCCAAAAACCCCTTCTTATAAATTTTCACGTGGGTCGGTTCAGAACTTTCCGAGTCTATAAGGGTCTGATAGACAGACAGACAGACAGAAATTAATTTTTATGTTTATAAAAATCTAGCCTCCAAAAACCCCCATATGCTGAAATTGGTTTCATTTACTTGATTAGTTCTCGAGTTATGCAGAAATTTGCTTTTTATTTGTATGAGAGCCCCCCCCCCCTCCTTTTTTCAAAATGAGGAGTGGTATTGAACTGCCATAGAAACATTTCTCTCCTCCAAAAACCTCCACATGCCAAATTTGGTTCCATATGCTTGATTAGTTCTCGAGTTATGCACAAATTTGTGTTTCATTAGTATGAGAGCCCCCCTCTTACAGAGGACGGAGGGGTCTCGAGTTACCTTAGAAACATTTCTTGCCTTCACAAAGCTCTACCTGCCAAAATTGGTTCCATTTACTTGATTAGTTCTCGAGTTATTCAGAAACTCGTGTTCCATTTGCATGGGAGCCTCGCCCCCCCCCCTACCAGAGAGAGGAGGGGTCTCGAACCACCGTAGAAACATTTATTGCCTTTAAAATCCCCGCAAGCCAAATTTGGTTCCATTTGCTTTATTAGATCTAGAGTTATGAAGAAATTTCAGTTTCATTTGTATGACAGCACCTCTTCAAGGAGAGGGGAGGGGTCTCAAACCACCATAGAAAAATTTTTCGCCGCCAGAAAACCCCACATGCCAAATTTGGTTCCATTTGCTTAATTTGTTCTTGAGATATGCAGAAACTTCTGTTTCATTTGTATGGGAGCCTCCCTTTCTAGAGAAGGGAGGGGTCTCAAACTACTATACAAATATGTCTTGCCTCCAAAAACTTCCGCATGCTAAATTTGGATTCCTTTGCTTGATCAGTTCTCGAGTTATGCAGAAATATGTGTTTCATTTGTATGGGAGCCCCCCCTTTCAGAGGAGGGAGGGGTTCCATACTAGCTTCAGAACCTTCCCCGGCCCCACGCTGATCGGTTCAGTAGTCTCCGAGCCTATTAGGCACAGACAGACAGACAGACAGACAGAAATCCATTTTTATATATATAGATAGAAGATGTAACACCCGCAGAAAAAGCCCAAGCAAACGATCAGGCAGTTCCCTCCTTTCCTTTTTATCGATACGTAATAATTAGTTGTAATTAGTGCCGACCTGCGGTTTTAGAAACAATATACACTGTACATATTTAAAAAACATATACATAAAAATTGAAAAGCAGGGTCTCTTGCAGTTGATAAAAAAATTGTCAAAACTTAATCATTTCTTTGTTTACCATTACCAAATTTCTATGGTAGGTACTAGGGTATTTTGAGATATTTCTTTAACACCATTTTGATTAAACGAACCGTTTTCGCAGTATTTAAACCATCAGTACCATTTTAACAAAGGCCCTGTTTTATCAAAGTTTAAGTACACTGGCCGGTAGCTACGCACGGATACCTCAGCAGAGGTATTTTCCCTTGTTGTCTCGTGCTTTCAATATTGACTAAGCACTCAAAGAACTTTACAATTTACAAATACGTCATAAACTTTACCTGTAAAGTGATGAAATCCACAACGGATCTTCAAAAAAGGTGAGCCTGAAATTGCGGGTAAATAGCAACACTTAAAGCAATGAGCAATGCCAAAAGTCACTGTCAACTAGATCAAAATCTTTAAGACCACTGACGAACCGTCACATGTCACAAGAGCGTTTTATTTGTTTCCATTCGCTTTCTGAAGCGATTGAAGAGAGACGCAAACCAAGGAATTATTGTTTCTCCATGAGTTCATGTCTTTGCCCATAGTACTATGTTAAACGGTTGGGTAGATGACGGTAAAGTTCATCATATTCTTTAATATGGCGTCGGGGTGAAAATATGAATGAAGCTTGTTTGAGCTGTTGCCTCGATTGGTTGGCAATTAAACTCTGTCAAAATACATGTAATCGATAGGAAATGAACATTTCCTCGAAAAAAAAAAAGAGATCCTAAATCGAGACAATTATGTAAGCAGACAATTCCAACCGGCACAACCATTGACCATCGCCGCATTGCAAGACTCGCATTCACCCGAATCGTACCATTTTAGGCGGATGTTCATCAAACCGCATTGAAGGCATTTAACAAGTAGCTGGAGGTATAATTTGCCTTCCCTCGTGGGGGTGCACATTGTTCGTCCGCGTGTATCGATCACCGCAGACACCATCAATTTCAATTAATTTGTACAAGCATTCTTTTATTCTGATGCATCTCAGCGTGCATAAGGATGCAGCGGTTTTGTCGGTCGGTTTGTGCGGCAGATTCCAGCGATGTTGATGATGATGATGATGGAGCTGATGCAGAGGAATGTACAAAAGACCTTCGCTCGGATACAAACACACGCATTAGCCGGCGCAGTGGTCAACAGTTGGCTTAGTTCTAGGAATAATGTAGTTGCAAACCGCTTCCATTAAAGTGCAAGTGCACTGCGAACGGGTGCCCGATGGATTTCGCGTACGGCAGTAGTGCGGCGGCGGTTTGATTGATTCATGATTGTTAATTATAATATTTTGTATTCGCTGCGCTTGTCCTTTTATCCGGTAAGGGATGCATGGTCATATGAGGCGCGGCGGCTTAGGGATGGTCAAGGTGTAAACTTTCCTTCTGAAAATAAAAATATGCCTGGCAAACAGTCAACACTTATCGCTTCCCTTTGCAAATCAAAACTGTTTCAAAACCCAACAACTGATTCCCTTCGAGACAGTCCTAGCCGAACCGGTACAGCAAGCAAATCTTCTCAGCCATGCTGATTTGTTAGGTGATCTATGGCTTTGGTGCGGCTCCAGCTAAAGCTTATTATCGTGTCACATGTGGATTCTCCTGGCGCTCCCCAATGAGCGAGCGAGAACCGAATCCTATGGGGGTTGTCCTCAACGCCGCCACCACCGCCATCAAGTTCTCACCCGGATAAACTGCTAATCTGTCAGCTATGCACTCGGGGGGTTTTTCACGGCACTTCGCTCGGTGTTTGTGGTCGATTGCCGACTTTATTATCTAGGAAATGGGTGACGCAATCCGACCGCGGTATGCTTGCTTACCGGATTCAACTCGGCGCCGTTGTTGTTGTCTTCTATTGTGCCTCCGCAGTTGATGATGGCGTCAAATCGCATCATTATCATGTTTGTACTATTATTGGAACATGCAACTTGGAACTCGCCCGGTCACAGTCCTCGCTGCGAAGGTTGACCCCGTGTTGGGGGACGCTCACGTGCGATAATGAGATATGAATGCGCGGTTAGATTGATGGCTTTGTTAGATTTGCAGGGTCTTTATCTCGCGATGCTTGGGTTTTGTGTGAGTCGGAGGGACCAGCACTAGTAGATAATTGATGTCGAGTTGAAGAATTTCCGGGATTCTCCCGTGTTGACGAATGTTTGTTTGTTGTTTTTTTTTAAGTCACAGCAGTTGCTATAGCGCAGCTGGAACATCATTTATTATCAAATGCCACAACTGTTTAGTATACGATACAAAATATGCAATTTAAAAATCGTGAAACCTCCCTAGTTTTTGTATGAAACGTAGTGCTTGGAAGCAAATCCTGCAAACATTCTGGAAAAGGGTTTCTGGATTAGCAATAGAGTTATCACTTTCTAACTCCCGAATTTCCCTTATCATATTTTTTTTCAGCTTTCAATATTTTGTAGCAAATCCTTTATTTTCGATAATCGCGTTGGCTCGTTGAGGCATGAAGTCAATCTGGTTGTCAATAAAGTTCATAGAAATTACTGTCCAAGACTTTTGAATTTGCTCGCACAGTTGTTTCTTATTCTCAACACCAGATAACTTTGACACCTATTTTCAAAGACTTGTTGAGTGCAAGTTTAACATTGAGTTATATTCCGAAAAGCTGGCGTCAAGTGAAGGTTTTATTCATTCCAAAGGCTAATAAGAAGGATAAAATGTCATCAAAATCCTTCACAGCGATTAGTGTATCATCTATTTTGTGTGTGTGTGTGTGTGTGTGTGTGTGTGTGTGTGTGTGTGTGTGTGTGTGTGTGTGTGTGTGTGTGTGTGTGTGTGTGTGTGTGTCCAATCTAACACTCATCGGCTGGCAATGGTATGGAGTGTATCGAATATAAGCTATCCACATACATTTGCGTTGTACGCATGTATTTGTGATGGTTTTTTATGCTCTGAACACTGCATGCTGTGCGTTTGACTGTCAGCTTTCTTTTGTTTACTTGTTTGTGCGGTTCAAATTCTGCGTTTTCAAAATGTCGCGTATTGAAAAGGAAGTGAAAATTAAGGTTCTGGACACATGGCTAAGTGAGAAGGGTATTACTATGCGAAAATTGGCGAAGCGGTTTGGAATTCATCATGCGAGTGTTAAAACCATCATTAATAAGTTTGGGGAACACTATTCTTTGGATGAGCTACCAGGAAGAGGCAGAAAACCCGGTTCTTCCAACCCGAAACTGGAGCAGAAAGTGGTATCTCTAATCATGAAGAACAAATCAATGTCAATACGTGATTTGGCCAAAAAAGCAGGAACGAGTGTCGGAATGATCCAGCGTATCAAGAGGCGAAACCACCTGAAGACCTACAAGAAGCAGAAAATCTCGAAACAAAGTGCAGAACAGAAGAAGCGAGCAGCAACAAGGGCCTGAAAATTGTATTCGCGTCTTTTGTAGCGTCCGGATGCATGCGTTTTGATGGACGATGAGACCTATGTAAAGGAGGACTCAAAAACCCTTCCAGGTCCACAATACTTTACTGCCGTCGTTGGGGAGGATGTGAGCGATGCGGACAGGTCGATTCAAGTGGAGAAATTCGGTCGAAAGGTACTGGTATGGCAAGCAATATGTTCCTGTGGTTTGAAGTCAACCATTTTTTACACTACCGGAACTATAAATGCGGAAATCTATCGATCTGAGTGTCTCCAGAAGAGATTGTTGCCTTTATATAAGAAGCATAGTACACCTCCACTGTTTTGGCCGGATTTAGCGTCGGCTCACTATGCCAAAACCACTCTCAATTGGCTTGCGGAAAAGGGTATGGATTTCGTTGAGAAAAATATCAATCCACCAAATTGCCCTCAGCTTCGACCCATCGAACGTTACTGGGCAATCGTGAAGAGGGTCGTCAAGAAGACTGGTAAGGCAGCTGGGAACATGCAGGAGTTCAAAAAAATTTGGGCTCAAGCATCCAAAAAATGCGATGCAACACTTGTCCGGAACTTTATGAAGAGCATTCGATCCAAAGTTCGAAAATTCGTGAAGGAATAACTTAAATTTCATCCGGTCTTCATTATGTTCAAGTTTAACCTCGTACAATAAATGATCAATTTTTTGTATGAATAAAATATCGGTTTTCAACACAATTTGAAAGAAAGTTTGTGGATAGCTTATTTTCGATACACTCCTTATTATGGAAGAAATCTGTTTACAATAATCATTCAAGTGACCTTTGGAAGCAGCTTTAATCCGGGAGCTAGAAAGTGATAGCTCTACTGAAGATCCAGCAACCCATTTCAGAATGTCTGGAGAGTCACGCCCATTCCGAGGTTACTTTCACATATGATATGCCCCGCATGTAAACATTACCGATATAATTTGGATAATGGCACTGCAACACACTTCCAGATTTGTAAAATTTCCAAACCAGGCACGTGTTTAGTATTATTTGAAAATAAGATTTTTGTTATATAGTTATAATCAGATAGATCTCACCCTTGGTCGCATCCTTTGATTTTGATTTGAAGACGCAGCAAAAACAAAACACGTCAGTTTCAAAGCATGGCTTGCTGCGATCCATCAGCGACTAGTTTATCATCTATTATACTAAAAATAATGAAAAAAATAATTGATGAATTCATAAAATCAACGTACTTGACATGCCCGACGAAAAATGCTCCGGCCAAAGGATGCGCCAACTGTGGCGGCGCCCACCTAGCCTACGGACCGCAACTGCCCGAAACGAGCCGAATTTCTTCGAATACGGCATCAAACTAATCCAACCAGAAGGGCCGAAAGCAATTCAGCAAGGCCCCGCCCGCTCCTGCCCTGAGTAATGAAAACTATCCTGCTCTGCCGAACAGTTCGGCAACCGCCGGAATTCCAAGATTCGTGGCACCTCAGTCCACCCCCGGGATCAATCAACACCGACGCACCGACCCTCGCATCAGAGCTGGGGTGGCAGCTGCTCCAACCGATTCCCCTCCCGAGGAAAATAAAGATTTTTGCGGAGTCCCGTGGAAGACTTCTGCGGTGCAGGCCAAAATCGGAACAGGTGGAGGTCCTAGGTTATATGGTGTGCAAATATGGGGTCAATTGAGCCCCGCACCATCCGTGTATTCAACTGGAATGCTCGCTCTGTTAGAGCGAAAAAGATTGAGCTGGGAAACTTCCTTGCCCAGCAAAAAATCGACGTGGGAGTGATTTCGGAGACCCGGTTGAACCCGAAAATCAACTTCTCGCTCAAAGCAAGTGGGGGTGGTGTGGCTGTTGCCATTAAAAAAGGTATCCGGTACGAGATTCTGCTGCACCCGAAGACAAGCGTCATTGAAGCCATCGGCGTGAAAATCTTCACGTTATTCGCCGTCTACATGCCCGGGCAGTGTGCGGAATGCAATGGCACCTCACAGCTCTTCGTGGAAGACCTTGAAAAACTCACCATCAACCGAGCTCGCTTCATAGTGGCCGGTGATCTCAATGCTCGCCATACCCTGTGGAGAAATCATTCGACCAACAAAAACGGCAACCTTTTGGCTAATCACCTTAGCTCAGGTACGTCATACGATCCGACCTTTCTATTCCCAGCTGGAAGTACATCCACCCTAGACGTGTTCCTATCCGACTTGGCACTCTCGAAGCCGGTCACCCATCTCGAGCTAAGTTCCGGCCACTATCCGGTGGTGTGCGAACTGGACTGTAACCCAACGCAAGTTCCACTGTCGATGAGACGGGATTACCACCGAGTCAGCAGGGTAGCTTTCAGTCGCCTGGTGGACTCCCGTCTTCCTGACAACCCGGACAATTCATCAGTCGAAGCCATCGACACCCAGCTGGGTATATTCGAGGAAACTGTCCACGCCGCGGAGGAAGCCTGTATCCGATGGGTACTGGTGAGAAAGCAATACACCAGTATTGACCGCTAAACTCGTCAACTAATCCTACAACGGAAAACCGTTCGGCGACAGTTCTAACGAACCGGATTCTGAAGAAAGAAGAGCTCTGCATTCTCAGTCATCAAATTGGGGATCGAATAATGGCCATAAGGAATCAACAGTTTTCCAACAATATCGCCCAAATGAGCGACCACTTGAGGCCATTCTGGAAGGTGGCACAGGTTTGAAAGCAGAAGCCGAAAGACACTGGGGACATCCTGTTATCCCCGTGGGAGAAGGCCAACGCACTCGCCAACAAACTCGTTGAGGCTCACAACCTCGGTGCCAACATGGTGAGTCCCCATGAAGCTGCTGTTCAGCGAACCATTCGCCTTGTCAATCATTCAACATTTTTTCTTTTTCAGCGATCGCAGATTTTTCGCAAACTTTTGGCCAAATAATTGTTACTGCCAGTAGTTCGTCGTTAGCAGATGACGAGGAATACTTGTTCTTTCGTTTGGCTTAAGGTGAGTGTGTGAATGCTGGCATTTCATTTAAACGATATTAGATAATGCTGATTTGTAATTTGGCAGCGGAAAAACAAAAGTCTGAGTGACTCACAAGAGTGGAGAAAACCATCGATGTTGAATGTCGTGGATGTTGCTACACAATGGAAGAACGGGAGCAAGATAGCGTCTAACATTTTTTGGTTGCAAGGACCTGAGTTCCTGCGCTATGAGGATGAGTCTTGGCCGCAACAACCCGCCTTAGCGACGACGCATGAAGAAGTGCGAATGGACCAGATACACTACGATAATGCTGATGGAGTATTCGAGGTTCAACCGGTGGACGAAGTGGCAGCCAACTACGGCATATGTAATCAGGTTCATCGATAACTTGCGCCAAAAGAACATTGGACAGAATCTGCGCATTGAAGTACTCACGCAGGAAGAATTGTCCAAGTCCAAAATACTCCTGTAGAAAATTGCGCAAGAGGACGCTTATCGAGAAGAGATAACAAGGCTGGAATAAACTTAGGGTAGCCAGGATAATCGTCATCCTACCGTGTCCAAGTCGAGTCCAATTTATAAAGTTTGGCCTTTCAAGTTTGGGACTACGGATACGTGGTCGGATCGGTGCTGCATCGTACGTACCTTTCGAAGCCAAGTACCATGCTATTCTCTCCAAATGTCATCCAGTATCAACACTCATTACTGATTGGTATCACCGTCGGTTTCGTCATGCCAACCGTGAGACAATGGTGAACGGAATGCGACAGTGCCAAGTGGCCAAGGTGAGATCTGATGAGATCTGAGGGTTGCAAAAAAAAATACTGCGTAATCTGTAAGATCTCCAAAACCTTTCCCAAAGCAACGAGGATATAGCATACACCTTCACGAACACTTACAAACTGCCTGGAAGTTTGTATCTACTGCAGATTTGGTTGTTATTGTTGAGATGGCTACATTGCCATCAAAAACACCCAAAACCGTCCACCAGGAGCATTGGAGCAAGCAAAAATGTTTGTTCCATTTATTTATTACAGAATGTTAATGAAATCGGACGTTTTATACATAGGAATCTAAATAATTCAATCAACTCTTAACAGCATGCCTCACCGTATTCGGGTTTGTTCCACCTGCATGATTTTCAGCAAATTTTAATAATGACCAAAAAAGGCTGGGTGCATCAACATCACTTTCCAGGATTGTTTCAAGCTATGGTCCCCCCCAAAAAAAAAGGGGCCCAACAAAAGATACAACAAAAAAAAAAAGGTTTACCACAAAAAAAAAAAACCAAATTAAAAAATTTTTTTTTTTTTTAAAAAAAAAAATTTAAAAAAAAAAACAAAAATAAAAAAAAAAAAATTTTTTGCCCAACCTTTTTAAAACCCCCCCCCCCCGGCCCCCCCGATTTTTTAAGAAATTTGGCCCCAAAAACCCCAAAAAATTTTTTTTGAATCGATCTAAAGTAAGCCCTTTCGTTGGGCCTATATGTTGAAGCATATAACCCAAAACAAAGTAGTCAAGGATCGCTCAGCACACTTTTCTCCTGTGCTATTTTTTGTTGAGTGTGTCTACAAGCGTTGCCTTGTTCTGGGTGTTCCCGTAATGTGCCGAAGGTGCCGATGTGTTGACAGCCCAAATTGTAATTTTCTACTGAGCCTGGCAACCAGGTTATGCATATTGGCAAGGTTGCTGGTTTCTTATTTCTATAAGCTCAACTGTCAAAAGTGTGCCTCAGTGTGCCACACATCTGGTATGGATTGAAAATCAAAGTGCCACAGTTATGAAATATATCCGTCTAGTGTGTAAGACATAGTGGCTGGCACACTGTTCTAAGCGACTTACCCTTGGCGAAAAGGTTTTTTTTCCCCCCCCCAACGCCAATTTCCCCCCCCCCCCCCTTTTTTTTTTTCTCCCTTGGGGCGGCCCCCTGAAAAAAAAAACTGTTTTCTCCCCAAAAACCAAAAAAAAAGGAAGAAGAAAGTTTTTCAAAAATCCCCCCATGTTAAATTTTATTTTTTTTTTTTAAAAAAGAAATCCACCCCCTCCCCCCCCCGAGGTTTTACAGACTAAACATAGAAAACATATATTGAATTAAAGCGGGCAACTAAACCTAACCCCCAGTGGACCAGTATGGACATTTTTGTTTTGTGAAAAGTTCCACAGGCTGGAGCGGGAATCGAACCCTCACTTCATGGCAGTCGCTTGAACGACGGATGACGCTAACCGCTTGACCACGAAGCCCACAGTTTTGATTTTTACGTTAGGTTCTATGAAAAGAAGAGGAAGTTTTCCTATTCTTGAAACGGCGCCCCATACCATGATTTTTGATACAATCTGATAGCGTTCTACAGCTAGTTTATCTCTTGGAATATTGGCAAGATTTTTGCCATACACACGATCATTTTGCTGATTATAACTGCCCTGATGGCGGAAGAGCTTTTCATCCGAAAATAAAATCTCGCAGTCATCGTGCCGAACTAAAAGATTTCTGCTTCTTTGGACCCTGGCTTGTTTTTTACGCTTCGTCAACCCGTGAACCCGTTGTTCCTTGTACGGCTTACATTCCACATCATGTCTGAGGAGCCTCTCAAGCAACATATAAGTTTTATTACGGTTGAAAATACTTTTATATAACTAGATTTGGTTACAAAGGAGCTTACTCAACATAAAAGCATGGAGATGTGTTACTCGGGCTGTTCATTGAAGCAGGGGACATTTGAAATTGTTTGCTCAATTTACGGCCAGATACGGCCGGATTACGTATTATTCACTCCCTCACACATTTGATCTTCTTATTCGTTCTGGCAGTTCGTCTGGCACCTCTTTTGTGTTGAATATGGACATTTCCAGTTTCCTTGAACCGTTTTAAGGTACGGAAAACAAAACGCTTACTCACTCCGAACTGCTTAAGGCTATTGAATAAAGAATGTGCACACCAAAAAGTAGTCAACGGGAAATTAGTGGTACTAAATGGAAAATATGAGAAAATCAAAATTAAATCATTTATTTAAGACCTCATAAAAATACAAATATAAAACATATACAGTTAAGTCAATTTGACCTGTTATATCCAAATGCCCGCACCTTTTGTTTGACACCTTCCATCAGTTTTTGCACAGTGTCATCCGTCACCAATTTTGCAGCTTTCTGCCAGTTACGCCTGAAGCTTTTCTAATCAATTGCTACGCTATTCGTTTTTCGAAGATTCCTCTTGACCAGAGCCCAATACTTTTCGATCGGACGGAGTTCTGGCGAATTTGGCGGATTGCAATAATTTGGGACAATATTTACACCATTAGCAATGTACCAATCCTTAGCCAGTTTTCCATAGTGGCAAGATGCCAGGTCAGGCCAGAACAGCACCGAACCGTTGTGTTCCCGAAAGAACGGCAACAGTCGTTTATTCAGACACTCTTTTACGTAAATTTGTCCATTTAGAGTGCCAGTCGTGATGAAGATGTCGCTTCTGAGACCGCATCCACATATTGTCTGCCATACGAGGTATTTTTTTGGGAACTTCGACAATTTTTTTTGCTTAAAACGATCAGCAACATTTCCTCTTTGCAACGAGGTATAAAACTGTAGTCCCGGTATCTGCTTAAAGTCAGCTTTGCAATATGTTTCGTCGTCCAATATTATGCAGTCGATTTTGCGCTCTTGTTCTGGCTGTCGTTACGATTTGGAGCAACACCTACTTTGAATGATTTCAAGTCTGCACTTTTCTTCACTTTCTGGACGAACGATGGAGACATTTTCACTTTTTTCGCCACATCACGAACGGAGATATTAGGTTTCTTATTAAATTCTTTAATCACTTTCTTCCTCTTCGCGACGAAACGAGAATCATGGTTACCTCCGGAACCGACCTTTCTCTTTAAAGTTAAGCGCTGCTGAAAGTTTTTTAGCACTTTAGTAACCGTTGATTTTGCGATATTTAATGACTTGGCAATATCGCCGTGCGACATATCTGGATTTTCCAATCTTTTGTGCAAAATTGCTTCGCGCACGCGTTCTTGATTCGACGCCATTTTACTGAATAAAGGTTACTGTAGCCAAACGACGTCTTCATCATAGCACACATACATTAATATTCATATAGTAGTGATCGGATTAGCAAAGCGTACACGGAGAAGACTGCATTAGGGCATTTCCGACGACTACTTTTTGGTGTGCACATTCTTTATCCGACACGGTCTAAGCCTTTGCAAATGTAATTTTAAAACCTGCTCCCGTATGGCTTCCATGGTAGCTGATAAATATAAACAAACGGAATCGCTTATTTATTTTCAGCGATAAGCTGTCAAGAGAATACACTCAAAATGGGTATAATCAATTCCGAAGTTAAAATTACCCAGCTGAAATAAACCAAGACTGAAAAAAGGTGACACCTATTGTGAAACACACTGTAGGTTGAATTTCTGATCGACAGTGATGACCTCTTGTTCTTTATGTTTATGTGTGAGTATACAATCCATCTTCCACTGACCGACTTGTCCGGAACCTTGTCTGCAATTCTTCGATGGTTTATATGTTATCACTAAATACAAACATTTTTAGCCCTGTGATTGAAGGTGACAGCTCTATTGAAAATCCAACGACCCATTTCACGAATGCCTGCTCATACAAGAACATTTTGAGCCCCACATGAAAATCTTCACATGTCAAATAAATATATTCACAACTTGCAGAATCGAAAATGAACATCCTATCCTGGCGTGGAGGTATATTTTCGATAATATAAAATGACCTTACCAATGTTCCATATCTCAGCAGAAAAGCTCCTTCTTGCGCACTCACGCACAACACATGTAGATTTTATAGTTTCACCTCTTATTTTGGTTGAATAAGGAAATATTCTTAGCTTTGTTTCTCTCGAAAATATGATGCAGCAAAAGCAAAACACGTCAGTTGCAAAACACAGCTTGCTACGATCTCTCCTGCCTTCTTGCTCTTCATATTTACTTTAGAATAATGGTTGAATCCAATTGTTTCCTTAGACCGATATGTCTTGAAAAACATCTTTCCAATCGCATTGGAACGTTTACCACACTCAAAAGAACCTCTCTCAAACATCAATCCAAATTCCATTGATAACTCACATTGCCGAGCGTCATCGTTTTGCTATTTCAATTTAATCCGAAAACCATGTTTATTTGTCCCCAAGCAAGACGTTTTGATTGATTGTAATCGATCGCTGTCAGTTCGGATTACTCGCTCTTGGCGGCGGCCCAGAATCTGTCTATGTATCTCTCCATTCATTATGCATTCCAACTGTTCCAACCCCGACCGACCGAGGTCCATATCGGGTAGCAAAGCAAAATGCCACAAAAAGATGCGAGAAGGTGAGAGGATTGGTTCCACTTTCTGACAAATGACTTTCGGGCTCAAAGATCACGCCGAACGTGCGCGCTTTCATCGGCGGTCGAAACGCATCTCGCTGCGACTGTTCCTAATACAGGAAAAGGCGTTGAATATCCACCGGCTATGAACTTTTGGAAGAGCATATCAAAGTTATTAACAATGCTATTTGGACACATTTTCGGAATCCGTGGGTTGTTGGTTTGATTGCTCGGTCTGGACCGTTCCGCGGATGATGTTCGTTGCCGTTTGATGATGAGGAAGTTTGAGGTTAAGAGTTTTGTTTTTTCCCTCTCTCCATAGCAACAGTTTGAGCTATTAAGTGACTTTGTAGACGGTCGCCGTTTGGAGTCAAGTCGCCGACGCTCGTATTGTATGTCTGCTGGGTCTTTCCGGGGCATGTGGTGGTATAATCTCGCGGTTGACACGAATAAATCTCCATTTACATGATGAATGATTGCGGGTGCGTTTCCGGTCGAAACCGGTCAAGATGGTACAACCACCGAGAGTGGAGGCGACTTAATTTTTGTTTTGGTGGTCAACAAATTTATTCATTTTGCGTTGGTTGCCACATTGTTGCGCCTCTGTTGAACATGGGCCGTACGTGTAAACGGCCTAACGGGGGTACCGAGGTGTTCCGCGGAGCCTTCAGGGTGGTCTTTTTCGTCAGGCTTCGAATTGCTAGAGGTACAAATATTGTTAAGACATCAATTAATGACTGTTATTAGGCACAGTGTATCAAACTGCTTGAATAAATTTGTTCACAATGTGAATCAAATTTGCACAAACTACTACAATTAGGCAGCCTGGTAAGTATCATGTTCATCTGTGGTTGAAAGCTTATCTTCTCTATAATTAACGACTGTGTAATCAAAATTTGCTATATTGATCATGTTGTACACCGCGTTCAAAAAGAATGTATAGAAGACAAACGCCTTTTGGTACTTAAATGCAAATCAGGCCACTTATCGCTGAAAATTTCATCAAGAGTTCGTCCCCATCTTGACAGCCAGAGCGGTGCGCGGTGGTGACTTATCTTGTTCCCGATCATCGTGTACACAAGCTCGCGTAAGTACATGTAGATAGATATGCACACAGTCTTATGCAGCTACATGCAATCTGACGGGGTGCATATCTTCACTTGTCATCGTCACAGCTTGTTTGCACCCTCTTCTTTTTGCTTTGTTGCTGCTGTTGATGGTGTTGTTCGCGACGTCTAACAATTTGTACAGATTTGTTGTTTCGCCGGCAAGGAGGGGCCGCCTGAAGATAAGACGCGACGGTGTGTACACACGTAAAGTTATTAATTTAAATACGATATAATGGCAGGTAATTAAACTGACGGACAAAGCGCTGGCAAAACGTCGGTGATCGAGCGCGATGCTTTTTGTTCATGCAGCGCAAGTTGAACGAGTGACGCGGAATTGTTAGTGCAAAGAATGGCAGATTATTTCTCAGAACTTTATGAGACTATTGTGATTTTATATGAGCCCTGCGATTGACACAATGTGTCATTTTTCGTTAGCTTTTATTTGGTTATTCTTGTAGGTAATACTCGCAGAGCAGGAAAAAGCCGGGTTACAGAAACGGTATAACTAATTAATTATAGCGATCTTGACGATAGAATATAGACTAACAGCGCTGTAGTAGTAGTAAGTAGTAAAATTCTTGTTTATTTTGCATTCTTTGTCTTATATACTAATTAACAATTTTTAAGTGTTTCAGCCCAATGGGCTCTTCAGCATTGTTTAGTGTGTTTTATGTGCTTTATGTGTTTTGTATGTTTTATGTTTTTTTTTTTAAATTAATTTTCAGCCCTTGGGGCATTGTTTGTTAAAATTTGATAACCTACCTAATCTACAACTAAAAACTACAATTTGAAAATCCTAGGGGTGGGGAACCAGATTCCGGATGATCTGATGATCCGATGTCAGGCAGCGTGCCCTGTACCGGTTGATAGACTCACTAAAGCGATCGTCGAGCATTTTTATCTCGGCCAGACGGTGGAACTCAGATGTGCTTGTCCTCAGAGTGGTATTCAGGATCATCCTGAGAAACTTATTTTGAACACGCTGAAGCTTCAGGTGATGTGTTTTTGCGCAACTCTCCCAGATTGGCATGCCGTACTCGATGACTGGAAGTATGATTTGCTTGTAGACAGCAAGCTTGTTTTTCAGGGATAATGTAGACCTTCTGTTGATCAGTGAGAATAGTAGCTTCAACAGAACATTACACTTTGTGACAGTTTTGTCAACCTGTTCCCTGAAAATAAGCTTGCTGTCTATGGTAATGCCAAGATACACAACTGATTTGGCACATTCCACCGTTGTGTTGTTTATGTTAATTTTACAATCCTCAGGCGGAACAAGTCTGAGAGAATTGGAGTATGGGAAGAGGATGATCTGGGTCTTTGCCGCGTTGATACAGATCTTCCATTCGGTGAAGTATTCTGACAGAACATTCAGGCTTCACTGCAGTTTCGCTGTAAGCGCTCTTGTTACCCTACCATTGTGGACGACTGCGGTATCATCGGCGAATAACGACAGAGATCCCTTTTGAGGGAGCGGGGGTATGTCCGAGGTGAATAGGTTAAACAGAAGTGGACCTAGTATACTTCCGTGCGGAACACCGGCGGAGATCTCCTGTGCATTGGAAACTGCACCTTGCAGCGAAACACGGAAACATGTCCTGTCCGTCAGATAATTTTTAATTATTTTCACCAGAAAGATGGGAAGATTGTATCGATGCAGCTTGTACACCAAGCTATCATGCCACACGTTATCAAAGGCCTTTCCGATGTCGAGAAGTGCCATGGCAGATGATTTCGAAACAGACTTGTTCCGTCTGAGGATGTTGGTTACTCGGTTAAGTTGTTGAATTGTCGACCGACCACGTCGGAAGCCAAATTGTTTGTCGATCAGGATGTTCAACTCGTCGGCAGATGAAAGAAGCCGACGGTAGATTGCTTTCTCAAGCAGCTTGGATAATCCCGAGAGAAGGCTGATGGGCCTATAGCTCTTGGAACACGAAGGATCTTTCCCAGGTTTCTGGATGGGTATGACTTTGGCTGACTTCCAACACGAGGGGAAGTAGCCAAGTCGGAGACATTGGTTGAAAATCAACGCCAGATGGACATAGAACTGGGGGCTCAATTGCTTGAGCTCCAAGTTCATGATGTTGTCGAAACCTGGGGCCTTCATGTTCTTAGTCGCTTTGATATCGGTCAACAATTCGTCAGCTGAGATCTCTAACTATTCCGAGAAGTCGTTGGGACTTATATCGATGTTGTTTATAAGCGCGCTAACGGCAGCTTCGTGTGGACTGACGATGTTTTGTCCGAGATTATGGGAGCTGATGAAGTGTTGACTTATCTCAGCAGCCTTCTCTGCAGGAGTTATCAAGCGATCCTTAGTGCCATTGTTGTCTAGTGGGATCAGCGGTGGAATGGGCCTTGGCTTTGTTTTTTTAAAATTTTTGTCATCTTCAAGAACGGCTTTGCACACTCTGGGAGAGAACGGATCTTGTCGGCAAAATTGTTATTTTTAAGGTTCACCATTCTGGCCTTAATAATTTTTGTCACTCGATTACAGTGACTTTTTAGTGTTGGCAAACCAGTTCGCTGGTATTGCCTTCGGATGGCGTTTCGCAATTGTATTAAATCTTTAGTGGGTCTATCAATGGGTACAGAGTTGCTCACCTGATCAATCACCGGTACATATTGCTCTCGGGCCTGGGAGATCGCTTGCTCGATGCTCTGCAGCTGCCGTTCGATGTCATCAACCGAATCAAGGTGCATGTCGAAATCGATGTTGTCGTCAACGTGTTGTCGGAACCTCTCCCAACTGACGCGATGGTAGTTCCGTCTGGTGATTCGATGCCGGTTGACCGAGGAGCCAACTTCGGCCACCACCGGATAGTGGTCCGAACTGAGCTCCTGGTGTACTACCGGCTGGGCGATGATGTTCCCCATGTTGGTGAGGAAGATGTCGATTGTCGAATGGACCCCGGATCTGCTCAATCGGGTGGGAGTATCCGGGCCCAGGACGGTGTAATGGCCCTCTTCCAGGTCTTCCTGCAGAATTATTCCATTTCGGTTGCAACGGGTGTTCACCCAGGTTTCATGTTTCGCATTTAGGTCGCCGGCGATGATGAACTGCCCCTGCATCCGAGTTAGCTTGTGAATGTCGTTCCGTAGTACAGTTGTTGTTCCGTTAGCGGTGTTGGCTTGCTTGGGACAATAGGCCGCGATGATTGTGATAGGGCCGACGGCAGTTTCAACCTTGACTCCGATGGCTTCGATAGACTGCAGCTTAAAACCCGGAAGCAGATGGCAGTTGATGTTGTAGCGCAGGGCGATCGCAACTCCTCCTCCACTAGAGCCGCAACGATCAAGTCGCACAATCCGGTATCCGGGGATGAAAATATTGAGTTCCGGCTTGAGATGTGTCTCGGTGACGATGGCGATGTCGATGGCCTTCCTGTTAAGGAAGTCACCGAGCTCAAATGTTTTGTTCCGGATGGAACAAGCATTCCAATTGAGGATGCTGATGGTGCGTTTACGGTCCATATTTGAAAATAAACTTCATCGTCACGGATGTGGCGGCTTTTAGCTGTTCCTCCTTCACCATCGTGACCTCGGTCTTATGGTGGGCTAGCTCCAATTGCCTGGAGCTCATCCATCTCTCCACAATGCCAATGGAGTGTGAGGCCGTTAACTCGACCTCCTCGATGGATTCACCACATATCTCCAGGGTGATGTCGTCTGCGAACCCGACAATCTTTACCTCGCTCGGGAACTCAAGCCGCAGTACCTCGTCGTACATCGTGTTCCATAACACCGGACCCAGGATCGAACCTTGCGGGATACCTGTGGTGATCTGCACACGTTTCTGGCCTGCCTCTGTATTATATACCAGTACGCGATTCTGGAAGTAGCTTCCGAGAATCTTGTACAGGTACCCAGGAACCTGAAGGCGTTGGAGCGAGTCGGCGATAGCCGCCCAACTGGCGCTATTGAACGCATTCCTCACGTCAAGGGTGACCACCGCACAGTATCGTACTGCTCGCCTCTTGCGCTGGATTGCCACCTCGGCCGTCTTGGTGACGGATCCAGCAAGATAAAGATGGCCAGGTTCGGAATACCATCCGGTCCCGGCGCTTTGTTCACTTTTAGCGACTTTGCTATCGCAATGAGTTCATCATTCTTCACCGTCGCCTCGTCGCCGACCCCCGTTGTGCCGTTGTCGGTGCCCACGTGGTCACGGGTGGTCGGCTGAGCCGTCCACCCTTCCGTCGCTATGACAGCGTTAAGGTCTGGGATACTGGAATGCTGGTCATGGGACACGCCTACGGCGGCGGGGGGGCATGGACTCGGGTCGTGGCTCGGAAAGAGTCCCCCAACGATCACCTGCAGCAGCTCTGGTGAACGCTCGGTTGGAGCCGCCGATCCTCTGGTTTTGGCCATTACAACCCGGTAGGCGTCACCCCACGGATTCGTATTGGCCTTCTGACACAGACCCTCGAAGCAGGCTCGCTTGCTGGCCTTTATCTCCCTCTTTAGTGCGGCCTTCGCGGCGACTAGCGCCTCTCTACGCTCGATTCTATCGGCGTCTGAACGCGCTCTTTGCACCCTCCGTCTTGCGTGGAGGCATGTTCTTCGGAGGTCGGCGATCGACTCCGTCCACCAATACACCGTCGATCTTCCATTCCTCGGTTTGACTTCCCTCGGCATGGTCGCATCCCACGCTCGTGTAAGTGTCATAACGAGTCTTTCGCCGCAAGGTTCCTGGGTTTCGCGTAAGTTTCGTTCCCTCTCAAGCGCCTCTTTAAAAACCTCTACATCAAAGTAGGACGTCCTCCATCTGCGGGCGAATGGAGTGGATGCTCCTCCTTTCGCACGCTGCCTTGTATTGTGGACGATACAATAACGTACCGCCAAGTGGTCGCTATGGGTGTAGCTATCATCCACCCTCCAATTGCTAATTAGCCCAGGACTGCTAAATGTTATATCGATAATCGATTCCGCTCCATTTCTATGGTAGGTACTCTTGGTACCCACGTTGGCTAGGTCTACATTGAGCCTAGCCAAGGCCTCCAGAAGAATTTGGCCCCTAGGGTTGGTAAGGCGGATCCCCCACTCGAGCGCCCAAGCATTGAAGTCCCCCGCTATTACCAACGGGTTCAGGCCAGTTAGCTCCGTTGTCATCGAGCATATTGGAAAACTGTTCGATCGACCACCTTGGCGGTGCGTAGCAGCTGCAGAAGAACACTCCATTCACTTTTACAACCACGAAGCCTTCGTTTGTGTTGGACACAACCTCCTGAACCGGGTTCTTGCCCGTCGTCCATAATGCCGCCATATTAGCCCTGTCCGCAAACCAGTTCCCGTTGCCGGATGGGATGCGGTATGGGTCGGAAATTCGATATCCGATATCCGATGCCGACTCGCTAACTGTCTGACACAGCAGTTGCTGGGCTGCCTCACAATGGTTCAGGTTTAGTTGGGTTACCTGCATTACGGTTGGCTCGTTGGTATACCCTTAGCGGCCGGGCACTTGCCCCCCCCCCTCCATGACGTGCTTATCGTCCGGTTTCCAGGCGCACATCAAGCATTTGGGGGGACCTTTGCAATCCCGCGACTTGTGGCTAGTGCTGCCACACCTTCTGCACATGTTGCTCCTATCTGGGCCTTTGCATTCCCAGGACATGTGCAGGCTCTCTAGGCATCTGAAACATGCTTTCGGCGGCTAGTGCAGGCTTCGTGGGCATATTGACCATCCCACCTTCACCTTCGCCACTTTCAACGCCGCGTCTGCGTCGACTGCCGCTACCCTCAGGGTTGCCACCTGGGTCCCAAGTGGACCCTTCCTCAGACGTATGTCTGCGGCGGCAACCTCGACCTTGCACTGTTTCTTCAGTGCAGTGGAGATCTCGTCTGCCTCGGTGATCTCATCCAGGTTTTTACACTGGATCGTCACCTGCGAGACGAGGGCGCGCACCTCCACACCCTCACCTAAGGCCTGTTTTGCCAGGTCTCTATACGCCGGGCCCTTAAGCGTTGTCGCTTTTTTAAGCTCCAGGAGCATTTTGCCGGTGCGGGTACGGCGTATACTCCGTCGGCGCTTAGGCCTGCCAGTTTAGCGTCCCCGCGCATCGCTTTCAAGACCTCGGAGTACTTTGACGCTTCGGTCTTAACGATGACGCGGCCTCTCCGCGGTTACGCTTGCGGGCCACCTGTCGCTTATCTTTTTCCTTTTGTGGTTTTATTCCTCTTTTTTCTCACTTTATTCCATGGGGCTTCCCTGCCCCGCCTGGGGTCATCGCTTGTCCCCCTCCTAGCACAGGCATCTGCCTCCGTGCTGGTTATGGCTGTTGTTGTCGTTGGGGCCCTGCCGCTCGGGCCCCCTTCGGCGCTTGAGACAACACGTGAGCTGGACGACGCGCCTTTCGCGCTGGGCTTAGCGCCGGGGCCTCTCTCTTTGCGAGAAGCCGAAGCTGGTCGCGAGGATGGACCCTCTGACCCCGCCTCCACGTTCGCATAGGTTCGTTTCCCCTTTGGGGCTTCCGACACGATGCGCTTCTTAGAAACGCCGGGTGCCATCTCGCCCGGGGACTGCCTAGCCCGCTTAGAGGTCCCCGCCCCCATGGATAGGGTGGACTCTCCGACGGAGACGGATGATTCCGTCTGCGTCTGCTTCGAGGCAATGTCCCTCGCCCTTTCGGTGGCCGCTAGCCGTGCCAACTCTTTGGCACTTTGCTCGGCTAGCAGTTTGGCCTCTAGCTCCTCCCTCTCTTTGCATGCAGCCTGCACTGTCATGCGTAGCCTAAGAAGGCTCAACTTTAGGTCTTTCGCAATGTTGTTGCGCGACGACGTAAAGTCGATGATCGCATCCAACTGCTCCGAGACCTCCATCACCTTAGGAAGGGTTTCCCGCATCCTATCCATGGCCCGGATGAGTCCTGGCCCATCCATGGCCACGCCTAGCTTGGTGCCACCTGCCTCCGATGCCGTAGCACTACCGCAGGTGTCGCTCACGCCCGATCCCACCGTTTTACGCGGTGGGGACCTCGCTAGGCCGCCTTTAGCGAACGGATTCGCTCTCTCTTGGGTCTTTTTTGTTTCCTCCATGTTGTTTGGTCCCCCTCCAGCCGCTATCCAAGCCCACGTGGAGTAGTCGCTATTGTGATCCCATGGTTATCTATGCAAGCAGGGAGGCCATGCGAGGGTTGACACGGCCCTTCATGGGGAACCGTGTTCAGAGCCGGATCAGCGCAAGACAGGTATAGGTCATCTGAGC
The DNA here is from genome assembly GCA_024533555.2 of Aedes koreicus. NCBI lineage: Eukaryota > Metazoa > Arthropoda > Insecta > Diptera > Culicidae > Aedes > Aedes koreicus. The sequence continues at coordinate 210,037 of JAHHFK020001638.1, read as the reverse complement.
CTACTCCCGCCCGACTGGCGAGGTCGGGCGGTGGAGAATGGAACGTACTGGAGGCCTGCCAGGGTTTTAATGGAACGGAGACGACCTGTGCCGCGGGAACCTCGCCATTTCCTACTCGGTGTCACCCGGCAGTACTGAGGGAGACGACACAGGCGCCAGCCCGAATACAACGGTACCACTCGTGAATCTTTTCGCAGCCAGTTGCCATAATTGGGGTTTTACTGGCATCCACCCCAATGCGTCGTATGACGCTCCCTCCGTAGCTCGTTTAGCCGTTAAGGGGAGCTTAACGTTTCCAAGGTGCACCGCAGGGAGGCGAACTACATTCACACCTAATGCTATGTACATCCGTGCTCCCTCCGCCCCATGCTAAGAACCTTAAAATTTTACTCTACGGGACCTAAAGCTAATTGGGTTTCAAACATATAAAGGATACTAAGCTGAGTTCTATTTGATCAAGTATAAAATAAGAAACAGGCAACAAGCTTAACTTTGACAAATAAAAACGGTGCAAAAATGACAGCAGAAAACTTTTCACGTCTAGATTTTCACTACTTATTGCACTACTGTACAAAATTATCGTACAACAGGGGTTGCCAGATCCCACATACAAGGCAGGGGTGATCTGATCAGCGGTGCGAGCACACAGTCATATATAAATTACTACTGGTAAACCAGGTTTGACCTACAGAAAGAGACTGCAGCTGAAGTCTCCTTTAAGAAGTCAAACTACTAATGGCATTAACTCGATAAATTCTATAAATAGATATTGGACTCAGCTTCATGAAATTGGTGAAAGAACAAATCTTGCACCCACATAATCTATTCATAGTAATATAATTGAAAGTAAAAAGGAGTAAAATGGAAAGAGCTCACCCAAATTTCAAAGACGTCCGCCTCCCGCATCGTAACCACAGTGATGATTAGCTATAGTCGTGACTAAAGATGATCCCGGTGGACTTCCTCTTTTTGATATTGGAAGCAATCGACAAATTCCACTATACATCCTGGGGCTACATCGTTGCTGGTGGAATATCAAATGAATTGCTCACGAACAAAACAACAATCATCACATCTTGGGCTATTGGCCTTTTCAAGCTCAAAAGTGTTATAGAAAAATCACAGTTTTCAACGATTTTAAGAGAAAATTACAACCAAAAATTTCTGCATGAAGCAAAACGTGACAGCAAAACAAAAAACCAACCACCTTCGAGCAAAGCCTACTTCTCCGACATTATGATAACTCACCTCTATAATGGTAAGCTTTTTAATCGAAAATTTATTTTCATGGTTACTGCGATGCATATATTTCAAATAACTTGATACCAAACGTAACGTTGTGACGTACAGTCGTCACCGATACTTTAGTTCCTCTTCTTCTTACTGGTCTTGAACTGCATCCAATGGATAGTCTTTTAGGTATTCCGGAGGCGAAAGAGAGGAAACAAGGGTACATTCTTTGCAACGCTTGACATCTTTTTCAGCAACCTTTGTCATCAGAGGCTTGCCAAACATCGATCCCAAGACAAACGATGCAGAAGTCAAGGACCGTTACAAGTTGATGCCAACCGCCATCTTCCGCATTATAAGACGAGAAAGTAAAGACGTATCCGGAATCTCTTTTCCTGGTACACTTCAAGAAGAGTACGGTGACGCTGAATTCACTGCAAGCTATCCGCTCGCTTTTCCACATCATCGTTCGCTGGGAGCCATATTATGGCGGCCAACGTAGTGCCATCGGTGCCTCAATTTTGTACATGATAGAGCGGTCTGTATATAGAAGAGTCTGCCTTTGACGCTATTTTCGAGGAAACAACCATTAGGGATCCAAAAGGAAAACTTAAAGTTACGTAACACAAGAAAAAAAAAGACATGTTAGACAAACTGGGACATTCTATGAACATCGCAAAGAAACGATTCGTATCCATGAATAAACATTTCGATGACAACCCGGAAATGAAAGCCATTCACGAGTATATTGCCGTGGAGCTTATGGAGGAAACAAAAAAAACAAACCCAAACCCAATAAAACAAAAACCACACCCCCAAACACAAAAAACTTAAAAAAATTTTTTAGGCGGGGCCGCAAACAAAAAAACATAAAATTTTTTATTCTTCCGCTCCTCTGTTTCTCCCCCCCAATCTCCTGATAACCCCCCCACCCTTCATCAACCACCCCCCACACAATTACTAAAAAAATTACCCCCCCAACCCATCCCAACCATAAACCCTTATTTAACAACCATACTAATAACCCAACAACCCCACCCATAAGCTAACCCGTTGGGCATAGAAATTGCGATCGTAGATTATTTTTTCACTAAAAGTACAATCAGGGCTTTCCGATTTTGGGTGTCACTGAATAAATCGCATGCTGCGTTTGCCTTGCGAACATACAGGCGTCATTTACTACACTGGCAAATGCGCTTCACCGAACGATACGGATCACGACACAAAAGGAGACGGTAAAAGTTTGGCTCAGCGTACACAACGATTATGCATGTGTCGGGGCCCACTAGTTTCATATGGTATACAAAAACTGATCCATTCACATTCTGTGTATGTTGCTGATTCTGAATATGATGGTTCACCGGTTGTTACAGCCGGCGAATATAACTCATGAAAAAAAAAACAGTTTAGTGCAGATTATTGGAAATGTGCGCTGTAAAATAACTTTATTTTTTCGCAGCATAGCAGTAAATGTTTTTTTTTAATCAGTTCGTTTATTTGTTAGGCTCAGGCGTGTGTAACACTTTGCGGAGCCGATATTCAATATTGTTATTAACAATGTTTTATAATTGGTTTTAGTAAAAGTGGGGTGCCGATTACTCGTGGTTAACTCGAGGTTAATAGGTCACATCATCGTTTGGAAGGGGCTAGGCAGGTAACTTATTTAACAGCAGTATATGGTTTATATGAGACATTAAAATATTTGACTTATTTGGGTTACGTGGATTCTAGGTGGCCGCTCAAAAATTAAAATTAATTAACTAGACGTTCGGCTTTCATAGCACTCCTGTCGACGAAGTCCAGTGATTCTGGTGCTACAGTTGGTTGGCGAGACGAGTCGACACAAGATTGGGATGGACCGCAGAAGTAGTTCAGACTTAATCGACCGACGACGTCAAGACCGTCCGTTTTTGCACCGATAGGGAAATAAAGGCACACGACCTAAGGGCGATCCTGTTTTTCGTAATTACGGCCCATCTGAAGATATTTCGCTACATCGTCTTTTGTATTCATTTCAATTAAACTCTTTGGTATTAAAATTTGGATTTAGACGGAAGTTTTGGAGAAAGCTGTCAAGCCATATGTACAAGAGGTGTTTGGAGATGATCACTATGTGTTTCAGCAGGACGGAGCGCCATCGCATACTGCAAATCTCGTTCAGGGCTGGTGCCGAGAAAATTTGACCGACTTTTTGGACAAGAATGAATGGCCTCCCAGTTCACTAGATCTGAATCCCTTGGATTATTTCGTATGGTCATACATGCTGGCAAAGGTAAATCACCACAGGGCGTCTAATATGAACCAATTCAAAACCGTAATCAAACGAATTTGGGACGAAATGTCGATGGAAGTCGTGCGTGCCGCCTGTGACGGTTTCGGAAAACGTCTGGAGCTGGTCAAGAAGGTTAAAGGCGGGGTTATTCCAAATCATATGCTGTAGTTGATCAGTATTATATTGCAATCTAATGGGTAAAGTTATCAATAAAATCTGGATTATCGATTTGAAATAAATAGAGTTTTATTTTGTATGAGAATATATTGGACACGGTGTAATTCATGAGGAATCATATAATTCAAAAGTATTTCGTGATTATTCAAAGCACTCAATAATATTTTAGAAAAACTTTCTGTACTCAGACGTATTAAGTGTGTGCTCAAAGTATTCGATATTATTTGAAGAGTATTTAAAGAACTTAAAAGTACCTAAACGTATTTTAATGACTATTGCAAGTAAAATTTATACGATATTGATATTATTGGATGTGATTGATTAATTTTATGTAAAAATTTAAACAACAATTTGCATTCTTTAAAATTTTGTTTGGTATGCATTGCAACAAAAATTTCAGTTTAATCAGATATTTATACAAGCAAAAAATCTAACTTTCATTGTGATTAAATATCAGAGATTAAATTTATTTTATTCCACACGAAGCAGCAACTTGATGAAATAGTTCTATAAAGACGCGCTTTTGCATACAACATTATTGACAATGTATGGAATTTCCCAGAAGTTTACACGATTCATAATGTTAATTTGTAAGTTTTGTGACGCTTCATTTATTTGCATGAAATTGAACAGAAATTTACACAACTTTTTCGAGCTGTGTAGTCAACAACTTGATTAAATTTATTTTAACCCATTGGACCTGTTTTTGATTTTCCACTATATATGAAATAAAGTGAAAAAAAAATTGAGGCGAACTTGCCTGTATAGAACGATATTATTAATTACCGCAAATCCTCCTCAGCAACGTCTTCACAGAAGTTTTTAAGGCCTTTTCTTATGTCAGGCTGACTTATGTCAGGTCAGGTTTATTTATATATTTTGAGACTTCATTAAAGCAGTCCGTCAGTTGAACCGCGTAAAAGTAAGTAAAACAAGTAACTAGTAAACTCCACTGAATTACTGTTGAAGATTTTCTCATCCAAATGGTGATTCGACTATTGTATTTCATGTACTTAAGTCGATTCAATATTAATATAGGATTTTACTAAATACGTAATAAAAAAGCATACACTTCTACGCTTCTAAAAAAATAAGAAATATCATCGAAATGTATCCTTAACTACCCACAAAAGCATAAACTAACAAAATTGCGTTATTCCCTATGATAATGGGACTGTTACGTATTTATGGGCATTGATGGTACTTAAACTTGCAGTACATTATTTGTTAATGACTAAATGTTTGTCAGGTGTCTCTCTGCCTATAACCAATCGATTTTTGATTTATTTATTAGGACAGGACATACTATCGTTCTTCCGCACTGTATATCATGATATTATGTATGGGGAAGTTGTCTCATATTCCTTACATCTCTCCCTTATTCGCCGCACGATGGCACTAAAGATGGTCAAAATATGCTACAGTAATATGTATAGTAAAATAGATAAAAGTGAGTATGTATAATATATGTATGATATATTAATTCATCGAACTAGATTAATCATGTTTTGATCATTGTAGAATAGACCTGAATAGCATATAACATCACAACAATTTTAGGAAATGCTGAAAAACCTCGCTTCTCCCTTGACACGTATTTTAGTTTTTATCATTTTGTATTGCCACACTTTTCATAATCCCCTGTTCGCTAAAAACGTAACTTAATTGGCTTCAATCCTACAGTAAATCCCAAAAACACTCTAAAAAAACATATTTTGACCATAAATTAATCTCAATATGCCGCATCGGTCGTAACTTGTGCCTCGTTCTTTGCTTGCTCCGTTGTGTGCTCCGTTCCTCTCTTGGAAGAACAAAAGCACGGGCGATTCAAAGCTGTGTATAATCATTGAAGCCGGTGCTCAGCGATCATCATCGATCAGTGTGTACAATTGACAAGTATGGATCATTGCTTCGAGCATTCAGACAGTGCAACAACCACCGAATATTCAGGTTCTGTTACGGTTACTGAATCTGAACGAATTTGCGATTCTATGTACACGAACGGGTGGCAGTCTGACACACTATTGTTCAGTAGGGTCATGAATGATTTCCAAGCCCTGACGAAAAAAAAAAAAAAAAAGGACCTGTAAAAAAAATTCTTTTTTTTTGTTCGTATTTGGATCCCAACACCGCCCGTGGAAGGAAAAAAAAAAAAAAAAAAAAAAAAAAAAAAAAACCCCCCCCCGGCGCCCAAAGATGGTTGTGGGCTATAAACAGGCAGAGGAGGGGATACTAAAAAAAAACAGGGTTTCCAAAAAAAAAACCGCCCCACCACCAAAAAAAACAAAAAAAACAATAGAGAATAAAAAAAAAAAAAAAATATTAAAAAAGCGGGGTTTTTAAAAAAAAAAATTTTTTTATTAACATAAGCTGTGAAATGCAACAAAAGGTTATTTTTCTTAAATAAATCGAAAACTTAACCCAAAAAAGCATATTCACTACCCACACTGATTTTTTTCTCTAATCATTGCAGCAAATAATGTTCATAATTGAATGCAGCAAGTTGAGTGTGACTAAATTTAGTTTCATTGAAGTAATCAATAAACTACTAGGAGTGTATCGTATCGATTAACGTATCAACGCTGATAGGATAAGGCTAAAGTATATGATTAATGTTTTTGCTTAGCCGTCCGCTGGAATTCAGCAACATCTCCATTGGCCCTCTAACGATAAGAGAGGTTAATAAGGATCAGACTCATTATTTCATCAGCTGCTTCCATTCATTGCGGCCCGTGTAATTTTCCCATCGAGTCAAAAAGGTTCAGCTAGCCAGTAACGTTTCATAACACATGCAAAACACTCTCATCAAAGTGTAATTTTTCACCTAAAATTGGCCCCAAAATGATATAATTTGCCTGTCCGAACCTTTCACACCTATCTATCTGCATCAGGCCATAATTGTAACAAGTCAATTAGTCATTAATCATTTCCGTCGCCCGGTTCACGCCGCCATCCGTCTCTGTAGTGACAGTCCGATAATCGACTACCCTCCCCCAACACCATCCCCCGCACACCCATCCCCCCCAGCCGACACTGGCTCCGATGGAGAAACTCGAAAACCAGATCACGACTCATCGCCAAATGCGTCCTTATCTTTTAGGCAATTTGTAGCGACAACCCGCTCCCAGGTGGTTCCAAAATTGATTTGTTTTTTCATTATCTTTGGCTATCTCCCACTGCTTGCTCTTTGTCTGTCTTTCGACGGCCAGGGCCCCGGCCACGGTTGGGTTGAAAAATAATCTCAACATTTCGGCGCGTAAACAACCATTTACCTTCTCGCCGTTCTCTTCCGATCAGGCAATGGCAAGGCATGGGGTTGGGCAAGAGGGAATCGATTTCAAAACACTCCAACTTCAACTATCTAAAAACTCCGCCTCCGAACACCTTAGCTGACGATGACAATGACAACGACGACTCGACCCATTTTGGTTGGAAACTATGAAATTTTATGATTCCACTTCTTCATCTGCTCGCTTTGGAAGCCATTACTCAGCAAGTCCCGATTTGGGGCTCACGGTTTCAAGATGTCAAGACATAGATCGCTGTCGATACGACCGCATATTCGCTTGGATGTTTCGAACTTGTTTTACCAATTGGCTATATGTGCTACTGATTTGGAGGAGTTGACCTCGCCGGTTCGGAATTGGAATTGTGGGAGTTGCGAGCGGGTTGGTGGCGCTGTTTATGCAAATCGCAGTTTGAACTGTTTCAGATTTCCGTTCCGTTTGGAATACGGGCATCCTGTTCATGGCAGTAAGGACAGAGGATATGGATGTGCCCGGAACAGGCGAAAGCCACAACATTCTGTCGCGACGGATAACAGTTGATAGGTGCCTAGTGGGTATTGCACCGCAAGCAAACAAAGGCTTCTGTGCTCTCGGGAGGAGGTGTGTTCCCGTTTGTTTACGTAAAAGCGCGTAACATATTATTATCAATTTAACCAATAAATTTCAGAAACAGAAATCATATACAATTTAAATATGCATAATTACAGCAAACCTCGGGAATTCGCTACTCGCTGATGGTTCGCTCGTGGAAATGGGTTCGCGGGAAATACAGGACAGGATTCGAAACAGGGTTGAAGTTGAGTGGAATCGCTAGGTGGGTATTCTAGAAATGATCATTTATTTACTGCTCACCGGTGTTGCAACCCAAATGTAAAGTTAGGTAAAGAAATCAGTATTTTTTCAACACAAGCGTGTAACGGCGCTTTATTACGCCCCCCCCCCGCCGGTTCTTTTTTTTACTTTACTAGATGGGGGGCGCCGCCCGGGCCGCCCCCCCCCCCCTTTTTTTGGTTTGTTCGTAGCCCCGGGGCCGTTCCCACCCGCCCCCCCCCCCCCCGGTTTTAAAAAAAAACCCCGCCGCTTCCCCCCCCGAGCTAGCTAATCTGTTTGCCGATTTATTCGAAAATGTACACACTCAAACGTCATCAACTTTTCCCGCTGACAGTCTTAAATTCGGTCCTGCTTTCAAATTGAATTGTCCTGCTCTAGTTGTGAGCCAACATGAAGTTTTGTCAGCCCTGGAAAAGTTGGATGTGTCGAAAAGGTCGGGCACAGACAAGATACCGCCGTTGTTTTTAAGAGAATGTGCTGACTCACTGCTGATGCCTTTGACGACTAATTTTAACAGGTCACTCAGTGAAGGTTCTTTTCCCGAAGCGTGGAAGTTAGCCTCAATCACACCGATTTTTAAAGCTGGTAACGAACATGCTGTTGAAAATTACAGAGGTGTTTCGATTTTATGCTGTATGGCCAAGGTGTTTGAACAATTGGTTCACAAATCTCTTTACGCTGTATCTCCACCGCTGATTTCTGAATTTCAACATGGTTTTGTTAAGAAGCGATCCCAACAACGAATCTGATGTCTTAACGTAAATTTCCTATCAACAAAAATTGAGAATCGTCACCAAGTTGATGCCATATACTTCGATTTTTCAAGAGCGTTCTACAAGTTTCCTCACACCCTTGCAATTGACAAGCTGAAGTATCGGGGCTTTCCTGATTGGATAACAAAGTAGTTGCGCTCTTACTTATCTGGTCGGAGCGCTTTCGTCAAATTAAACGTTAGTCGGTCACGCGTCTTCTCCGACACGTCAGGTGTACCGCAAGGAAGTGTTCTGGGACCACTGATTTTTATATTGTTCGTGAATGACTTGTGCTTTCGGCTGAAAACACGTTTTCTCCTCTACGCTGATGATCTAAAAATCTACAAGGTTATATCCTTGCATCTCGACGGTTGCGCTCTTCAGGTAGACATCGACTAGATTTTGTTGTGCTGTTCTGAGAATGGAATGGAACTGAACATCAAAAAGTGCAAAGTTATTTCGTTCACCCGCCGGCAATCCCGAACAGAGTTTGAATACTCCATCAGCTTAGAAGCTATAGAGCGTGTTCAAGCAATTCGCGACCTAGGGGTTACTGTAGATACAAAACTATGGTTCAATGAGCATATTAGCACAACTACCGCAAAGGCCTTTGCAGCACTGGGATTTATTCGTCGCAATACAAGTGGTTTCACCGATATATATGCTCTCAAGGCGCTATACTGTTCGATCGTTCGTAGCATCATAGAGTATGCTGTTAGCGTGTGGTCGCCTTATCACTCAGTTCAGATCATCCGGATGGAAAGGGTTCAACGCAATTTTGTACGGTATGCTCTTCGTCAACTTCCGTGGAATGACCCAGAAAATCTACCTGACTACCCGAGTCGTTGTAGACTGATCGATTTTGAAACTTTAATGCACGGACATACTAACCTACAGAGGTTATTTATTTTTGACATTGTTGAAGGTGGTGTAGCTTGCCCGGCGCTGTTGCAAAATATCAATTTTTATGCACCTTCTCGCCAGCTTCGTGGCCGTAGTTTACGTGTAGTCAGTCGCCATAGAACTACGTATGGGCAAAACAACCCTTTCGATAACTGTGTTAGATCGTTTAACAACGTGAGTGCTGTTTTTGATTTTAATGTATCTAAATATGTGTTCAAGAATAGAATTAGAAATCTAGCTTAAGTACCAGTCTGTTGAGTGTTTTTTTTAAATTCGAGATGAAGAACAATAAATAAATAAATATATTCTAGGCTTCATAGTTCAGACATAAGTGGGAAATTCCTAAGTCCCATCCCAGGAGATTGAACAGCAATGGAGCACAGAAAACAAATATTAATTTTAACAAACGCGTAAAATGTTCCCTCTTTTAATTGCAAGCCAATGAAAGCGTAAAGAACGTTATTGTTTACAATCTTCCACACAACAGACCTGATTTCAACGATATCTGTCTAAAATTTACACGAAGAACCCATTTATTTATTCCAAATATAGCATTCCCTTAATGTGCATTTGGTAACGCAGAAAATAAAATGTTTCTTTCAAATTGTGCACTCTCCTACAAGATGTTATCACGATAGGGAGAATGTCTGAATTTGCAGTCATGTTTTTTTTTAATTCACATAGAGAAAGCAATCTCACAAGTCGAAGAATAATTAAGCTCAACTTGAATCTTAAAATTATATACACAGAAAAAAATGAATTTTAACAGGCGCGTAAAATCCCCCATCGTTTGATTCCAAGCCAAAGGAAATGCAATGCCGAAATCTTCCATGCAATTGACTAGATTCAGGCATTATCTGATTTAAATTACTTGAAACATCCCATTAATTTAACCCAAATTTGGCATTCCCTTTATGTGCATTAGATAACGCAAAAAATTAAATGTTTCTAACAAACTGAGTAGGTTAATACAGGTTAAACTCGAAAAAAAGCAACACTCTCTTTTGTGTATAACTTTTGATTTAATGGGTAAAAATTTACTCATAAAAAATAAAATTAGTCTAGATTGTAGTGTTTCTAGGTGCAAAATGTCACAATCTGCCAAGTGGCTATCAAAGTGCTTCGACAAAACATTATAGGTGCGGTCGTTGAAAATTCAGGCCAGTCCCACAGGTGGATCATGAAACAGTTGGGAAACGACAGTAAGACCGTGTAGACGACCGACCCCGTGAAGGCAAGGAAGGCAACAAACAACCATTCGATTCGGGATGTGGTCAAGAGGACCAATTCTTCCGTCTGGTTCGTCCAACAGGCAATGAAGCGGGCCGGACTTCATGTCTTCAAGGTATGGAAGGTGCCTAACTGAACCAATAAACAGAATACGGTGGCAAATCCCCGCGCCAGGAAGCAGTACTGCGAGTGGTTGTTGCTGCCGAAGCGCATTGTAATGGACGACGAGACGTACATTAAAGCGAACGCCAAGCAGATCCCCGGCCTGGAGTTTTTCGTCGGCAACTGAATGTTCCGGAGAGGTTCCGGAAGAAGAAGGACAAATTTGCCAAGAAGTACTTGGTGTGGCAGGCGATCTGTGGTCGCGGAAAATTCAGCAAGCCGTACATAACGACCATCAATGGCCAAATATAAAAAGAAGAAGGCCTCCAGAAGCACCTGCTGCCCTTCCTCCGGACCCGCGAAGGTGACCCTTTGTTTTGGGCGGATCTGGCATCGTACCATTACGCGAAGCCGATGATAGAGTGGTACGAACACCACGATTTTGTTTTTGTGCCTAATGAGGCAAATCCGCCAAACTCGCCGGAACTTCGCCCAATAGAAACATTCTGGGCGATTGTGAAGGGAAACAGGGTAGGTCTTAAAAAACGACAAGGATTTGAAGAAAGATTTGATGAACGTGTGTAAGAAACATGGCGCAAGTGTTGTCCAGGATTTTATGGGTAGCGTTATGTCCAAGGTGGGGGCATTAAGCTTAGGAGAAGAGGTTGATTAAATAAACTTTGCAAAAGATAGCCAAATTTATCAAATTTATCTATGATCGCAGAATAATCCCTTTAACTATACATTTGATCCGAAACTGAGGCTCGAGAGCTACAACTTATCATAAAATTTCTAATTCATGAATATGTACACGCTTTATTTAAAAAAAAAAAAACAAAGAACGCAGTTCTGCAAAATATCATTTTGCATTGCTTTCTAATAAGGTCTTTATCCACATTAATCCGGACACCTTCAAATCATTGTAACTTTTGAAATATTGCACGTAGGAATGAAAAATTTCACTGTGGTATAGTTGAGAGTCTATGATGAAAAAGACTATGATTGATGTTTACATTTCATGTTTAGTATTCAAGATGGCGACGAAAGAAAAACAAGTGCGCGAGCGAATTTTGTACGGGCGTACGGCAAATCCTGACTTGTCAACACGGGACCTTGTAAAAAATTGGATTTGCCTAAATCCACTGTTCACGATGTACTCAAATCATTTTCGGAATGTTTGACGGTGGAGAGGAAGCCGAGAAGTGACAAAAACATTGGACGCGCTGATCCTGTCATGGACCGAAAGGTGAAAAGGATATTAACGAAAAACCCAAATCTCTCCATTCGAACGGTGGCTCGTAAAATAGGGATGTCGCTTGGTTTTGTCCAAAAATCAAAACAACGTTTGGGACTTAAGTCGTATAATGTAAAAACAGTTCCAAATCGCAACGACAAACAGAACTTGGCAGCAAAATCACGGGCTCGACGTTTGTACTGCGAATATTTGACGAAGTTTTCATGCGTTGTTATGGACGATGAAACGTATGTCCTGGAGGATTTCAAGCAGCTTTCAAGGCTGGCTTTTTATTCTGCTATGGCCAAAAATGCTACAGCTGAGCATTTCAGAACGAAGAAGGCATCCAAATTTCCCAAAAAAATACCTTGTGTGGCAAGCAATTTGCACGTGTGGCAAAAAGAGTAAATCTTTCGTCACTACAGGCACAATCAACAAGGAGATCTATCAGAAAGAGTGTCTGCAGAAGCGATTGCTACCCTTTATCAAAAGTCACAAAGGAAAACCTTTGTTCTGGCCCGATGTGGCATCATGTCACTATGTTAAAACTGTGATGGATTGGTACCAAGCAAATCAAGTGGACATTGTACCAAAAACCTCAAACCCGCCAAATTGCCCAGAGCTACGACCAATCGAGAGATATTGGGCTCTGATGAAGCGGAAACTTTCTGGAAAGAAGCAAGGAATCAAAGACATCAAACACTTCCAGCAAATTTTGATACAGACGGCTTCTACGATTTCTGAAAAGTCTGTACAAACCATAATGGACGGAGTTAAGCGCAAAGTTCGAAAATTTTATGCAAATACCGAATAACTATGTTTTGTCCACACGAATTGGTAAAACACATCCCATGAATCTGAAATAAACAACTACGACGGATATATAATGCGAAATTTATGTTTTATTCATGTTTTGATGTGTCCGGATTATTGCGGATACAGACCTTACGCGTCTCTTTTTATATTCACACAAAACAAAAAACAACAGGAAAAAATAAGACCCCAGCAGGCTTTTTTTTTTTTTTATAAATTTAAAAATTTTTTATTTTTCCCTATAATTTAACATCCAAAAAGGTCCCCCTTTCCCCCCTCCCCCCCAAACTCTCTAATTTCTCTCTTCTTCTCCTCTACTTTTTTTTTTTATTTATATCCTCACCACCCCCCCCACCCCAAAAAAAAAAAAAAAAAACAAAAATTAAACCAACCTAAATCAAAAAAAACAAAAAAATATAAAAATATTTTTTTTGAAAATATTAAAAAAAAAACCCCTACACAGACGAAAAAAAAAAAAAAACCAAAAACCCCCTAATTATCCTCCAACTTTTCCCACCAACAAATTTTTACAATATGGTGAAAAAAAAAATAGAAACGCTCTCCTTTTTCAACTCATTAGACTGAGAGTTTACATGAACGTGTAAAATTATATGTTTGTTCACTGAAACCAATGAACCATGGTGTCCGAACCATTTGTTGCTTTCTTCTGCTGTCATTCGTTACCCAACACTTAACACGATCTGACCCGAAATCTCAGTTGCTACACACTTAGAAATTATGAATTTTACACGAGACGTAATTCATGTTTGTTAAAAGTCGGGCAACGTAAACAAAGATTTCGTGTAAAATTGTGTCTCCTGAAACTGACAAATACGCAATTCGACGAAAGATGTGTTTGATTGAATTTATTTTCTCATCTCTTTCAACTCATTCTTCTATGCTAAAGGACGCTTGCATGTGTCGGTCTCAGGGGACAGAAATTTACATGGCATTTTGGTAGTGTGTAGTTTATAATTGTTACAAAGTCAAACTTATAATTCGGATGATATAACATCGGAAAAAAAACCACAGTCATGTTGTGAAGCTGTTATTTTCATTCAATCGAAAATGTTCATAAACAAAACAAGGAGATGAGTGTCAATTTGTTATTGTCGATTGGCAAATGAAGTCTTCGGGAGGAGGTTTAATAACATGATGGTAGTAAATTTAATGAATGATGAAACCCAATTACCGTTATACTCGTGTTTTATAGTGCTTTAATTGAATGATTTTATATAAATGAACTTTTTTTCGGACAGAGCATGTATAAATTCAATAACGTTTAATATTACATGAGATGTTTTCAACTCGTGTAAAAATAAAGCGTCATGTATTTTTCAATTCATGTAATTTTATTTTTGACTGTAATTTTGAATGCTCCAATTATGTGCATGTAAATACATTGAAAATTACATTTTTTTTATAAACTGTGTGGGCATAAGGTATGATTGTCATTGCCACTTATCAAACAAATTAATGCATAAAATGGTGCTTGTCACTTTTTTACCGCATCCTCGAAGTTTTTGCTTGACAATTGCCCAATATTTTTCGATCGGTCTGAAGTCAGGGCAATTCGGAGAATTAATCTCCTTGACGACAAAATTAACATTGTTTGCAGCATACCATTCTAGTACCTCCTTAGAGTAGTGGCAGCTGGCTAGATCCGGCCAAAACATAACGTTGTGTAAAATCCGCTTTTTCAGACACTCTTCAATGTAAACCTTCGACGTCATTGTGTGAGATGTGATGAAAACCTTGGTTTCAAGGCCACAACGGCAGATTCCATGCCAAATGATTAGTTTCCGAGCAAACTTATCAGCACAAACAAATTAATACCTGGAAGGGACATCCCCACGACCAGTTGCCAATCGTATCATAAATCATTCGTTTTACGCTCTTCTTTGATTCAATAGATGCACACAATGAGAGGTTCTGCTTTACCTCTCAAACCGAAAACTGTTGGGCCATGGTAAACATTGAATGAACATTGCATGAATTTCTTCGCTTGTCAATTGTATGCGTGTTCATCACTGCTTGCTTGTAAAATTTATTGATTCGTTCGTTAGCTTCTGTTGGTGATTCATTTTCGTTTCCTGATTCGATTGTGTGCTTGTGCTCGAAGCTTCCGATCGGATCACTTGGTGATTGTGTGGTGCCGCGTTCAAAGCAAAACAGAATCGGAAGCCAAAAAGCACAGTGTAGCCAGTAAATACAGCGGAAAAAAACAGAAAATATGTAGCAACTAAACGCCAAATGTTAATATTAAGTGACAGGTGTTCCTTTAGGCCAGTATTTTCAGTTTCTGGTAGATACTGATGATGGCACAGGTTACCTAGTTGGTAATCGTATGGCATTACCAACCCGGATGCAGTGGAATTCCTGTCCGGTACAGAAGATTTTCACATGTCACAAAACAAAAATGTATGCATTCTTGTTGGAATAGAAAATAGGCGAATGTTTGTTCAACGAATGATAATCGACGATAAGGATATTAAACACTCTTCAATTGAAATCTCCATAACGATTTTTCTTGCATATTATGCATATTATGATATAAAAATAATAAGGTGTAAATAACACATTGTGTAAATAGAAAAAAATGTCACGACTTATCAGATACGTGTGACAGGAAAATTTAAAAAAAATATAATTGAGTAGGCTGATTTTTCCCATACTTAAAAAAACTTCCAACACTGTCATTCGAACCAAAAGAAAATGAATGATTCTGTTCAAATGAATGCTATCATCTCTCGTCTCGAAACATTATCATCTGGCGATCCTACGGGGTCGTATTTCCTAAGCCACTCAATCAACGAAGAGTGAATCACAAGTAAGCAGAGCTGTTGTCCATTCGACTTGCTTGATGGAATGGAGTAATCTACAAAACGTCCAATTTTGTTCACACTCTGAGTTCCTGCGTATGCTGCCTTTACCAATACATTTATCGATGTGTTTGTTTCAAGCACGGATAACAATAAATAATTTTCGTCGATTTTTTCGGCAGTCTCCAACACTGCCAGTTGCCAGGTAAAATTTTCGTCCGGGGATTTGTTTATAATCCATTTTGACATACGTTTCGTCATCCATTAAAATACAGCCATCAAATTTCGTCAAAACTCGTTCGTATAGTAATCGTGTTCGCTTTTTGGCCACTAAATTTAGTTTCAGGGAGCGATTCGGATGTTTACTGGCACAAAAAGACTTATATCCTTCTCTTGAAAGGATGTTACGCACGGTGGAAAAGTTGGAATTGTATTTCTTTGCCAAATCACGCATGGAGACACCTGGTCCACCCCTAACCCCCTCTCCCCCCCCCCCTTTCCCCCCCTCCCCCCTTATTAAAAATACACGCGGTGCTCTCCACCCCCACACAAACTTTCCAAGTATCGTTTGAATGCAACACCCCGGATTTTTTAAAATATAAAACATTTTTTTTTTTTTAGGCCCACCCCCCAAGATTTTTTTAATTTTTGGGCCAAAATAATTTTTTTTTTTAAATTCCCCACACCCCCAATTCAAGAAGAGCTCCCTCAACCAAAAAAAACTTCCCCCAAATTTTTTCTCCAAAAAAACACCAACAAACCCCTGTCAAACGTTGTTTGTTCCAACCACCAGGGACGCGGTGGTGTATTAAACCGTGCGTCCAGATTTACTTTGAATCGAGCTTTATGATCAACTGTTCAATCATACACATTTGATTGTTGTTTTTGTATTCTCCCAAACGCGGAAGTAACGATCTTTGATGAAGTTTGTCAGAAGTAGATAATTTATCATCTCCATGCGAAGCGCTAGGAGTGGACAGTAATTTATTGCTAGAACGAAATAGACATGAAGAGAAAGTGTATTGATAGTTCCGTATAGGGCTACGGCAGGCTTTGAAAATTGAAAGATCAAGTTTGAAAACGAGCGGAGGGCATTTTGAACGGTAGTATCCGATCAGGCACATAACCCTTTACCATACTACCCCATGCAGGATAGGCAAGAGGCGGAAAGCTTTCCGCCTCTTGCCTATCCTGCATGGGGTAGTATGGTAAAGGGTTATGTGCCTGATCGGATACTACCGTTCAAAATGCCCTCCGCTCGTTTTCAAACTTGATCTTTCAATTTTCAAAGCCTGCCGTAGCCCTATACGGAACTATCAATACACTTTCTCTTCATGTCTATTTCGTTCTAGCAATAAATTACTGTCCACTCCTAGCGCTTCGCATGGAGATGATAAATTATCTACTTCTGACAAACTTGTTCAATCATGTTGTTGGAAGGAGATTCTTTACATCCCTGTGGATACGTATAAGTGACGTTGCCTATCGATCCACCCAACCCGGTTTTGGCCCTTTCATACAATGGCATGATTAGGATAATCAGTGGTTATCAAAGTTTGATCAAGTCTAACAGAGTGGAGAGCCCATTGCTGTCGGACTTAGTTTCCGTGCTACAAGGATGGTAGTACATATCATACATCATACATCATACGCACCGTGTTGTCGATTAATGCTGAAATTGTGATAATCTGTTTAGAACACTAAGTTAAGAGCGGGAATTATGTAAATTATGGAAGCAATAAGCTTCGAATGCCACGAACGAAGAAGAATGTATTAAGGGACATGCAATTTGGATTTGGATTTAGAGCAAAAAACGACTGATAAACCCTTTTTTAGTGATGACCAATTATTGAAATGTTGTTTTCTTCTGTTGTGTGACAGTTCATAAAGCATACTCAAGTAACACCGATTTTTATAAAGAAGTTGAAAATAATGTTCAATAACAAAACAAGTTAACAGAGAACGTTATCTAACACTTTTAAACGATGTAAAATTTGCAAAAGATTGGGCCTAATCAAACAACTAACTAGAGAAAAATCTCAAGAATATTTTCAACTAAAAAGAATGACATATAATTTATTACTAGCAGCAGTGATAAAAAAGTATTTTTAGTTCGATCGTTTGTGTGAACTGTGAACTGATTTGCCCACCTTCAAACAAAATACGAAAAATTGGAATCGCTCAAAACGATAAATGTTTTGCAAATCATCTATTAACATGTTTAAAATTTTTTTTTTCGCATACCTCGTGGATGGGGCTAAGATGAGGAATAATTCGTTGAAGACATTGCATGTCATCATGAAACGGAATCAGTTACTGATACATTTCTTCGCGCAATAATCTCCCAAGAAGATATTCCTCAATTGCACACCTGGTAACGACCATGCAGCCGAGAGAGATAGGAAAGATTTAGTATCTACCTTAAGAAAACGCAGGAAACTCACGCAGACATTAATGGGAAACTGGATTGTCGGATTGTCGGTTGGTACAGAACAAAATTTATTTTACAAATAAATAGACGTATCTTTGGGAGCATCTAGTCTAAGAAGCTAAAATGATGCTTCTTATGCTATTCTTCAAACGGTTGGGACATATGAATATTCAGATGCTTTATACGTGGAGTGTTCGCACCATCTGTGTCTAGCGCCAAGGTCCCCACATTTCGACAGAATATCAATAATTATTAAATGATGTTTTCCACACAAAAAGGTCTTTTAAGGGCTACTATTCTGATTTTGAAAGAGTGTTATACTGATTTATTATAAGAGTTTGCTCATTGTATGCGCATGACACCTACCTTATTCGTTAATTCTGGCTGATCCTGAATTTTTCACAATTTCTAAACACAATTTACCAAATATTTCTTAAAATCATGTTTCGGTATTGAATATAACTAAGGGTCCATAGTAGCACACATGTTGCCATTAAGTTTAGATAACATAAATGTGCCTATGTTAATCGTAATCAAGTTGCTGCAACAAATTATTATCGTGGAGTGCTACTTGGTGTCGTTTAAAGTTTCCTTACTTCTTGCAATCGCAGCCCGCTGGTTGCTGGCATGTTATGGTTTTCCTATTACAGACATAATCTTATTATAACAAGTTGTTTAATGTTAGTAATGTTGTATGTATGTTTGTATATGTGTGTATATACAATTCAACGCCCACCGTCCCGCAGTGTTTTTATGGAAGAAAAATGTTTGCAGTTAAACGAACTGTTGTCGACTGGACAAATATTTTTAGCTCGGCAGTTGGCAGGTGATAGCTTTGGCGGGTTCCAGTGATCCATTTCAGAATGCCTGGTTACTCACGTTCATTCCGAGGTCACAGTAACTTACAACAAGCCCCGCATAAACACAGTTCAAACATCTAACGGATGTAGGTATTTTGCATATACTTCCATCATCAAATCTTATTGTTTTGAGGATGGCACATATTTAGCAGTATCGTTCAAATTTAGTTATAATGAGATAGATCTCACCGGAAATTGTTGCTGATGTACAGTCTTCATTTGGACGACTACCCTGGGATGCTAAAGGATGCACTTATGTCTCTAACGAAGTAGCACTCTACTGTCTACTGACTCTACTGTTCGGCAAATATTTTTACATCATCCCTTTCGAATGGAACAGCCCGAATACAATTAGCTCTCCAGCTGTACACCACGTGGTGAGTGCATCTGAAATTATATGCCAGCCACTCTCGCGCACATGCGCGTTAGCCAGGGGACCGACTCTATCTCAGATGCAGGATATTTTTTGTTATGCTTTTGTGCGATGTGCGCACGCTTAGTAGATAGAAAGAAGATTTTAAAGATTTTGATGAAGATTTTAAAGATTTACTGCAAAAAGATGCAGCACGATGCAAGTAGATGGATTAAGATTCAGAAGCTGAAACAAGATTTTTCACGGATTGATTCGCTAGCGTGAGATTTTTCGATCATCTTGAATTTGGATTTAGATGTGTCGCACCCCCAGGCGTTAGCTTCGTTCTTTGCTTCTGTTCAGCAAATGGCCGTTTTCTACATTGCACTGGTTTTCTTTTTTCTCTCTCCACACTCTGTCAATAATCAAAATCCCCCGCTATGAGGCGACTCTATATCGACTTCTAGACTGCTTATAATCATCAAATCACTCGCGGCAAAGCGGAAAAATACTCTAATTTAATCATTTATGTCCGCGTGGCACAATACTCACAGCACTAACAAACACAACTAAGCTGATATTAACGCTTCCTCCGGGTGCGGG
Organism: Aedes koreicus; assembly: GCA_024533555.2. NCBI lineage: Eukaryota > Metazoa > Arthropoda > Insecta > Diptera > Culicidae > Aedes > Aedes koreicus. Next base: position 190,138 of record JAHHFK020001638.1, on the reverse strand, counting down.
AACGAAGCACAAAAAAAAAACAAAAAAATAAACGGGGAAAAACTACCGGCCATCACAAACATCGGGAGGGAATCGATTATATTCACAACATCTTTCACAAAAGTGGTGATTTCATGATCCAACTGTTCGTTTGGGTTGAATTACGAATATGTTTTTGATTTTATTTTTAGCGAAAAGGACGCAGCAAAAACAAAACACGCCAGTTTCCAAGTACGGCTTGCTTCGATCGTTCTTGTTTAATGTTGGTAATGTTCTCTTCAAATTCCAATCAGTGCTTAAAAGTGTTTCTGTTCGTTTTAGTGCGTTAGATTTAGTCCCTACCTTGCAATAGAAATCAAATATTTTTGAGAAAGTGTTTTAAAGAGAAAGTGAAATGTCACAGAATATGGCTGCAAAGTATCAGAGCAGCAATCAGAGCGAATAAATCTTCAAGCTATTTTAAATAATATTATAGCATGAGTTTAAAGTGGACTTTTAAACAGTTGGAGAAATTAGTAAGGGTTTTTTTAGTTTCTCCACAAACATTATCGTAAACCGCGAGTAAACGGCCCAAGTCATAAATTATCATTAGCAACGTAATGACTTCGATTTGTCCAATTAGAATCGGCTTGGATCTAGCATGTTATTTTTTCTCGACAAGCAGGCTTACTCAGATCGGGCTTTTCCGCTGCCGTTATCATTGTGTTTGTGCCATTAGAGGCACACTAAAAATACTAAGAACAAGAGATATTGTGCTGAGTGATTCACCCAAGTAAAGAATGTGCACACCAAAAAGTAGTCAACGGGAAATTAGTGGTATTAAATGGAAAATATGAGAAAATCAAAAGTAAATCATTTATTTAAGACTTCATAAAAATACAAATATAAAACATATACAGTTAAGTCAATTTGACCTGTTATATCCAAATGCCCGCACCTTTCGTTTGACACCTTCCATCAGTTTTTGCACAGTGTCATCCGTCAACAATTTTGCAGCTCTCTGCCAGTTACGCCTGAAGCTTTTCTCATCAATTGCTACGCTATTCGTTTTTCGAAGATTCCTCTTGACCAGAGCCCAATACTTTGCGATCGGACGGAGTTCTGGCGAATTTGGCGGATTGCAATAATTTGGGACAATATTTACACCATTAGCAATGTACCAATCCTTAGCCAGTTTTCCATAGTGGCAAGATGCCAGGTCAGGCCAGAACAGCACCGAACCGTTGTGTTCCCGAATGAACGGCAACAGTCGTTTATTCAGACACTCTTTTACGTAAATTTGTCCATTTAGAGTGCCAGTCGTGATGAAGATGTCGCTTCTGAGACCGCATCCACATATTGCCTGCCATACGAGGTATTTTTTTGGGAACTTCGACAATTTTTTTTGCTTAAAACGATCAGCAACATTTCCTCTTTGAGACGATGTATAAAACTGTAGTCCCGGTATCTGCTTAAAGTCAGCTTTGCAATATGTTTCGTCGTCCAATATTATGCAGTCGTATTCCTTCAGCATAGTTCATATAATTTTCTCGATCGAGATTTTGCGCTCTTGTTCTGGCTGTCGTTACGATTTGGAGCAACACCTACTTTGAATGATTTCAAGCCTGCACTTTTCTTCACTTTCTGGACGAACGATGGAGACATTTTCACTTTTTTCGCCACATCACGAACGGAGATATTCGGTTTCTTCTTAAATTCTTTAATCACTTTCTTCCTCTCCGTGACGAAACGAGAATCATGGTTACCTCCGGAACCGACCTTTCTCTTTAACGCTAAGCGCTGCTGAAAGTTTTTTAGCACTTTATTAACCGTCGATTTTGCGATTTTTAATGACTTGACAATATCGCCGTGCGACATATCTGGATTTTCCACTCTTTTGTGCAAAATTGCTTCGCGCACGCGTTCTTGATTCGACGCCATTTTACTGAATAAAGGTTACTGTAGCCAAACGACGTCTTCATCATAGCACACATACATTAATATTCATGTAGTAGTGATTGGATTAGCAAAGCGTACACGGAGAAGACTGCATTAGGGCATTTCCGACGACTACTTTTTGGTGTGCACATTCTTTACCAAGTAAGTCGCTAAGAACAGTGTGCCAGCTACGATATTGTACACACTATACGAATTTGTTACATAACTGAGGAACATCGATTTCCAATCCATACCACATATGTGGCACACTGAGGCACACTTCTGATAGTTAAGCTTTTAGAAATAAGAAACTAGCAACCTTCCCAATATGCGTTGTTGGTTATCAGGTACAGCAAAACAATGAAAATTTGAACTGTCAACACATCGGCACCTTCGGCACATTACGGGAACACCCAGAACATTGCAACGCTTGTAGACACACTCAAATTAAATGACACAGCAGAAAAATGTGCTGAGCGATCCACCCCTTAGATTCACAGCTTATTAACTGCTTTCTGGTCAACAATGCTTGACATAGTAGTCTGGGAAGACCAGACCCATATTAACGTCAAAGCTTTTTCCCATATAAACGTCAAAAGTGCCAGTGCAGTACGAGGTCACCACGAAAGTTTGATAAGCTGATTGGACATAGATTGAGTTCGGTGGCACAACACTGTTTCTTTAACCAATAAATATTTGAATAGCAATTTCGTAGTTATCATTCGACCATTTAGTATTGCATTGTAATTGTTCAGTAAATCTCAGCTCACGATAGAAGATCTTCTCTATGAAATCAACCCTGAGATTCATCCATAAAGTCCAAAACATAGACGATACAGGAAAGGCCACAGACAATGCCAACGTCGCCGTCGAAGGTGGCAGCAGGGGACGAATGTTGGCTGGTGTATTCGTTTGTGCATATGTGCCGTACTTTCCACGTGGGAGCATCCGTTGGTTCGTTCGTTCGTCAGCGTTGTCACCCAGATGGGGGAGATGGAGAATATGGGTTTCGTCGTCGAATGCAATGTTGAAATGTATGACGGTTTCAGACCTCTCGAGCTACAGAGCTATGTGTAGCTACACAGATGATGACAAGTACAATGCAATGCTATGGGGTGGTCGTCGTCGGTAGGAAGGTTGAGTGCTGAACTGATTATATACACTTTAATGACGAACACAACTTTGTTGTTGCTGCTGCTGCCGCTGTCGAGTTAAAGCACAGGCAAAACTCCGGTAAGCAAGAGTCGGTATAGGCGCGTACATATGCACTATGCTCCTCATTATGTACATAAGTGAAAATATGAGAGACGACGACATTGCATGGTTTAAAACTGCATTGGCACCGTTTGGCATATCCATACGTAACTAAATGCATGTAGAGATGTATTGTGGAATCGCAAAACTGTCAACCGCGCCGGCCGCCGCACTCCGTGAAGGCAAAAGTGCATAAATGTACATTTTCCGCTTTACTGCGGTATAAAATCGTATGAAATGCAATTGACATCGTTGTCTTTTTTTTTTCTTTTCTCGAGGGCCCGCGAGAAAATATCATTTAGGCGAATGAGAATAATCTTTCGAAAGTGTTTCAATATCATAAAAGTTTAGCGCTTGCCATGTGCTTGGTGAGAGGATATGCAATGCTTTTGATGGGTTAGTTGTGGTTTCGTCAGAATCCTCGAGAGAATATGCGTGACTATATTGAACAGTGTTGAGATATCGAACTGCAACAAAATTCTTAAGATTTTAGAATTTATAGATTAGGGCCGGTTCATATACCACGTAGACTCATTTTTGAAAATCTCAAACCCCCCTCCCACTTTTCTCCATACAATTTTTTTTGAAATTTGTATGGAGCTAGACTTTGGTCAAACCCTCTCATTTGGAGCTACCTGGATTCGAACCATGAACGTTGAGGTTATATCAACACTTATTCACAGGTTATATCATGTTGGCGAAGTAACCATCGAATACCACTGATTGAATCGTAGTATGCCAGCATGTTTAATTAGTTTAATAAAACATTCCATCTTCTACCGCCATACCAAGCAGACGTATTCATTCAATTGTCCCATTAGGTTATGGGCCCAGACAGTTGCTTAGGAAACAGCTCTGTTTGGTGAAGCGAACATTTTTCCAACGGTGAAGACATTCCTAATTCAAGAAAATGAACGGAAACGGAGACGGAGGCTGTGCCAGTGGACAAGGCAATGGCGTAGCAGAAAACGGAAGAGGTAAAGCAAATACTCCAGGACGAGTGCCAGGTGGTTCAGTTTCGTTACCCGTGAGAGAGATTCTACGCGGTTCGGAGAACTACAGCTCCTGGTCTTTCGCGACCAAGATGATCCTGATCAAGGAACGGACGTGATGCGCAGTGAAGGAACAGCAGGAGGGCGACCCGGAGATAAGTGCAGAAACTTCCGATCAAGCTTTGGCCACGATATGTCTGAGCATCGACTCCAAAATCTACGGACTGGTGCGGGACGCCAAAACCGCAAAAGAAGCGTGGGATAACCTGCGTAATACTTACGAGCATAGTGGTTCTATTCGGAAGATCAGACTGTTGAGAAGGCTAACGGGAATCCGGCTGGTCGGCGCAGAACGTGATGAAGAAATCATCTGCAAAACGGCGCAGGACTATGTGAACGAACTTTTCACGATCAGTCACCAGTTATCGGAGGTCGGTTTTAAAGTGGACGACACTTGGCTTGCGAGTCTGCTGATGAAGGGTCTACCGAAGCAGTATGAACCGATGATCCTGGGATTGGAGTCGTCGGATATGCAGCTAACGGTGGACGTCGTCAAGGCAAAAATCTTGCAGGATGTGAAGGTCAGTACCGATGGCAAGTCTAGTGATGGCGCGTTCTTCAGTAACTCAAGACCGGAGAGGAAACCTGCCGATAAATCGAGAGTAAATGTTTCCGGTGCAAGAAGTCGGGAGCCTACTCCTCGCAATGTCAGAGTAAAGCCAGCGAGAAGAAGGAAGTTCGAGAAGCCCGTGGGAAGCAAAGCGGTCATACCGCATACTTCGCGGCGTTCAATGCAATGCCGTCGGCACAAGACGAAGTCGAATGGATATTTGATTCCAATGCAACAATGCATCTGTGCCGGAACAGGGAGCTTTTGCGAGAGGCGGAGAACGTGTCGGTCAGTATCAACGTGACAAATAGCTCCAAAGTCACCGTCATCGCCCAGGGTGCCGTCAATCTGGAAGCAGACATTGGAGGTACGTCTTATCAAACCACAATGAGTAATGTTCTGTGTGTCATTTCTGCAGTGATCCAGGCAAGCCGCACTGGATAGCAGCTAAACGTGTTTTGCGGTACCTGAAAGGGACGAAGGAGATGAAGCTTAACTACCGCAAGGAAGCAGATGACCGTTTCGTTGGATTCAGTGACGCAGATTGGGGCAACGACATCGAGACGAGGCGTTACATCACTGGGTACGTATTCATGAAGTCCGCTGGACCGATTTCGTGGAATTGTCGGAGGCAATCTGCAGTGGCTTTGCCGACAACGGAAGCGGAATACATGGCAGTATCTGCAGCAGCACAAGAAGCTGTCTGGTGGCGAGGATTACGACATGAGTTATCCGGAGTTCCGGAGAAGATTACAATCTTCTGCGACAAGGGACGTTGGATACAAAGTTGGAAATCCAATCCAAATCCAATCCAAATCCAATCCAAATCCAATCCAAATCCAATGCAAATCCAATCCAAATCCAATCCAAATCCAATCCAAATCCAATCCATATCCAATCCAAAATCCAATCCAATCCAAATCCAATCCAAATCCAATCCAAATCAATCCAAATCCAATCCAAATCCAATCCAAATCCAATCCAACCAATCCAAATCCAATCCAAATCCAATCCAAATCCAATCCAAATCCAATCCAAATCCAATCCAAATCCAATCCAAATCCAATCCAAATCCAACAAATCCAATCCAAATCCAATCCAAATCCAATCCAAATCCAATCCAAACAATCCAAATCCAATCCAAATCCAATCCAAATCCAATCCAAATCCAATCCAAATCCAATCCAAATCCAAATCCAAATCCAATCCAAATCCAATCCAAATCCAATCCAAATCCAATCCAAATCCAATCCAAATCCAATCCAAATCCAATCCAAATCCAATCCAATCCAATCCAAATCAATCCAAATCCAATCCAAATCCAATCCAAATCCAATCCAAATCCAATCCAAATCCAATCCAAATCCAATCCAAATCCAATCCAAATCCAATCCAAATCCAATCCAAATCCAATCCAAATCCAATCCAAATCCAATCCAAATCCAATCCAAATCCAATCCAAATCCAATCCAAATCCAATCAAATCCAATCCAAATCCAATCCAAATCCAATCCAAATCCAATCCAATCCAAATCCAATCCAAATCCAATCCAAATCCAATCCAAATCCAATCCAAATCCAATCCAAATCCAATCCAAATCCAATCCAAATCCAATCCAAATCCAATCCAAATCCAATCCAAATCCAATCCAAATCCAATCCAAATCCAATCCAAATCCAATCCAAATCCAATCCAAATCCAATCCAAATCCAATCCAAATCCAATCCAAATCCAATCCAAATCCAATCCAAATCCAATCCAAATCCAATCCAAATCCAATCCAAATCCAATCCAAATCCAATCCAAATCCAATCCAAATCCAATCCAAATCCAATCCAAATCCAATCCAAATCCAATCCAAATCCAATCCAAATCCAATCCAAATCCAATCCAAATCCAATCCAAATCCAATCCAATCCAAATCCAATCCAAATCCAATCCAAATCCAATCCAAATCCAATCCAAATCCAATCCAAATCCAATCCAAATCCAATCCAAATCCAATCCAAATCCAATCCAAATCCAATCCAAATCCAATCCAAATCCAATCCAAATCCAATCCAAATCCAATCCAAATCCAATCCAAATCCAATCCAAATCCAATCCAAATCCAATCCAAATCCAATCCAAATCCAATCCAAATCCAATCCAAATCCAATCCAAATCCAATCCAAATCCAATCCAAATCCAATCCAAATCCAATCCAAATCCAATCCAAATCCAATCCAAATCCAATCCAAATCCAATCCAAATCCAATCCAAATCCAATCCAAATCCAATCCAAATCCAATCCAAATCCAATCCAAATCCAATCCAAATCCAATCCAAATCCAATCCAAATCCAGTCCAATAGAAATTAAAATAATTTTATTTTGTGTTGCCAACATAAATTCAATTTATTTGTTTTAAAAACTTAAGAATCTTAAGGTAATATATTAGACCATCACTCAGCTGCATCGTATTTTGCATATTTTGCAATCAAAAAATTCACAAAAACTGATAAACATGTCCCATTCATGAGTTTCTTCGAATAAATTCTTGTTTGTAATTTCAATTCCTAGTAGACGTCATCAAACTTAAACTCAATAGTAAATTATCCGGATCAGAAGAAGATTAATTTTCTTCAGAATCAGACCCGGGAAATAGTAAACAATCAATGAACATATCCATTATAAAATTTCATACGCTTTGCGACACATTTGTCCGATCAAATTAGGAAATCAACCCCATAATTGTTCATTTCTCGAAATATTCCACTCGAGAAAAATGACCAACATCAGAATGTAAAAGAAAAACAAACCGTGAAGAAAACTCTCAAACCAATAATATCGCATATCCCCGACAGCAAATGAGCTTGCAAAATAAACCGGCTAAAACGCGCGAGTCCAGTAGTGTTGACGACAGCGACTTGTCCAAACTCGTTTTCCGCCACTTCTTCGCGCCTGAGAACTGCCCCCCCCCCCCCCCTCCCTTCCAATTCCACCAACTACGTTTCTCGCCATCGCCCGTCGACGATTCTCCGCAAACCCTCCTACCAAGCGCGAAATCGGGTGAGCAGGGAGCGATCATTAACGTTTCTCCGGTTCCACTTTAAAAGCTTTATTTCCCTCATCGCTGATCCTCGCGCTCGCGGCGGCCGCTGACCTGTCCACGACCTGCCCCGGTGCGTGCGCGCAAGCGGCGAGCGACGGAGACTGCCCAAGCCAGTCTGTGACGCGTTCGTTTCGCGAATTCGATCTCCAAGGGGTATCAATTTAACACTGATTCCTCCGATGAACTAACCCATTCATACTTCTGCAGAAAAGCAGTTTCTCACTGTCTCTCTTTTTCCTTCTGCCTCAGCAAGGGCGGGGGGTGCCAAAAATGGAAACTGATGCTGTGTGCCGGCGCATGTTTACCTAAGCTTCTTTCAAACAGCATTAAGCCATTAATAATGCGCCGATGATCGGAAACTGGTTACGCGAGTGGATTCATTTCGTTCGGTGGAAAAAGGAACAATCCGAATCTTATCACCTAATAAGTTAACGAAACCGATTTATATCTGTCAATCGGGGCAAAACTGTCATCAACACGCCGATGTCAATCCGGCCTCGTCACACTATAATACACCTAATATCCTGTCCGGTGGTGGTTTGACGAGGGCGATAACATGACTCTGACTGGGCTTGAGGTGGACGGGAAGAAAGCGATATCTTGTTTGTTGTTGTTGCTGTTTTGAGTATCACGTTGGAGTGGAGCTAATCCGATCATCGGGTGATTTGACAACGTGATCGTAAAGGCAAATATTATGATTATTTTAATACTAATCGAGCCGTTTAAGCCGATAGTTTCGATTGAATTTGTGATGACATTGGCGTTTTCTTGCAAGCAGTAAAGAGGATCATGTTTACGGCGGAAAATAGATCGATGTTTGGTTTTGATGATTCTTTTGTTATCTAAATTAAGTTATTCAATACGATATCCGAGGTAAACCTAAGCAAGATACTTTTAACCTACGTGAGATTTTGCCAATCATCCTTTCTGCACAACGGCATCTCTGCAGAAGATTCATTGCAATGTCGGTGAAATTATGTTTGTTCGGTCATATTTATGAGGAGTTCATTTAGATTATATTACTTATCTTCAATAACTAAATCCTGGAGAGTATGAGCTTTTTAGTGGAATACCTGTAACTAGAAAATGAGAAGAATGATTAGTAAGTTTCATTTAATTCCAACTACCTTTATTGCTTATCTTGTCAGATATGCGAAGTGCAGACTTCTTCAGTGTCGTATACTAATACTCTCGAGTTCTAAGACTGTCGAGTATAAGTACACGACACTGAAGAAGTCTGCACATTGTAGACGAAATACGCGTATCTGTCAAGATAAGCAATAAAGGTAGTTGCAGTTGAATGGAAATTACTAATCTTTCATCCCATTTTCTAGTTTCAATAACTAAACAGCCTGTAAAGTCGGCAGCAGAAGGTATGTTCCTTGGTAGGTACATATATTAATTCAATAGTAATATAGATAATAATAGTGTTTGAATGGTCACAAATAATTAAGAACAATCACAATTATTTTATTTGAAGTGATTTTTCATGAACGTGCTAATAACTCATAAGAAGGATGTTCACGCAGAAGCGTGCACAAAACAAATCGAGGTAGGTGCATGTGCATGACCGATTCAGTTATTAGACGGATTTTGTACAACACAGTTGTGTTGGCACGAGTGTCTGAAAACCTCTATCAGGCCCCGAATTGCATTTAATGGACTTCTCAATCATAACGCCTCAGGCCCAAATGCAATGTGGACGGAAAACGGAACGGAAACGGAAGTTTGACAGTTGTTGCAAATGACGTCGATACGTCCAATTGGAATCAACTTGGATCTAATCGCTTTTCTATCCGACAAGCAGGTTAAGTCAGATGGGGCTCTTCCGCTGCCGCCATCGTTCCGCTTCTGTTATCACTGCGATCGAGCCTTTAGTTTTACATTATCCGACGGACCGATACTTATGTATTTTGCAAGGGGAAAAATGTCTACATCGACTGCAAGGACTGCATCGTTAATTATGAGTACACCTTTGAGGTTCTGTATGAAACAGACTATGACTTATTTTGACAGCTGTTTAGTGTCAATGTGTTGCTTGCCTTGTAAACAAACGAAAACCTTCATGAAAAGTTATTTTTTTTCTTCAAGCGGAACAATACGAGGTTTTAAGCAAGAAAAGCGAAAATCGATTGTGACCAAGTACTGCACTGAAAAGGGATTGTCGCTAAGAAAATTAGCAAAAGAAGGAGGTGTTAGTTTCTGTGCGGTCCAAAATGCGACCAACCGGTTTGTTATGCATAACACATTGAAGGACTTACCCGACCGTGGTAGAAAAACAGGTGCGTCAAACTCAAAAAGTTTTGAAGGAAAAAAGGAGGTATCCATCAGAGATTACGCAAAAAAGTGTGGAACGACGATTTATTTATTGTCGTCAATCATAAGTAGACCATTTGTTACATTTTGTTCCTAATTCTAGTTATAATCGAGGTTATAAAATACACAACATTAGACTAAGCAGCGCCTGGTTTACAATATTCATATGGCGTGTTCTTCTTTAGCGTAGAGCATTGAAGTATTGCTTCAATTTGGATTCTGTAATTGTAAAGTCGATTGCATCGCTATGTAAATTGTAGGTTGCCATCATCTGATTCCGAGGTTCAAATTTAGCGTAATTTGTGCGATAATGATTTGTGATAAAAATATTCGGATTGCGCAGTTGCCGGGAGGATATGTAAAAATTTAATTTCGATAACAACTCTGCTGAATCAATGCGATGCGAAACAATGCCATTGACAAACGAAAGTTTTGCAAACTATCGACGTTTTTTTAGTGTTTGCATGCTGATTAGCCTACAGCGAGCTTCATAGGGTGGTAGAGGAAATCTTTCCTAACCTAATTTACGTAATGCAAACAATAAAAACTGTTTTTGTACAGACTCTATTTGCTCTTCATGGATGACTGAAAAAGGTGACCAAACTACGCAACAATATTCCAGTATTGACCTCACATAAGCAATGTATAATGTTTTAATTGTGTAAGGGTCATTAAAACTATGACTAAAGCGTTTTATAAATGCCAGCATGTTGTTAGCTCTGTTAATTATTGTATTATAATGGTCAATGGATGTTAACTAAGAATCCAACATAACTCTTAAATCACGAATTCTTGTGCACTTTCCTATAGACTGATTTCCTAGAGTGATCATAATGTCAGGTGTGTCTTGTTTTCTGCTAAATGCTATCGCATTACATTTTTGAACATTTAATTGTAAAAGGCTTTTAGTATAGAAAATATGTATTTCTTCTTGAAATATCTTGTAATCTTCTTTGTTTCTTACTTCTGGGAAGCGCTTTATATCGTCGGCATATATTAAGACTTTTACAGTTTTAAGAATGAATGAAATATCGTTTACGAAAAGAATAAACAAAAGATGGCCTAGATGGGATCCTTGGGGGACACCTGAGGAGACTTGAATAGGATTTGATTCCTTTACTTTAAATCTTACTTTTTGTTGTCGATTAGTTCGGTAACATTTGCGCCATTTGAGAAGACCTCAATACCCAGTTTTTGTAATTTGAATAGTAGAATGGGAATGTCAATCCGATCAAATGCCTTACTGAAATCTGTATAGAGAGCTTCTACGTGGTTTCCATTATCCATTGCAATCAACGTGTAGTTGACGAATTCTAGTAAATTTGTATTATTTGAACGTCCTTTGTAGAACCCATGTTGATTGTTAGTAATCCTGTTTTTGATTTGATAGAACAACTTTTCATTAACTATTGCTTCAAAAAGCTTAGAAATGCATGAAATTATGGCGATTCCTCGGTAATTGCGTGTGTTTTGCCGTTTTTAAATATTGGTACTAGGTAGGAGCTCTTCCATGATTTGGGAAAAATGCCAGATTCAAGCGACATATTGAAAAGCCGAAACAATGGAGCTGTGAATTCTAATGCTAAGTTTTTTAAAAATACGGTTGGAATACCGTCAGGTCCACATCCTTTCGATACATCTAATTTATTGAATGCTTCTCTAATGGCTTGTACATTCACGCTCTTGACACTAACATCATTAGCAAACTCTGGGAAGAAATCAAAATATTCGCGATCAAGATCTACTTCCGAAAATGTGGTATAAATTTCTTGGAAAAAACTTGCAAATAAGTTGCAAATTTTTTTATCCCCAACATTTTCGTTCAGATGCATTTTGGATGGAAAATTGTCCGATTTCAATTTAGTTTTCACGTAGCTAAAGAATTTTTTTGGACAACATTTTATTTCACGTTCAGTTTTCGAATTGTACTCTTCAAAAGCAATGTCAGTAGCTAGATTTAGTTGATCGCAAATGTTCAAATAGGTGACCAGATTATCGTTACTACTATACTTTTTATATATTTTGTGAGCTTTTGTTTGCGGTTTTTCAATTTTTTTATTTCTTGGTTATACCAAATCGGATGTTTTGAATTGTTTTGCCGCCTTATTTTTTCACAGGTATGTGTTCATGTATAATTTCAAATAGTAATTTATAAAAGACATCTACTGACGTTTCGATATTTTCCTCGTTTCTAAAAATCGTTTGCCAATCTATTCTGCTTAGCCTATGCTATGATTGGAATGGTCCAACGCGCATAAGAGCGAAATTCCCTGAAGACGTACCGGAAACAAAAATGTCCGAAACGCAGCCAAATTAACATTTTGAAAATCTATCGAGCTTTTATTAAGTTATAAGCGTTTAATTTGTAACGATATTTCGTGACGGTCGCTTATTTTTAGATTTTCAATTGACACCCTACCCTTGCCGTAAGACGTAGTTAGTCTACGTCAAAATTCATTGCTCTTGGTGCGCTCTGGCTGAATGATATTTTAAAAATTTCAGACCAGTCCGTATTGGGCTAAAAGACAATCGCTTGGATATCTTACTCACCAGAATCCAACAATGATTGCTTCCATGAACTTTCCGACACGAAAAAATCTGATGATGATGCACAAACATCGGATAAATCATTATAAAGACCAAAACTTTCACCTTCTTTCGACTCCATGTTGTTGGTTTACAGTTCTCTTTGGTTGGATGCAATTTGATTTTTTCCATAGCCCGCTACGGAGAATTTTTATTCTAGAGCATTCGGATACTGTTCAAACAAGTCGATCATTTTACAGTTGATAGATTATAAAATTTTGCATCTTTCGTGGTACATAACTCAATTTTTGGAAATTTGGTTTTTGATGCGGTTCTGCAGAACCCCGACCATATAGTGGATAAAGCTACTGTTATAACAGTAGATGCTAAGTTCTGAATTCCAGGACAGTTTGGATGACATAGAATATCTCAAGATTATCCCATAATGTCTATTGGTCTATCATTGAATATGATTGAATAAATACCGTTACTTTGTATAGCGGATAAAGCTTACAACTGTAGATCTTAAGTTCAGAACTCCAGGACAGCTTCAACAACATAGTTTGTTGAACTATAGTTTCAATTAGTTCTATGTTATTAAGCACCAAAGCAATCAGCATACACCTACTTGCTTGTATAATATCGCTTGGAAATATTTAGGCCTGAAAGAGTTTAATCACTTGAATACTAAGTTATCCATTCCTGAAGAATTTCAAGCCACTGTGAAACTCAATAAATAACTTAGAGTCTAAAAGCCAAGAAAAAGAAGAATGAAGTGAAAGTTACTCAGGTAACCAATAGGCAACAGCATATGATATAAATCAAACCTTTATTTGCATTTAAGATGCTACAAGCATTATATTTGCCTTACATCAGCATCAGATTTGCTGTTAAGTATCATTTCAATAATGCTAATGAAATGTTTCTTGTTGAATAAGCATTGTAAATGCAAAAGAGGCCCAAATAAAGCATTGCAATAAAACTGAACTGCTTTGTTAAAGGTTCAAACTTTCTAGGTGGTTGGGATCACGATATAATATAGTTCGAAAATGCTCTCTTTTATATGCCTGGTGATAGTAAAGGAAAGCAGCGGATTATTTCTGCTTAGCACTGGATTTCTTTCTGGCTTAAGTATTAGCACGGTAGCACTTTCTCCTTTACTTCCACGTGCTCTTCGTATTTGTACGGGTTAAGTCAGAATTCACTTCATTTAGTTCTTGAATTTATTTTCTTAATTCACTACTTCACAAGATAGATTCGTTCTTATTATTTCACTTTATTAATTTAACGATATATTTGAATTTTCTTACTGCTAGCAACGAGGGATCTCTCAGATTTTAGCGAAGACGACTCACAAGCAGATGGCGCATGTTGATCGAATATTCCGTCATATACGAACAATGCCCAACAACGCGATCTAGTGATAGAAAACCGAACCATACTCTGCCTTCCGGAAGTCCTTGACCATCTGAACAACTTTGCTGAACGTTCAAACATTCTAGGAGCTCGGGATCACGATATAAAATCGTTAAAAGATCCATTCTTTTACACACGCACTAGCGCCACGTAGTGACTGAATTTCGAGCCATACTTTCCACCTTCCGGAAGCCCTTGGTCTTCTAAACAGCTTTGCTGAAGTCAACATTTTTGCAGGTACTCAAAGTCTCAAGTTATAAAATCATAAATTGTACTGTTCTAGGTGAGTCGATACTTTTGAGGGTGATGCAATATTCAAGAGTGTGTTGCAACACTTTTCGAAGTGAGTCGATACTTTTGGCCGGTAGTGTACGGAAAACAAATTTTCAATGTTAATTTTATTTAATTAACAATGTTAAACAATAGAAAATTTTATTTAATTCACAATTTTCGGCTAACGAAATTCATTGTAAAATTCAATTTTTCTTTTCTGCTATTCCCGAGAATCTCGCAAACGCTCTTGAAGTTAAATCAGCAGAAGACATTCTCTGCTGTCCCAATTGTTGGTCTTCTTTCCGCGAACCATTCTCCGGTTCGTTCTCGTCCGGTCTCGACGGTGGTGGGTCGGTCGAACGTGAGATCATCTCCCCTTCTTGCTCGCCGGTGCTCTTGCCGGAGAAGGACCTGGTGTGCTTTTTCGGAAAACCTCCCATTCTCAGAGTGATGCGCTCAGTTCGCTCGAGGTGCCTCGCGGCGTGCGTGTGTTCGGTAAAGTACTGCTGCACTAGTTTTCTCCTTCGAATAATTTCTCGCCATCAGCAACGGCAAAGTCATAGAGAAAATCTCCCATATAACACTCAGAATAACCGTACCTCGTTGGTTGTTTTTTTTTTTTGCACAGCAACTCTATGAACATAATCTTTCCCCTCCGCGAGTTAAGATAATGGTTTCCGTTAGTATGGAGCGAAAGGTGCACGTGAGAGAATCGAAATCGCATCATTTTACGTGTCTATGCGCTCCGGAGTCAGTACTTTAGAGGGTACTGCATAGAGTGATGGGAAATCCTCCTCTGTGGAAAGCTTTCTTCCACTTACCCAATTGCTACCCGATCGCCGGGAAAGGGAGAGCACTGTGGAATTTTTGCGAGAGACAACTTCCAGCCATCGGGCAGGGTAGCATGATCTTCCGGTGGTCAATTGGATGGAACTCTTTCGCACTCCTCCCCACAGCGCTAGCTCTGGAATTCGAATGAAGAGCGTATCATCGGTGGGTGCCATTCCACAGGGAGCCATTTAACATTATATTGTAAGAACTCAGACATTGCACTGGTGGTGCGTATCTCTTAGCTGTTCGATGTTTTGATACTCGTTAATTGCGGAATCACCACCAAAAGCTGCCTCATGAAAGATCATCCTTGCGGGTTCAACATTATCTCACGCAGTCGTTGGGTTCAATCCACTTATGTTCTGCACATCAGGTATAAATTTGTAAACGAATGCATTCTCGCCGGAGACTGACAACAAGAAGAAGGATACGAAAAATTAAAAACGAATCCAGCTCGAATCGGCCCAAGATCATACAGACATTAAACGATAAGTTATAGGACACTTATATCAAGAAAAGGCGAATAACGAGACGTGCTCTTGCTTGAATGTCGTTGCTGCGTTGCTGGCCGGCAGTAAAGCGGCACCACGGGCGAGCAGCAGCGCGTTTGCGAAACGGTAATAACAGAGTAATAATAATACAAATAACGAAAAATAAAAGACATATTCACTGATCCTCATTATCTCCCCATGCGGCAGAATCTGCGTTTTCTGCGTTCCCGGGGCTGCGGCGGGGATGCGCGCGCCCGACTGGATTGCAGCAGTGGCAGCCTCGAGCGGTCAGCAGCGGCAGTCAGTCAGTCAGTGGATATGTATTCTCGTGTCTTTCCCCTTTTCACCAGTTGGGTTTCATCTTGGGAGAATCTTCTTGCGTTCGATTCTGCCGGTGTTGATCACTGCACCCGCCCGGGTACCAGCCCTGAGGGTTTTTTCTTTCTTTCTTCCTGACTGTAATTATGACGGGTTAGAGATGGTCATGAACTTACAGTGGGAAGTGTTTTCGGAAATTAAAACGAATCCAACTCGTCATTAAAGTAAAGGGCCTTCGATTTGATGTTAAAAATGAACTGTTTCCATCGAGGAGAGCTAATTTATCTCTTATCTATATCAAATCATATCATATCAAATATGGAATATGTAAAGGAAATAAGTGTATATAAAGTGTATGTAGTTTGATACGGTAAAATGGGTTGCCTGTTCTGGATAATGATTTCTGCTGGTTTTAGGGAGCAATAACATGTAACAGTTGATGTCAGAACTTATATGATATGGATCACAATTAATTTTGATCTCTACCACCGGCCCACAACATCTCATC
Source organism: Aedes koreicus (assembly GCA_024533555.2). Lineage (NCBI taxonomy): Eukaryota > Metazoa > Arthropoda > Insecta > Diptera > Culicidae > Aedes > Aedes koreicus. The sequence goes on along the minus strand of JAHHFK020001638.1, from coordinate 173,613 downwards.
CGAGAGCAGTTTTATTGTTTTTATTCATTTGCTCACTCGATCACACGCCACCAAACAATAGTTGACAGAAACAATAGATAACGCGTATGCCCAATAAAAATGTATTGATACAACCGTTCAAAACTGATGCTCAAAGCTGAGTGATATAAACGCAGTTTGATAAGTCATCAAATAATGAAAATAAATATGTTATGACCTATGCAAAAAAAAACCTGTAAAAGACAGAACATTAGTTTAAATAGTGTAGAGAACGGTTTAATCAGGGGTGGCTGATTTCATAAGTTGTTAGTAACCCTCTTTAACTATAACTCTTAATTTTTCCAAATTATTTCACAATCAATACTACGAACTCAAACTCAATCAGACAGAATTATGAATGCCTACCAATCAATTTCTTTCATTTTGAAGATTTAAAATACAATGTGTCTCACAATAGGTGTCACCTTTTTTCAGTCTTGGTTTATTTCAGCTGGGTAATTTTAACAGTGGAATTGATTATACCCGTTTTGAGTGTATTCTTTTGACAGCTTATCGCTGAAGATAAATAAGCAATTCCGTTTGTTTATATTTATCAGCTACCATGGAAGCCATACGGGAGCAAGTTTTAAAATTACATTTGCAAAAGCTTAGACCGTGTCCGATATTCAATAGCCTTAAGCAGTTCGGAGTGAGTAAGCGTTTTGTTTTCCGTACCTTGAAACGGTTCAAGGAAACTGGAAACGTCCATATTCAACACAAAGGAGGTGCCAGACGAACTGCCAGAACGAAGAAAAAGATCAAATGTGTGAGGGAGCGAATGAGACGTAATCCGGCCGTATCTGGCCGTAAATTGAGCAAACAATTTTAAATGTCCCCTGCTTCAATGAACAGGCTCCTCAGACATGATCTGGAATGCAAACCGTACAAGAAACAACGGGTTTACGGGTTGACGGAGCGTGAAAAGCAAGCTAAGAGTGAAAAGCTCCAAAGAAGCAGGAATCTTTTGGTTCGGCACGGTGATTGCGAGATTTTATTTTCAGATGAAAAGCTCTTCCTCCTTCAGGACAGTCATAATCAACAGAATGATCGTGTGTATGGCAAAAGTCTTGCCAGTATTCCTAGAGATAAACTAGCTGTACAACGTTATGAGAATGTATCGAAAATCATGGTTTGCGGCGCCGTTTCACGAAAAGGAATACTTCCTCTTCTTTTCATAGAACCTAACGTAAGAATCAGCACTGAATATAACATCGAGCAGGTTTTGAAGAACCATCTGCTTCCTCATGCTTCAACGCTGTATGGGAATATACCATATTGTTTCCAACAGGACTCAGCTCCAGCTCACGAGGCAAAAAAGACACAAGCGAAGAATGGCCTGCATCTTCACCAGATCTCAGCCCACTTGACTACTTTGTTTGGGGGTTATATGCTTCAGCATAGAGGCCCTTCGAAAGGGCTTACTTTGGATCGATTCAAGAAACGTTTGGTTGATATTTGGGACCAAGTTCCTCAGGAAATCGTGCGTGCCAGCTGCGATGGGTTTACAAAGCGTTTGCGCAAAGTAAGCAAGGAAAAAGGCGACAGATTCGAATTGAATTAATATGGTTCATTTCTATAACATGTATCTTTCAAATGAAAAATAAATGCTACGATTTGGTTGATTTTTTTTGCTGTAATCCCATTTTGTTTTAGTGACACCTATTGTGAGACACCCTGTACACCATCAATAAACCCATCAGTTTGATACCTTCTGAAGAAGTTCGCTTGAATTTCACGTGTACCAGAGTGAATGTTTTAATCAGCTTCTTCTTAGCTCCTGGACTAGTTGTCAGAATGTGTTGTTCAATTTTATTCATATTTAGATGATCTGAAAACTCTATTTATTTCATGTTTCTTTCCGTCATTTAAGGTTCATCTAGCTTATGGTTATATTGTCCATCCACTATTAGATGCAATGAAAAAAAAAATTTGGAGTACTTAACAAGCAATCCTGCTTCGGTGTTGAGCGGCAACTAATTATGGCATCACTGTTGCGTTTTACTATGTCCATTTTGCCTACCCTCTTTGTTAACCATGGTAATAGCGTACCGGTAACGTGAAACGTGAAGCTTGCTTTTTCTTACATTTGCTTTTAAGCGAAGCATCAAGTGTGTCGTTCCAGTCGCTTTATCTATTTATATCGTAAGAAAAAAAATGAGGAACACACTTTGCCAATCTAAACATCCGCGACAAACCAAAAGTGTGGTAGAGTACGTCTGTCTTATAACCTGCTAGTAGACAAGTTTGTGATCACACGGAAAAAATCCGTGAACTGCAGTCATGAACTCCTGAAAAAGCAAAAAATACACCGTGAACTGTATTACGTAATCATGAACTAAATAACGTTTAAAGAGAAAAGTCCGGAAAACGTGAATTAGTTCACGTTCCGTTTTCATTTCCGGGAACGCTTTTTTTTTTTTCTGTGCATAGAAATCAACGTGTTATGGTTGATTGTTTTCCAAAGCGGCTGTTGAAATTACGAAGCGGGTTGAGGAAGTTTCAGCGCTGAAGAAAATTTTTTCGTGACCGAACTGCAACTTGTATACTTTCAATAAGTACCTGCAGCCGGGTATTTTAAAGGGTGTCCTCGATGAAATTGCCACACTATGAAATTGCTCTAACTTTTTAACCGTTGGGTAGAATTTAATGAAAATTTGGGTGGATTTAGTTCATAGTGCATTATTTACATCCATTTAAAGTCCTGTGATCAAAACTCGCGGAAATGGAGTCGAAAGAACAGCTCGTGCGTGATAAAATCTTGCGCATTCATCACGAGAACAAGGATCTCTCGCATCGTTCCATCGCTAAAACGTTGGGAATCGCGAATTCCACGGTGTCGCGAGTGATTAAGCGGTTCGAGGAACGGTTGACCACCGATCGGAAGCCCAGAAGTGAAGGAAAAAGTATTCCGTACAACACCAAAAATCACAACCGCGTAGTTGGGGCCTTCAACCGAAATCCGAACGCCTCCGTTCGGGATGTGGCTAAGAAGCTGCACCTAAGCCGAAGTTTTGTCCAGAAGGCCAAAACTAAGGCTGGGCTTCGAACGTTCAAGGTACAAAAGGCCCCTAATCGCGACGAGAAGCAGAACAAGTCCGCCAAAACCCGTGCCAGGAAGTTGTACCTCAACATGCTGACGAAAGTTGAATGCTGCATCATGGACGACGAAACATATGTGAAGGCCGACTTCAAACAGATCCCCGGCAACCTGTTTTTCACGGCCAAGGATAAGTTCAGCGTTCAGGAGCATGTCCGCACTCAGAAGATGTCCAAATTTGCGAAGAAATTCCTGGTTTGGCAAGCCATCTGCACGTGCGGGAAGCGGAGTGCACCTTTCGTGACCCAGGACACGATGAACGGACAGGTGTACATAAAAGAGTGCCTCCAGAAGCGGCTGCTTCCTCTCCTGAAGGCCCACAACGTCCCAACAATCTTCTGGCCGGATTTGGCCTCATGCCACTACTCCAAGGACGTGCTGAAGTGGTATGCGGACAATAAGGTCAATTTCGTGCCGAAAATCCCAACACTCCGGAGCTCCGCCCCATCGAGAAGTACTGGGCGATTATGAAGCAGCACCTTCTTAAACGACCTAAGGTAGTGAAGACAGTCGAGGAACTGAAGAAAGTATGGGTTTACATGCAAAAAACGGTTGATTCACAGGTTGTGCAGAATCTTATGGCCGGGGTTAAGGCCAAGGTGCGGGCATTTGCGTATGGACTGTAAATAAAATACGAGTAAAATGGTAAAATGAAGTTTAATAGTTATTTCTCAATCCCTGAAAATTTGATGGCAATCGGATAAAAACCCGAATTTTGCGAATCAATTTTGTGTGTGGCAATTTCATCGTGGACACCCTTTATTCCATTACTCTGAAAATTTCAAAGTTTTATAATCATTTATGAAGATTAGATGAGATGAGAGCAGATGAAATAACATCCAAATTTTACCAGTTTTAATTGCAAATCGTGTACAGCAGCATCAAATATCTCAGCTGGTGCATGTACTGCTTAAAACCTGCTCCGTATCCTAATAAGGATATGAATGATAAAAATTGAAAAAAAGTGGTAGAAAATTCAATTCATTTGCAATAAAATATTTTAGAAATAAATAAAGATTGTATTTGAAAAAAAGCAACAGCCAAAAATGATCACCAAAAATTCATTTTAGGTCGGATATTTTTTAAACTCTTAGGGAATAAATAAAAACATATTAGTTATATTTTGCAAAGTTGGTTTATTCAACCTCACCTCATTTCGCACCTTGGACTTAACGCTACCCACCAAATCCCGCACAACACTTGCGCCATCTTTCTTACACACTTTCATCCAGCCTTTCTTCAAATTCTTGTCGGTTTCGCAGACCTTCCCTGTTTTTCAGAGCTTGCCCTTCATAATCGCGTAGAATTTCTCGATTGGGCGAAGTTCAGGTGAGTTTGGCGGAATTCCTACCACTCCATCACCGGTTTTGCGTAATGGCACGATGGCAGGTCAGGACAAAACAGAGTGTCACCTTTATGGGACCGGGAGAAGGGCCGCGGTTGCTTCTGGAGGCATTCTTCTTAATTTATTTGACCGTTGATGATGCCGGCATTAAGGAGTGTATCAAAAATAAGCTTACCACAAACTTGTTTTCAAATTTTGTTGAAAACCGATATTTTATTCATACAAAAAATTGATCCTTTATTGTACGAGGTTAAACTTGAACATAATGAAGACCGGATGAAATTTAAGTTATTCCTTCACGAATTTTCGAACTTTGGATCGAATGCTCTTCATAAAGTTCCGGACAAGTGTTGCATCGCATTTTTTGGACGCTTGAGCCCAAATTTTTTTGAACTCCTGCATGTTCCCAGCTGCCTTACCAGTCTTCTTGAAGACCCTCTTCACGATTGCCCAGTAACGTTCGATGGGTCGAAGCTGAGGGCAATTTGGTGGATTGATATTTTTCTCAACGAAATCTATACTCTTTTCCGCAAGCCAATTGAGAGTGGTTTTGGCATAGTGAGCCGACGCTAAATCCGGCCAAATCAGTGTTCTGAGGTGTACTATGCTTCTTATATAAAGGCAACAATCTCTTCTGGAGACACTCAGATCGATAGATTTCCGCATTTATAGTTCCGGTAGTGTAAAAAATGGTTGACTTCAAACCACAGGAACATATTGCTTGCCATACCAGTACCTTTCGACCGAATTTCTCCACTTGAATCGACCTGTCCGCATCGCTCACATCCTCCCCAACGACGGCAGTAAAGTATTGTGGACCTGGAAGGGTTTTTGAGTCCTCCTTTACATAGGTCTCATCGTCCATCAAAACGCATGCATCCGGACGCTGCAAAAGACGCGAATACAATTTCCGGGCCCTTGTTGCTGCTCGCTTCTTCTGTTCTGCACTTTGTTTCGAGATTTTCTGCTTCTTGTAGGTCTTCAGGTGGTTTCGCCTCTTGATACGCTGGATCATTCCGACACTCGTTCCTGCTTTTTTGGCCAAATCACGTATTGACATTGATTTGTTCTTCATGATTAGAGATACCACTTTCTGCTCCAGTTTCGGGTTGGAAGACCCGGGTTTTCTGCCTCTTCCTGGTAGCTCATCCAAAGAATAGTGTTCCCCAAACTTATTAATGATGGTTTTAACACTCGCATGATGAATTCCAAACCGCTTCGCCAATTTTCGCATAGTAATACCCTTCTCACTTAGCCATGTGTCCAGAACCTTAATTTTCACTTCCTTTTCAATACGCGACATTTTGAAAACGCAGAATTTGAACCGCACAAACAAGTAAACAAAAGAAAGCTGACAGTCAAACGCACAGCATGCAGTGTTCAGAGCATAAAAAACCATCACAAATACATGCGTACAACGCAAATGTATGTGGATAGCTTATATTCGATACACTCCTTATGTACGGTTTGCAGAATTATCCGCACCCATAGATAGCATGCCACACTAAGTACTTCTTGGCAAATTTGTCGAACTTCTTCTTCCGGAACATCCAGGTCCAGGTCGGTTATCTGCTTGGCGTCCGATTTAATTTACGTCTCGTCGTCCATTACGATACATTTCGGCTGCACCAGCCGCTTGCTGCACAGCTTCCTGGCACGGGATTTTGCCACCATATTCTGTTGATCGGTTCGGTTAGGTGCCTTTCTTACCTTGAAGACATGAATTCCGGCCCGCTTTATTGTCTGCTGGGCGCACCAGACGGAAGAATTAACCATCTTGGCCAGGTCCCGAATCGAATGGTTCGAATCGTGCTTCAAGTAATCTCTCACCTTCTTTGCGTTCACGGGGTCGATAGTCTTCGCTTTTCTTCCGCTGCCAGCTCGCAGCTGAGTCGCCTGGGTCTCCATGAACGATTTTATCACACGGAACACGGCTGAATTGTCGATATTCCAACTGTTTCGCGACTTCTTGCTTGGAAGCCATCTCGATAACCACTGGACAGATTAAGACCCAGCGGCAGATGACGAAATTTTGCAAACTTTAAAATTACAATTAAACTAATTTTACCCAAAATTTCATCAATTTTTACCCAAATGCAATTCGGCAATTTGCAATTTATTCAAGATTGTTGCAGACATATTTGGTGTAAATTGACTCCGGTTTATTTTAGTAATACTTTTTAACAGTTGTTTCTGCTTAATTGCAGAATTTAGAATACTTATCCGAATGGGTAAGTTGTAAAATCACATGTCTGTTCTATAAAATAAAACTACAGAAGTACCCAATTTTCATTAAATAGTAACGATAAAAAATCTGTAAATTTTAACGTATATCTTCCTTCAATTCGCAATATTAGGTAATCTGTGTTTACGCACAATTTGGGTAAAGGGCGAACACGAAATTATTGCGACACATTCAACAGGGCATAACTTTTTTACCATTGGGTAAAAATCAACCAAATTTTGCACACTTTCTCATTGATGTGTATTGTTTACATGCTGTCAAACTCGAAGTCGTGTTTCTCGATTCAACGAAAATGGAGGTGAACCAACGCGAGTCGAGAGAACAAATTCCTTCCAAACACCTGGAATTTCCTGACCTGTCGCACCGGCAGTTGGGAAAAATGTTGAACACTCACCATTCAACCGTCTCCAGAGTGTTGAAGCGGTTCCAGGAGCGGTTGACGTTGGACCACGGCAAAGGAGCTGGAAGAAAACCGGGACCGGAGAACAAAAGGACGGAGGGAAAGGTGAAGCCAACGTCTCAAGCCGTGATCGGCATGTCGCAGAGCAACGTCCAGAATGCAAAGAAGAGAGCTGGACTACATACATACAAGGTTCAGAACTTCCCAAACCGCGATGAGCGGCAACAATCGACGGCTAAAACTCGGGCACGGAAGCTCTACCAGAAGATGCTGACAAAATATGGCTGCTGTGTGATGGACGACGAAACGTATATAAAAGCCGATTTTAAGCAAATTCCGGGGTTTATTTATCCGGACAAATTTAAGAAGAAGAAAATGTCGAAGTTCGCCTCCAAATATCTCATTTGGCAGGCTATCTGCTCTTGCGGACTGAGGAGTGAGCCTTTCGTGACAAAGGGCACAGTAAATGGCGAGATCTACAAATCTGAGTGCCTCGAGAAGCGCCTTTTGCCGTTCTTGCAGCAGCACGACAAAGCTCCGCTATTTTGGCCAGATTTGGCATCATGCCACTATTCTAAAAGTGTCCTGGAGTGGTATGAGGCCAATTCTGTCCATTTTGTTCCAAAGGACATGAATCCGCCAAACTGTCCGGAGCTGCGCCCGGTGGAGCAGTACTGGGCAATGATGAAGCGGGAACTTCAGAAGAGCAAGAAGACAGTCAAAGACGAGATGGACATGTTAAGAAAATGGAAAAAAAACTGAGAAACTGGTACCGGATGACACTGTAAAGACTTTGATGGAGGGCATCAAGCGAAAATGCGTTCAATTTTACACTCAACGCTCCATCGATTAACTTTTCTTTTGATTTTTGAAGTAAATATATGTATAAAACTACCCTAAAATTTTGGTTTGATTCTAAACATTATAAGAAAATTGGCATGACATTTTCGGTGTCGCAATAATTTCGTGTTCGCCCTTTATGTGCACTTTTGAGCGATTATCGGTACTATTTAACAATCTTTAGGTACATTAATTGTTATGTTTGTGTTCTCCGTGCGTGGAGTAACGATTATGATGTAGAAGGAGATGTCTCGCTCATCGCCATGAGGCACCAAGAGTGGACAGTAATGTTTTGCTAGAATGAAAGATATGAAGAGAAAGTTGAAAGTTCCGTCAGTGTACGGTAGGCTAGAAATAGAACAGAGGTATTATGAAAAGTGTGAGTGTAGTGAATACGGTCTTCAATATTACCATGCCCTTTCACTCAATTTTCAATACCTCTGTTCTATTTCTAGCCTACCGTACACTGACGGAACTTTCAACTTTCTCTTCATATCTTTCATTCTAGCAAAACATTACTGTCCACTCTTGGTGCCTCATGGCGATGAGCGAGACATCTCCTTCTACATCAATCTTTAGGTATTCTCATCTTAGCGTGTGCAGTTATAATGAAAATTCATGATGTGTTCAAAAACCGTGATCGGCATGTCGCAGATATGATACAAATTGCAAGGGCCCGAGGGTCGATCACAAATTACGTTTCCTTTACCTGAAAAACTCACCAGTTTGTAATTGTTTATCGTTGGTTTTACTTTGGGTGAATACATTTGCATCTGCAGTACCTATTCATTGTCTGGGGTCATCGGAAGAAGAAGAAAACCGCAGCGGTTGAAGAGAAAAGGAAGAAATCAAGAAGCCTAAGAAGGAAAATTGAATATATGAAGCAGAAGAGATTGAAGAAGGCACAATGGAAGAAGCGAACAAAAGTGAAGTAGAAGAAAGTAACACGAAAGAGAGAAATATAAGAATAAGTTTGAAAAAGAAAGCGAAGTGGATGAAGTGGAAAATAGAAGTAGTTGCAACACTAGTGGGAGAAGAAAAACAGAAGGAAAAAGGCGGAAGAAGACCAGCAGCAGAAGAAAAGTGGAAGGAAAAAAGTCAAAGAAGATAGAAAAATGAGGAAGGAAAATTAGAAGAATCGTAAGAAGCAGGAAAAGTAGAAGCAAACTAACGGGGGAATAGAATTTAGAGAAGTGGAATAAGAGAGAAGTTGTAGAAGAGAAGTTGAAGAATAAGAGTTGAAAAAGGAGAATATGAAGAGGAGTAGGAGAAAAAATACTGAAGGGATTGTATTTGTACTAGCGACAGCCATATTGTTGCACCTTATTTTTTTTAAAACCGAAAACTTTCGATTGATACCGATATAATGTCGGTCTATAATCATCGTTATTCGTGAATGCAACTTCGTTATATAATTTTTGGTTTCTTTTTAAACAATCGTAAAATTTATTATAATTAATTCTTCAGGTATTTTGAGCTATATTCGCTACAGTCAAAACATAATTTCATTAGACAAATTAAAATTAAACTTCTTTAAACACCTGAATAGTTCTCACACATGATCGATCGGCCATTCCAATTCAATATTTTTGAATTCCTAGTAAATAGATATTGTATTAATACGGATAAGCCGTTTGAAAAACATTGAACCGCATACCAATAAATTTCTAATAAAATATATTGTACTACAACCTTTTAACTACACAGAAAAAAATATTTAATTTTAACCTCGTTTGATTCCTTCGTTTAATTCCATGCCGAAGGAGACGTAAGCAACAAAATTGTTAGCAATCTTTCATACAACAGACTAGATTCAGGCGTTGTCTGGCTTAAATTCACATGAACTATCCTATTATTTTCTGCCAAATCTAGCATTCCCTTTATGTGCATTAGGGAACGCAGAAAATTCAATGTTTCTTTCTATCTGTGTACAAGTAATCAACATTGAAAATTGTCGAAAAAACAGCTTTTAGAGCATCCTCAGTTCGTTCAGCCTCCTCCCTTCTTCCACACCCCCTCTTAAACATGTTGTTATGATTTCCTACATGCCAAGCAAAGCCAAGCGAACAACGGCGCGGAGGAGATTCGCGCGCAATGAAAATACAATAAATTGAAGTCAAATATTGCCCGTGATTGCTCGCTCCGTCCGTTGCTTGCATATGAACAGGCTGCACACCCATCCAACGACAAGAGATCACACGAGAATATGGCCATTGCCATCGACTCTCGGCCGTGCATCTTCCAGATTGGCCAAATCAAAGCGAACGTACAGAGGACACCAAGAATGGAGCAACCTCCTCGGTGCTGCGCCCTGCCTTCGGGAGAACACACAGAAATTATTTATCAGTGTCACTGTGCGGCTGGCCAACAAGGTCGTCAAGCGTCGCCGTCGGACCAGGGCAGCGAAGAGTTCCTTCTTTTCGGTTGGAACATTTACAAAGTACACTTTTTTTCGTGTTCTTACTTTTTCTCGCTGAATTTCTCACTCCGATCACGATCTGCATTTCTTTTTGCGACCAAAAGGTGAACGACGCGGTCCAGAGGTGGGAGATCTTACGGACAGTGACCGGACCGGACCGGACCAGGTCGTTGCATTTTCGAGATCAATGGCGACAAGGTACAAATTTCGATTGCATTTTTAAAAAGGGAAAGAAGAATTTAATTTACTTAACGGTACATGGAATTCAGATTGGCTCGTTTTGGAGTTTCGGTTTGTGCAGATTAGATTACGAAGCCGAGAGGAATTATTGGATTTATCAGCTAGGGGCGATGGTTTCGTGCCTTCCTCAATATCGAATCAGTTATTTTTGAGCCACGTTAGCGAAAGACATCAAAAAATGAGGTTTCTAATCGTGTTTGCCACATTGATTGCCATCGCAAGTGCAAGATCCTTCCCGAACCGTCGAGTGATGAACGGTGTCGAAGCTACTCCAGGACAGTTTCCGTACATGGTTTCACTGCAAATGAATTTCGACGACCTAGTGCAGCAATGTGGGGGATCTTTGCTATCCCATCGCTACGTACTTACCGCTGGACATTGTGTGTATCAACCGACATCGGGAACTGCCATCATCGGAGCGCATAACCTTGCGGAAGAGGAAGATCATCGGATCACAATGGAATTGACGCGAGATGATTTCATCCTTCATGAAGGTTTCTTCCCAATCAACATGCGTAATGACATGGGTTTGATAAGGCTTCCAAGCGAGGTTACTTACTCCGGCTACATTCAACCTATCCGACTACCTCGGTGGTCCGATGGGGACTTTGCTGGATACATGGGAACATTTGCCGGATGGGGTCAAACGCAAGATCCATCCAGTGGGAATTCGGACGTGTTGATGTACATTAACAACCGCATCTACACGAACGAGGAATGTCAGGAGAAATTCTTCGTACCGATGCTGGTTGAGGAACAGAACGTGTGTATGTCCGGTGAAGAGGGCAGATCGGCTTGCATGGGTGATTCCGGAGGACCGGCGACCGTCCAGATTGGCGCGGAATTCGTTCAAATTGGTGTGTTTTCGTTTGGGCCGGCTTCGCACTGCCTGGATGCCATTCCGATTGTCTGCGCTAGGGTTACGCACTTCCTGGAGTGGATTCAAGCCAATTCCGATGTCATCATTGAGCCGTAGACGGAAGTGGAATTTCTTTGTGAATGATTTGGTTATTGGCATATGTAACACTGAAAAAAAAAATAGATATTTCGAGGAATTATAAAAGTATATGGTCAACATAGTTTTTCACAGGTTTTACTTACATCCATTTATCTATCCTTAGGAATCACAAATCTTATTCAATGCTGCACGTGTCAGACTTTTCTGCGCTGTGTACCTTACGTAGGAATGAAACAGCTTTGGCCTATTTTTGCTGAATTCCTCGCACGTGTCCTGAAAATTAAACACAACGACGCTCAACTGAGATTATTCCGTGGTTCAAACTTTGTTAACGACTGAAAATACCCTCTCCGTTACAGCATTTGTACCAGGCAAACATAACTTATATTCTACAACTTTTTTAAAGTTTTCTAACGGAATGTTATTCACTTCAAAATGTTGTTTAAAGATCTCAATCCACCTATCCTCGATTTCAGACTTATTTTCATTCCACGGAGAATTTTTTTCATTACTTACATATTTTTTGCATAGGATACTTCGTCGAATAGCTCAGCTTCTTTCTTGTCGGCATCAACCGATTTGCCAGAATCATCAAATTTACGGACATAAGCGAAACACGTTTGTACTGCCTGCCATCAATGGTGGTTTTAAGGTTCACCCACTTAAAACAAATAACCTCGTCAAACTGAGAAACTCGAGCCTCAAGATAGTCAATATATTTCTGATGGAAACTAATCATATTCGACTTGTACAATGTTAACTTGGGCCAGCCGTTTTCCTCCAGATGTTTCAACTGACTTCGGACACTTAGTGGTAAAAACTGATTACTGATTCTCTCACGAAGTTTGAACTTGAGGTCGTCAAGTTCAGCTGCAACCTCTGTAAGTGTCAAATACCGACGCCTGACTAAGCATGAAATACAACCACATTTCAGAGCTCTCATCTTCAAAAAATTCGCGAAGAATTCTTGGACTGTGATCGATCGACAAAAAGTAAGATTTCAGTGGTGAGAACAGTTTTAACACTCGTTCAATAGCTGGTATCAAAGCTAGCCAGCGAGTCTTACTGTAGCCCAAAATCCTCATTTATTCTACTTCTGCTTCCTCGCAAAAACCTTTCAGTTTCCCGACCCTGACCGTGAAAATATAGAAATAACTGTAGATCTTAACAATAATACGCTCAATATCCACGGGAAGTTGATCTGCCGTCGCCTGAATTGTGTTGTGAACGATATGTGCAGCGCATCCTACACCCAAAATCGGTTTCTGTAGCTGATCCTTTAGCTTGCAATAAACGTTGTTCGTACCCTTTCTATGGAGACCACCAAAATTTGTGTTGGCGTTGTCTGCACAAATCTTCGCTACCTTTGCCTGCATTTTGTATTTGCTCAAAATATCGTAAAATGATTCCGCAATAATGTCCGATGTTTCGCCAGGAAGTGATATAAAATCCAACAACTTAACCTGAATTTCACGTTTGTAGTCAAAATATCTAATTACAGAGGGGAACAACTTTGTTTCCTTGTGATTTGAAGCGTCGGAGAAAATTGATGTAGTCCATACATGTTGAAATCTGATCAACAGAATATGGAGCCAGGACATTTTTAGCAATCGCTTCTGTTTTGGTGCGACCGCAAGAGAATTTTGGCTTGAAAACACGAACAAGCTTGGATGTGCAATCCATTGATCGGAATGACTGACTGTGCATGACGGTGTGATAGGTAAAAACAACCTCAGCAAGCTGCTGTTCCTTAAAACCGAATTCTCCTTTTCGAAAAAAAAAGTTGCTTACCTTTGACGATGTGGCAGCCGCTCCTGGGGCACGCTTGTGTTTTTCCGTTGCCGTGTGCCTTTTAACATCGGTTTTACCTCCTGATCCGATGGAAAACTCGCTGTTGCAGGTTTCACAGTAAACGCTGCCGACGGTCTTCGCCTTTTTAAGGAAAGGAAATTCCTTTTTCAGGTCGTCCGAAAACAAGCACTGGCGTTTTTTCGACATGGTTGAAGTTGCTGAGAGATTGCCTACAGAACCGTATTCTTAACAAAATATCACAATATCAAGTTTTATGTACATACCTTGTACAATCAAAAACAATTTCTCAAGTCTTCCTTGTTGAATTCTTAATATCGCACTAAGATTACTTAAACTGTTGCCACAGTCTTGCTGCACTTGATACAAACAAGGATAACTTTTGACAGATTTGCGCCGGTTGAAAAATTTAACACACTGACTAATCATTCTCACGAGCTCTTTTTCACAAACACATCGCTTATGCAGGTTGAAAAAAGACAACTGCTGTTTCAACTAATGAAGAATAGGAAGATGGATTTCTTGATGACACGATAGTGTTCGTGAGGTCAATTCATGACAGTAGCTGTCAAACGCATATAGAGATGTCACAAGTTTTTGAAATTTAAAAAAAGATGTGAACAGTGCTTTGAACTAACATTGCTTATGTTGAAGCTTTGAAATGACCTTGATAATACGGAAAGCATATTAATGAATATTAAATCAATGCGCGGGAAATTTTGCTGGCATAGAACGAACGCGGGACATTTCACGGGACGCATTTAGACGCGGGACATTTTTTAGAAAAGCGGGACTGTCTCGCTAAACGCGGGACGTTTGGTCACTTTAGTGTAATGAATCCCGGTAATGAGCGGAAAAAGTGAAATAAAATGGAAACTAGTAATCCTTCTCTTTCACTCAATAGTATTTAATAATGTTGAAATTTGAAGACTCACTAAGTGAATTGGGGTTAGGTGATGCAATTAATGCTATTCGTATTGAAGAAACGAAAACATTTCATCATATTTTTGATGCTCTAGTATTAGTCGACATTTCGACATGGAGTTTTCATAAGGGCCAATGTCGCAAACGAAAACAATGGCTTCTTCCGTAAATTTCTTGAAAATGCAAACTCGCTTAAGTAAACTACAACTTCTACTGTAAAGGGGAACTCCTTTTCTGTACAATCATCGTGGTAAATCACTATGATTAAGTTAGCATTCTCGAGAAATTTGCGGAAGAAGCCATTGTTTACGTTTGCGACATTGGCCCTTATGAAAACTCCATGTCGATTTGATCTATTCAACATCAATTATAAAGAAATGTTACAATAGTTTTTACATCACCTTGAATTGCTTACCAGCCTGTCGTTCTGTTTGATTAAATATAGTTAACTCAGTGAGAATTCCGGACTTCGAGATAAGTCAGAATATATCCAGCAGCATGAGTTTTACGGAATGTTCATGAACTTGATCGAGGTTTGACAAAAAGCTCACTGTTTGGTGCCCGTTCACTGGTTAAAAAATAACTTTGCGTGCATTGCATTTGAACTAAGTACTTTACGCTATTAAAATCGATGCCGCACTTATTGAATCACATTTCATAGCTAGCGATTAAGCTCATTTCCCCATTGGTTTTTGTTTAAACATGAGTAGTGTATGGAAGCCCATCCTCGATCGAGAGTTTAATTTACCACAGAAAATAGACTTCAAATATACACTCCAAAATATACACTCCAATAAATACTTCACGAACAATTAAATGCCAAAAACTAACATATTTTCTGATATAATAAATGTTTTGATATTAAAAACAGTCTAGCCAAAATAACTAGCACTGCACAAGTTTTGAAATTAGTTTTGACAGCTAAAGAAGTTGCTTTTCCAACAGTTTCAAGTCATCACGCTTACGGTGGTGAGCACCAATAACTTGTTGGCAACAAGCATTATCCTCGGATTGAATCCTGATTGAGAATGTCTTGCTGCTTTTATGCCGATCTTCATCCTCATCAACTTGACTCCAAGCAAACATTTTGCAGATCATCCGAAGTTAATCCGAGTTGGAGCTAACCACCGTTGAAATAGATCATAGAATTCTGTGAAAAAATTACCAAAGTTACAGATTCTCCTGTGAAGTCGATATATTCTACGAAAAGATCGCTGAAAACAAACAACATTACAGATAGTACGGTGAAATGACATTTTTTTTACTGAAGTGTCAAGGTAATAGTTGGTCTTAATTGTATGCTGTTTTGAAAAATTATGGCGCATCCATAATCATTTTTGACGTAATCGACGTAGTTTTACGTCAAAAATGATTACGAGACTCGAGACTCGAGTACGAGAATTTAGAGTGTCACGAAATTTGCTTAGGGTTTGAACGTTAATAACTAATTCATTTCATAACCGATTTTCAAAATATTTGCACTAATCTATCTGGAATATTTCTACGCATAAATTTTAATATTACAATTGATAGATTTTTAACACTAAGCTATTGATAATAACGTAAATACAATGTTGATGTCTTATAATGGCGGTTTCTCAGAGTAAATTTACCAATTACACAGTACTCTCCTAGCACAGACTTCATATTCAAGTAAGGAACGTCTCCTCGGCAGCTATGGATGTTGTATAAGGGGTAAACCTTTGCATTAAGATTTACCATCAGTTCAGTTCGATCAAGTGACACGTTCGGTCGTGTTTTTCGCTCTCTCGGTTCGAAGTGTTTTCCTCGTTTTTTCCCTCGTTTGTTCGATTACGCATCCGGCTCGTGATATATCAGCAGCTCTTGCCAACTTGTTAGCGGCGGCAAGCCAAAAGGAAGCACTGCAAGCGTGTGCAAGGTTTCCAGGGTGGCCACAGGCTCGGGAACATTGGCATGTGGATCATTTCCTGCTGGCTTTGTTCAGCCTGTTTGATTACGTACCGCTTAGAAGATCTTACTTAACGGCTGTGACAGGTAAGGTTACGCTCATGACTCACTTTTGTTTTTGTTTTACTTGACTGGAACTCCATCGGTGATCTTTATGACTAAAGCATTGCCATTGTATGCATTACTGTTTATTTTAATGCAAAGATTCCAAACCAACATTGTAAGCTGCATAACACCTTGTTCAACAAAACCTCAACTTGTTCAGCTTGAAATTGGCTTATTCAGCTTCTCATCAACTCAAATTGTTTGTTGGGTTGTCTTTGCAAGTGTTTTACTATATTTTTTTCTTCTTTTTATATGCTTCACGAGTTCCGTCAACCTGGGGTGCTAACACTGTTGGCATTTTTACAATACCATAAAGTCGCAGTCGATTTGTATAATAGACAGATATTTGTTACTGCAGTGGACAGATACCTATTGTGTTAGTCACCTTAAACCGAATTTCAAACGGAGCTTTTCGTCGAACTGGTTCGCCAACGCTAAAAAGCCACTGCAATCGAGTGACGAAAATTATTAAGGCCAGAATGGGGGACCTTAAGAATAACAATTTTGCCGACAAGATCCGCTCTCTCCCATATTGTGCTAAGCCTGGAAGTTGACAAAAAATTTGAAAACCATGCCAAGGCCCATTCCACCGTTGATCCCACTAGTAAGCAATGGCTCTAAGGATCGCTTGATAACTTCTGCAGAAAAGGCTGCTGAGATAAGTCAACACTTCGTCAGCTCCCACAATCTCGGACAAAACATCATCAGTCCACACGAAGCTGCCGTAAGTGCGCTTATTACTAACATCCATATAAGCCCTAACGACTTCACAGATGAGGCTTAAAGAACATAAAGGCCCCAGGTTTCGACAACATCTTGAACTTGTAGCTCAAGCAATTGAGCCCCCAGTTCTATAACCATCTGGCGATGGTTTTCAACCAATGCCTCCGACTCGGCAACTTCTCCTCGTGTTGGAAGTCAGCCAAAGTCATCCCGATCCAGAAACCTGGGAAAGATCCTTCATGTTCCAAGAGCTATAGGCCCATCAGCCTTTTCTCAGAATTATCCAAGCTTTTTGAGAAAGCAATCTATCGTCGGCTTCTTCCATCTGCCGACGAGCTGAACATCTTGCTCGACGAACAATTTGGCTTCCGACGTGGTCGTTCAACCATTCACCAACTTAATCTAGTCATTAATATCCTCAGACGGAACAAGTCTGTTTCTAAATCATCTGCCATAGCACTTCTAGACATCGAGAAGGCCTTTGATAACGTGTGGCATGATGGCCTGGTGTACAAGCTAAAAGGATACAATCTTCCCATCTTCCTAGTTAAGATAATTAAAAATTACTTGTCGGACAGGACATTCCATGTTTCGCTGCAAGGTGCAGTTTCTGATGCACAGGAGATCTCCGCCGGTGTATCGCAGGGAAGTATACTAGGTCCACTTCTGTTCAACCTTTTCACCTTGGACAGACTTGGCTCCCTGAAAATGGATCTCCGTCGTTGTTCGCCGATGATACATCAGTCGTCCACAATGGAAGGGTTACAAGAGCGCTTACAGCGAAATTGCAGCAAAGCCTGAATGTTCTGTCAGAATACTTCACCGAATGGAAGATCTGTATCAACGCGGTGAAGACCCAGGTCATCCTCTTCCCATACTCCAACTCTCCCAGACTTGTTCCGCCTGAGGATTGTAAAATTAGCCTAAACAACACAACGGTGGAATGGGCCAAATCAGCTGTCTATCTTGGCGTTACCCTACACAACAAGCTGATTTTCAGGGAGCAGGTTGACAAAACTGTCGCAAAGTGTAACGTTCTGTTCAAGCTACTGTACCCATTGATCAACAGAAGGTCTACATTATCCCTGATAAACAAGCTTGCTATCTACAAGCAAATCATACTTCCAGTCATCGAGTACGGCATGCCAATCTGGGAGAGTTGCGCAAAAACACATCACCTGAAGCTACAGCCCCGTTTTTGAAGAGCCGGATAGGGAAAACATATTTTCAACCTGTTCATACGGAGATTTGCATGGGAGCAAAAGTAGGCCATTTTTAAGTAAAAAAAATTAACAACTTACACTGATAGCATTGTAATTTCAATGCAAACATTGTGTAAGTTTTTCTGATCGAATGGTGTATGAATGAAGCCAATATGTTCAGTTGAACGAGAGTTATTAGCATTCAAAAACCTTTAACTTTAGCGTTACGCTCTTATTTTTCAAAATTTTGAAATGACACCCGGTATAGAAAAGGGAAACGTAGTCCTACGTTAAAAAAATCAGTGGGGTTGACGTAGACCACGTTAAACCGTTTGATTACTTTCGTTAGTTTCGTAGCGGAACATTGTAAAACATATCGCTTCATAGATTGTTCAGAGTCTGTTTGGGAATTCAAAGTCAATAATCAATGATATTTTTGATAGTTGACAGCCGCAAAAATCTCCAATTGATTGAAGCAATCATCTATCGAAGAAATGATAAAGCTATTAGTGTTCAAACTGTTTCAGTTATTATTAAATTGTGATTCGACCCCTACCCGTAAGGCGTAGTTTGAACATAATAGTGTAGATGTGATCCTAATAGATCGTTAAACCAGCACTAGATAGTAAGTATGTAAGACAATTGTATTGTACACTGTTGAGGCGCCTGGTTGCCTCAATGGCAAGGTTATTTCCTCGCAAAGAAAGAAGATGGTAGTTGCTTTTACAAGCCTTTATTTCTTTACTCAAAATTTACTTGACCGTTAAGCGGGTCAAAACATACTGATCCCTTTGCTCCAATTTACCAATTTAATTTAATTTTATTTTGTCTTTTGTGTTTCTTACATGTCATGTTTTTAAGTGTTTCAGCAAAAGCTTTTCATCCTTTTATGTTGAATTCTACATTGTAATGTGCGTAAATCTATGTTTTCTTATTTGTTTTTCTTTAGATGTAACTATCAGCATTGTGTTTTAATTTTTATAACCTACTCAACCAATAATTTGATACCCTAATTTACCAGCGCTCGGATGAGCGGGTGCTCGGAGGCCGCAGCATTCGCGATGAAACTCTCGATTGACTCGTCGATACGGGTCTGGATGGTTTTGCGGCGCGATGAAGGTCACGTATCCTCGTATCGTACGGGGCATCCAAGATTGTCCTCAGCAGCCGATTTTGGACCACTTGCAGCTTCTTGTTGTGGGTCTCGCCACACGTACCCCACACAGGCATAGCGTAGTTGACCACCGGGGCGATGATCGCGTTGTTTACTGCCAGTTTGTTCCGCCGTGATCGTCGGGAAATCAGTGGATACAGCGACTTCAATCGCCCAATGCACCTGTTTTTGAGCTGTTCGGTGTGGGTACGGTAAAGTTGCTTGTCGTCGATGGTGACGCCGAGGTAGGTTACCTCATTCGACCACTCAACCGGTTGGCCGTTGACTCGGATGAAGCAGTCAGTAGGTGGTAGCCGCTTTGGTGATGGTCGATGTCGGAACAGGATGGCTTGGCTTATTTGGCTTCGTTGACCTTGATTTTCCAGCTGCTGAGGTACGACACGTATGCGGTTACCCCTCGTTGCAACCGGGATCTGTAATCGTTGGGTTTTCGTCCGTTGGCCATGAATGCGCTGTCGTCCGCGTACAGCACCAGGATGCAGCCAGCAGGTAGCTGTGGCACGTCTGATGTGTACAGGTTGTACAGGATTGGGCCCAGAAGGCTACCTTGGGGCACACCGGCTGGGGTCGATTGAAGATCGGTCGCCGCACCTGGAATGTGGATTCTGAACGAACGGTTGGTAAGATAGTTTCTTACCATCTTTGTCAGGTAGTCCGGGAAGTTCACATGCACCAGCTTGTGGATCAGGCCGTCGTGCCACACGTTATCGAATGCCTTCTCCACGTCCAGCAGGACCATTTGTCGATAGCGCCTTGTTGAAGATTCCCGCCAGGAAGCGGAGCGTCTTACCGGAAAGCTTCTTCAGCACCAGGTTGAAAATGCCGTCATTGCCGGGGGGATTCATATTTTTGCCGCGCTTCACTGCAGCACGAACTTCTCCGTTCTCCGTCACGATGCCGACGAATGGAGCGACGTCGACTTGCTCATCGAGCCGGCGGATGGTTCGTTGGACTGTAGCTTCGTGGGGGCTCACCATGCTGGCACCGAGGTTGTGCGCTTCGACGAGCTTGCTGGCGATGGCGTTGGCCTTCTCCGACGGGGATACCAGAATGCCACCGGTGTTGTCTTTCAGTGGTGGGTCTGCTTTCGGCATCTGCTTCAGAACTTTCGCCATCTTCCAGAATGGCCGGGAGTGGTCGTTCATTTGGGCGATGCAGTTGGCGAACTGCTTGTTTCTGATGGTCGCCATAATGAGAAAATTTGCGCAGGTGCACCCCTTTTATATTGTTCACTGCTGCATATGAGACCTTCCTTGCTCACTTTTGAAATCTGTGATAGGAAAGTACTGTGCATTTAGTGAATTTAGCCTGCAAGACAAAAGTTTAAAAAATTACCTTTTAATTTTCGTTATTTTCAATAGTTTAAAATTGTGAACGGATAATTTTTGATAATGGAATTGATACGCGGGAATATTTCCAACCGATTGATGTAAACATCTTGAAAATCTATCGAGCATTTATTAGGTTATGAGCGTATAATTTCTAATGATGTTTCGTGACGGTCGCTTATTTTTAGATTTTCAAATGACACCCTACCCTTGCCGTAAGACGTAGTCTACGTCAAAAGATTAAAACCGTTTCGAGCGAGTAAGTCGAAAACTTTCCGTTTAAAGATACCAAGGACACCGTTGGTCCTCCACGAGGAATGTCTATATTTTTTGCCAGCCATAATGCACCTTTGTATTTCTCTGCTGGTGTCATTATCGGTGGTCACCATGGATCGCAGATACACGAATTCGTCTACTGCCTCAATTTAATCACCTTCGATCTAAACTCGTGGTAGGAGTGTGATGTACGTTTCCGTCATCGTCTCAACGATACGGGCCCCGATATCAACGTTGTCGGCGAAGCCAAAAAGATTGACGGACTTCCTGATGATGATGTCACTCGTGTCTATCCCCGCTCTTCAAATCACACCTTCCAATCCTGTATTAAATAGCAAACACGACAATCCATCACCTAGTCGTAATCCTCTCCGAGATTCGAAGGGACTCGAAAGTGACCTTGAGACTCGGACGATACACATCACTTGATCCATGCTTTGACCAACAGCGTCAGTTTTTCTGAGAATCCAGATATTGTTAAACACTGTGGTTTCAGTAAGTTTACTCTGCAAAACGAAATTATAAGACGTTATCTTTACATCATTTTGGAAGTAATATTCGTGTAAAAGTTTTTGGAAATCGATTGTGAAATGACTGAGTTATTAACGTTCGAAATTTGAGGTATGTTTATGTATGTGATATACATATTTGCATTGAAAACACAGACGCAGTCTACGTCAAAAAACGAGTCTTTTGATTTGAATATGGCTGAGTAATATTTGTCCACTGCTTAAAGTATTGCTCCCCCTTTAACTAATATCTAATTATGCTGATGTTCATTCGAAAAATGGTCTTGGGCAAAGTTAAAGATAGATGAAATTCTTGCAAGCACTTTTGGCAAACATTTCCGTATGTCGTCATGCCGATGTGCTAGAAAGATGATGACATTTTTTGGGTTTCCCAAAGTAATTCCCATAAAATTTACATAGGGTAGTACGGCCTCGAGGAGAACTAAATTTTTTGGAATAAGAATCAGGACGGGATTTGGGTTCAATGAAGTGGTGATGGAACTGCATTGATACTTTGGATCACCATAGTACACACTTAGAAATTATTAATTTTACACGAGACGTAATTCCTGTTTGTAAAAAGTCAGGGAACGTAAAGAAAGATTTCGTGTAAAATTATGTCTTCTGAAACTGATAAATACGCAATTCGACTAAAGATGTGTCTGATTGAATTTATTTTCTCATCTCTTTCAGCTCATTCTTGTGTGCTAAAGGACGCTTGCATGTGTCGGTCTTAGGGGACAGAAATTTACATGACATTTTGGTAGTGTGTAGCTACTGTTGCAAAAGTATTCAATTCTCATAGAACATATAAGTTTGCTCAACCTTTTTCCCACTGGCGTGTCCAATATGTCAAGATTCAGCAAAGTGTCAGTCCAAACTAATTACCACCATTGGTCTGGTATGCTTTAAGTCAGTCCCAAAAACTTTCGGTTCATCTTTTGGAACAACAAAAAAACCACCGAACCAACATGACTTTTCACACTCCGATGCATAGCTAGCAGAAACAAATCAGGAACCTTTGCCTCTTCTCAAATTAGATCCTTTGTTCTCGGTGGGCAAAATTCAAAATTTATGCTAATTTAATCAAACAGTGAAATCTATCGCCAAGCTAGCTGGGCCAGGCATTGGCATTCCAACGCCGCCCCACTCTGCGCCTACTCCAATCAGAAAATCGACCATCTCCCTTCCGAAGAATTGCTTTCCGTTCGAACTTAAAATAGACCATGGCGAAGAGCAAACAAGGAATATGTTTCATCACCAAACTCCAAATCTAGAAGAGATGCTTGCCGAACGAAGTTCCCTCCAAATCAGATCGCTTGCTTCTCTAAACCGACCTCCCCCCCCCCCCCCCCCATTCTCCACCATCCGCTTCGAAACCAGCTGGAAAGCCAAAATCACACTGTCATGTTTCAATTAGGCAAATTTATTTATCGATTGCTTTCACATCGGCCATCCGTCCTTCCGTCCGTCCGCGTAATTTTAATTTCCTTCGGCCTGTTTTTGCGCCTGATTAGCAACACAGCACTCCTCTAAAGCGATTCTGAGGGAAAGGTTTTTCCGCTACCCAACGTGGTAGATTCGGTCGGGTGCGAAACATTAGCAATTCCAATAATCCCCCGGAATATTTTTCCTTTTTTCCTCCTTCTCCTTTCTTCTTTTCGGTGGAAGGGATCGATTCTCTTTCATCTGACGACCGTTTGGATATATTTGTACACAACAAACCGGCAAGGAGGTTATTCCTGGGGTGCTGCTGGCTGTCTTCCGAGCGTGTTTGTGACGAGATGAGATATGGCGGGGGATCGATTCTCGTCGGTCGTCCCAGGAATAGTAGACCCAAAGGTGGGGAACAAAATAAAGGCAAGATTGTGCCTCTCGGCCGGAGCTGGTCGCGGAGCTCGCAGTCAGTGATCCAAATAAGAGTATTTCACTCTTCCCCAAATGTTTGCTTCATTTTTTGTTGCTGTCGGCTTCTGTTTCAGGCGGAGTGACAGGGAGGGGGGTATGGGAGGTTTTATTCACTTGGACTGATTTATTGCTACGCACATTCTTTTTTCCTCGGCCGGTGAAAGAAAGCACTGGGGATGACCTGAACTTTCTTACGTGAAATGGATTGCGATCTGAGTGGGAGGGGTGGTGGGGGAGGGACACGTGCTAGGGGGAAAGGTACCAGGACTGATTTATGGGAACAGTATTCAATTATGGACAGCCGCAAAAGCTGACTGCCGAATCTGGGCTGGTTGATGTTGAATTGGATTAGAGCGAGTATAAGTATAATGTGGTGAAAATGTAAACACGGCCGATGTGCAGTTGAGCAATGGAGTTGCCACTAATTTATAAATAGAAGGCAGAAATAGAAAACAGAATACTGTATTCCGCATAACTCACTGCTTGTGGCAATTCATTATAGATCATGTGGGTACTTACACGAAAATGGCTTTTCCCACGACTTGATGTAAGGTTGAAACGATATGAATTGAGCAGCAACTAAAGTCGAATGCGAACTTTACTAAGAACACATTAATTCCGAGAGTTCTTAAAATGTTCCAGTTTACGCGTTCGTTAGGCCGTTTTCAGCGGTGTTCTATTATTTTGGTCTAGTTTTATAACAGTTCCAAAAATATAGACCACCAAAAATAGATCAACTGTTTTCCAGTTTCACCGCCATTGTTCTAAATTTTATGTGATGCCGTTCGTTTGTTTTGTTTTGGAACTTCGCCTGCTTCGTTTGAATTTGGTTGGTGTTAAGCTCGTTCGACTTTTCAAAATGATTCTAAAAAGTTTCCGAGTGTTCCGAGTCAAAAGGTGCCATTTTATCGCGATCTATTCCTCCCAATACTTGTTGGTGCTGGGCGAATATTAAGATGAGCGGCTGTTAAGTGCCGTTTTATGGTAGACGATGTGAAGGATTTCCTTCTTGCTGAAACAGCTGAAAATAAAAATTAATTTACACGGAGGAAGCTTTCATATGCGTAACTATTATGTTTGACTGGATGAGAGTATGACACTAGCTGACCAACCATCGGTAATGTGCTGGGTAATCTGCGACCTCAGTTCAACTCTGTTTTGACAACGATCTCAGGCCTGAATAAAGCATTCCGACCGGTTGAAAACCCTGAGTTGAAACTCCATTGCCAGTACCTTTTCCGGGATCGCCGTTAGTTCCGACTTTTAGGTGTGCCTAAATTTCGAACACCCACAGATCTCCTACGACAGGACTTTCTACAAGCCCCTCAACAAAAGGTTCGCGTTTCTCAGTCAGTTGAGCATCGCGTCATCGAGCACTACATTTGTCCTGGAAACTTGTCCACCGTTGTTTGGCATGGTCTTACCCGCCCGTTGATTGCCTTCGCCGCCTTCTCCTGGGTATAGCTCACATAGCTATTGAAGTTCAGTTCGTCATCAATCCTTTCGGAGCAATGACACTTTTCATTTGCCGACCAACCGTTTTCCACTAGCCTGTTATCGACAATACGATGTCATCCGCAAAACTAACGATCACTACGCCAACATTAGCACTATTGAACATTCCGATCCAGAGGATGGAACCTTGCAAAACTTCCGTCTTGATCTTCAACGTTGTTTGACCCATAACTGTCTCGTGAATCAACACCCGGTTTTGGAAGTAATTTCTCAGCAGAGGAAGTGATACACGTTTTGCGGAGCTGAAAAATTCCAAACATCCCGCATCTAAGCTCGCTCAACCCCTTAAAGGTCGCATACATTATAAGGTACACCGGGGGAAGTGTACCATCGGGGTAAGTGGATCATGTGATTATTTAAAATAGTAGTGCCTTAATTTCGCAATAATAACTAACACAAAATGAAGCATAGATTCAAAACGATACACTAGCACCAACACAGCAAAAATATCGAGCATATACACACACTAGCATAGTTGTTTACACGAAACGTCATTTCCAGCTTCGAAAAAAGTTAGTTTGCGTCGTAGTAAAAAGCTTCCTACACCGTTTAAACAGAAGTTTATTTCATTGTTTTGTTTTGCAGGTAACTATTATAAGTTAATCAACAAATTGGGCGGCAATAACAGTTCATTGTTTCTATCATAGTTTTTAAATTCAACATGATACACTTCCCCGAAGTTTTGCTACCACTGGGGGAAGTGGATCATATTTCGTTCATTTCAAATATACCATTATTCGTGTGGAGATTTGGTTGCTTTATGGTCTAAATGTGTGTTTAATTTACTATTAACACTTTTACAGCAATAATGGCTCGCACGTACGTTAAAAAAAGACCAGCATCTGCATATTCTAAAGTGTCATTAGAGTCTGCCATTGAAGCTGTTAAAAATAATCAAATGTCGATGTCCCAGGCTGCGAGATGCTATGGAATCCCAAGATCAACCCTTCAAAAACGCGTGAATGGCCAAAGAGGCGTAAAAAGCACTACAGGTGGAAGACCAACTGCGATTCCGATAGCCGTAGAATCTAACATCGCATCTTGCATTAAAACGATGGAGAAGTGGGGCTTCGGGTTGTCCAAGGCTGAAGTTCTACAGGCTATCACACGGTACTTGACTGAAAACGAAATTCAAAACCCATTCAAGAACTCTGTACCCGGAGACGAATACTTTTACAGTTTCAAGAAACGCCATGGATTGTCCCAAAAGAAGCCTCAAGCTGTTGAGATCGCCCGGAAGAGGAATGTGGATCCGTTTGTTATGGCTGATTATTTTCAACTGGTCCAGAAAGTCACCCACGGAGTGCCTCCAGAACGCATTTATAACGTGGATGAATCTAGCTTCTGTCTTGATCCAACTCGTGTAAAAGTTGTTGGGGAGAAGGGAAGAGCAGCACATCGCGTTACAGCAGGACCTGCGAGGGAGAATATTTCCGTGTTAATGGGTGCCAACGCAGTTGGTGGAAAACTGCCTCCACTGATCGTGTTCAAAGCAAAAAACGTGTGGACTAGCTGGATGGCATCGAAGGAAGACGAGTTTCCTGGATTAGCTTACGCAGCCACGCCTAACGGATGGATGGACACGGAGACATTCACCAATTACTTTGAACGCCAATTTCTGAAAGTGATCCCGAAGGAACGACCAGTTGTTTTAATTTATGACGGGCATTCATCGCACACCAGCCTGAAGTTGATTGAAACAGCAATGCAGGAAAAAGTTGTGATTTTGAAACTTCCGCCTCACACGAGCCATTTGCTTCAACCCATGGATCTTTCAGTTTTTAAATCTCTTAAGCATAAGTATGACGAAAAACTGATTGCTTGGCAACGTAAAAATTACGGTGTGAAGGCTTCAAAATCAGTATTTTCTTCGCTTATTTCTCGATCATGGACGCAGTTTGACAAAACTAACATTATTAGCGGATTCAAGAAAGCTGGGATTTTTCCTTTCTCAGACAAAGTGATTCCAGATGAGAAATATGAACCTGGGGCGCTTGAAAGATTCAAACGTTTTCAACATGCCTCAGCATTGGCTGTTGAACAGTCATCACTTCGCGAGAATGTTGAAGACACCAGTGTGCAAGCAGATAAAGCATCTTCGGCTGATGGATCCTTTGAGCAAATCCTGTTGGAACATGTGAAGCAGAATTCAACAGCATCGAAGGAAAAAGGCGAAAAGTATGCCCCGGAGCCGAAGTAATTACATCAGCAGAGGCTCTCCAGACTGTGAAAAAGTCCAAGCAACGTGTGTCGAAGAAGACTTAATTGTCAAATTACTATTGCGACTAACTTTGAAGAAATACAAATGTGTCTTAAGAATTGGACTTTCTTTGCCATTATCTAGTTTCTCATGTACTAATCGATAGTATGGTTTTATACGTATCAATAAAGCTTCCTTGAGTTGTTCTAAACATTTTTTCTATTATTCGATTCTCATTCAAATATTAATCACATTTACGTGGTATCTGGACAACCCCTTTTCAAAAAAGTAACTTAATCAATACCACAAAAGCAATTTTGTGGTATTCTGGTAACTTTGAACGTGTTTCATTACATTTTATCCGCATATGAATGACATACATACAGATGATCTATTACCCCTAACCGTTGGGGTAAGTGGACCATCCATCCATATTTTGTAAGTCGTTCGTACACCTTTTTGTGAAGTCCAAATATCAATGTTTTATCATCATTTTATACATAATACTCACACATTCCCGCAACATTACACACAAACATAATAATGCATTCTTGAGAGTTACACATGATGTTGAAGTTGAATTATGTGAAATCTTGTATCCACTTCCCCCGGTGTACCTTCCCCACCCCCCCCCCCCAACCAAAACCCCCCTCCTCCCCCCCGTCCCCCCCCGCCTCCCCCCTTCCTCTCCAACTTTCACGCGAACAAATTTTCTCGCGTTCCACACCAGTGCTCTTCCTTAAGCAGACCAAGTTTCACGTTTCGAACGACTGAATTCCACGTTTAGTCCTCTCTTCACGAGCTTTCTCAGCGATATGAGTCGTCTTTGAACGGAATATCCGCCAAACTATATTGGCATTCACATATTTCACTATGCCTTCTCAGATTTCAACGGACATCGTCTCTGATCCGTCGGCCAGAACAACCTTCACAGGCGCACTCGTGTCTAATTTGTCGATGATCGACTTACAGTTTGTCATGTGGTCTGAGCATCCACCTGGATCTTGTTCCAAGGTCCACTACACTTTGATTCAGCTACAACATAAATCGCCGAATCACTCTCGTCTGCCCGCTTTGCGGATTTCAATTTCGCATCGCACTTCACATTAATGCCACTCGGGCCGCTACTGGACTGTTGCAAACAGTTTAGGCGCAAATGTCCCGGTTTACCACTTGTAGCACACTTTTTCACTCTTCTTCTTGCTGCGCATCTTCGTCACCTTCTCACCGCTATCGCCCGAATGCTCACGCTCACGCCGACACTGATATTCATCAAGGAGCCTCTGCTTTACTAGCTCACTTCGGTGACGAACTAGCCCAAATTTCTCAATCATTTTCTTTACCGATCGATACACACGAGACCGAAAAACACGAGCAAATTTCTGCTAGCCTCGCACACACCACAACCGAATTGCGCACTACCTCAGTCAGCTCCGAGATAACACGCACACTAATTCATCCGTGCGCTGCCCCGTAGCTCTTGTCGAATGCAACCACCGAAAAACTATACCCACGCCGAACACTTTTCGCGCACTGATGACATTCACCGAGTTCTTTAAACTGACGTAAGCCTTTCTGAACGACAAGTTACGAAAATACCCAAAGTGTTATTCAAGTGATTGCTAAGGTCAAAAATCTCGATTATCAAGAAACAAAAAACATTGTTTACGGTAAAGGTCACATGAATACAAAACTTTGCATTCGTTTTTTCGAAACAACACTCCGGTAAAAATCAAAGAAACCACATAGATTAAAGTTTGGCATGTGAAATCTTAAGTAGTTTCTATGATTTGTGCCTTGGAAAAATCAACGTGGCCTCGCAAATCAGCTATGATGGCGGCCATCTTTCTATTCCAACGACATTGCATTTTCTCCACTAGTACTCTGGACCTGCTCTAGATGTCTTTCGAAGATACTGTTCGATTAGTCTTGTACAGGGTGCGGCAGAAAATAATGCGAAAATGTTCAAACTTGAGTATTGGGTTAATTCGTGTAGCTAGTGACTAATTTCTGTCGAAAGTGTATTTGTTTATGTTTACTTTCAAGTGCTGCATCCAATCATTCTATTTGTTTTATTGCAAATTCGTCAAAATGTTCACGAAAGAAGTGATCACAAGTTTGTTGCTCGCCCAGAAGAAGCCGAAAGAGATTGCTAAGGTGGTAGGGTGCCATTTGGCAACAGTTTACCGCATAAAAAAGTCCCTGCAGAATGGTCCTAAGCAGCGGAAGTTTGGAAGCGGACGTCCGCGCTTTGCACGCACGCCGAACGTGATCAAATCGGTCCGTGCAAAAATTGCTCTCAACCCGGTGCGTTCCATAAGAAAACTTGCAAAGGAAGCCAATATTTTGGAGAAATCCATGCGGAGAATCATCAAAGAAGACCTGCATGCATCTTCCAGAGCCAGAGTGAAACGCCACTTGACCGGGTCAAGGAACTACGGGTGACTCGTTCCAAGAGATTGCTTTCCTTGTTGAAGAAGGAAAAAATGATAATCCTGTTCTCCGACGAAAAGCTTTTCAGCATCGATGCTGTGGCCAACAGCCGCACGGACCGGTTCATTTCACCGCAGAAAATGGAGAACGTTCCGGAAAAAGTGAAATTCAAATTTCAAACCAAACATCCGGCTGGTGTCATGATGTTTGGCTTGGTGGCGTCCAACGATTTGAAAATGCCGCCTGTTTTCATTGATGCTGGAGTTAAAATCAATACCGAAGTGTATATCGGTATTTTAAAGGACCAAGTGCTTCCCTGGGTGAAGGCCAACTTCTCCGAGGACCAAAACGTTGTCCTCCAGCAGGATGGAGCGCCGTGTCACACGTCCAATCGAACCCAACAATGGTTGAACGATAACATGAAGTTTTGGCCGAAGGATTTGTGGCCCCCTAGCAGTCCAGATCTTAATCCGTTGGATTATTCGATTTGGGCATATGTTGAAGCACGAGCCTGCAAAACATCACACTCTAGTGTGAAAACCCTAAAGTCAACCATAACACGCACATGGCAGTCAATGCCGGAGGACTACGTCCGAAAGGCATGCTCTGGCTTCCGGCGTCGGCTCGAGGATGTTATTAATAAAAATGGAGGACACATTGAATAAATTTGTTTAAAAGGACTTTATAAAGATAACTGCACTCGAAAATGTTGATATTATTGCTTGAACTAGTTGAAAATGGGATTTGAAAGAAATAGAACAAATTTTCGCATTATTTTCTGCCGCACCCTGTAGATTAATAGGAAAAAAATGTATCCGACTTGTTGCCGAAGTTCCAGCAAACGACTTGGCCGAAAGTCAATCAAGAATTCTTAAAATCAAATAAACTAAAACTTTATATTGGAAGAAATTAGTAGCAGTTGTTATAGAAATCATTTGAATTTACAATAAAAGACCATTGGAAATGGATTTGATTTTCTTAGACGTAAGCTTTGTCTAGACTTACTTTGTAAGTTCAAGCAATCTAAGAATGCGCTGCCATCTGTCTTAAAAAGGAAATACAGACACGCCAATATCTGTGTATCTTCTCAGACAGCCAGGCGGCATTGAAAGCTATCAGCGCATTGGAGTGCTATTCTCTTAACCAATTGTCTTGAAATTTTCGGAGTGTCAAATTAAACATCTTTGCTAAGTTTTGTCATGTTCACTTTATTCAACTTGCGCTCCAAATCCAAATGCGCTTACCCTTCTCTTAAGACCCTCCATGAGATTTTGAACAACTTTAGAATCGACAAGTTTTTGTACATTGATCCATGCCTTCTTAAATTCCTGATCTATTTTGACTGTCTTCGGATGCTTGCGTAATTTTGGCTGAATAATAGGTATGTAGCTCAATATTTTTCCATTTTTCTCAACTCT
The DNA here is from genome assembly GCA_024533555.2 of Aedes koreicus. Lineage (NCBI taxonomy): Eukaryota > Metazoa > Arthropoda > Insecta > Diptera > Culicidae > Aedes > Aedes koreicus. The sequence goes on along the minus strand of JAHHFK020001638.1, from coordinate 142,598 downwards.
GGGGTGTGTGGAGGATTAAGGTCCTGGGGTACGAAGTTGTTTTATTTTCCTTACATCTTTTCAGCGCCTGTTTTGCGTTGCTGTTGTTTAATTAATGACACTATACATCCATCTTGTTTTATTAATGACACTATACATCCATCGGATGGATTTGTGAAAGGTTCAGTTGTTGAAAATGTAACAGTGTGTGTAATATTAGGTGTGTGTTGCTGTTTATAATAAGTATGTTTCAATTTCACTAAACTTTTTCCTATGGCCGTGACTCGAGGATCGCAGCAAGCCGTGTTTCGAAACTGACGTGTTTTGTTTTTGCAGCGTCGTTTTCGCGAAAAAAATAATCAAACAATAATTCGTAATTTAACTTGAATTAACAGTGAAATCATAAAATCTCCGCGTGCATTGTGTAAGCCGCAGTGAATACAATCGATTCCCTCTCGAAATGTGTGAGTGTAATTTTTTGTTTTTTGTGCTTCGCCCCCGCACCCGGCAGAAAAGTTACATCAGCTTAGTTTTGTTTATTGGTGGTAGTATTGTGACACCCGGACATATATTATTAAGTTGGAGTGTTTTCACGCTTTATCGCGAGAGAATCGATGATTATTAGCAGTTTTGAGGTTCGATATAGACTATAGAGTCGCCTCATAGCGGGGATTTGCATTATTGACAGAGTGTGGAGTGAAAAAAAAGAAGACTTGTGCAATGTAGAGAACGGCCATTTGCTGGTCAGAAGCAGCAAACAAAAGCAACGCGCATGCGCGGGTGAAAAGCTTGCTCCTATTTTTTTCAAGGTTGTGTACAGAGTTTTGTTATGCAGGTTGCATCTATCGGGCGGCTTAGCAACGTTAATTTTTGCGCTTATTTAACCGCGAGTGCATGAAATGAATTACGAATCAACGTCGATTTTTTTTAGTTCTACGAATGAACAAGATAGTGTGACTGAGGAGGCGGCCATGGGTGAGATCTGTCTGTTTATAACTATATAACAATAATCCTATTTTCAAATAATAGTAAAGACGTGCCTGGTTTGGAAATTTTACATTTCCAAATCTGGAAGTGTGTAGCAGTGCCCTTATCCAAATGATGTCGGTTATGTTAACATGTGGGGCTTATTGTATGTGAAAGTAACCTCGGAATGGGCGTGACTCTCCAGACATTCTGAAATGGGTTGCTGGATCTGCAGTAGAGCAATCACTTTCTAGCTCCCGGATAAAAGCTGCTTCCAATGGTCACTTGAATGATTGGTGTAAACAGATTTCTTCCATAATACCATTGCCGGCCGATGGGTGTTAGATTGGACACACACACACACACACACACACACACACACACACACACACACACACACACACACACACACACACACACACACACACACACACACACACACACACACACACACACACACACACACACACACACACACACACACACACACACACACACACACACACAAACACACACATTTTTCCTATGGCCGTGACTCCTGCTTATGGCTCCTTCTCTAACACTTTCTCTTTTCATACCTGTTTCCTGCTATTTTTCATATATTCTTGAAACATTTCCAATATCTTTCTCCTTATAGCTTTCATCATTTTGTTTTGTTTATTATAGAGGTCTTAAACCAGACGGGTTCATTTGCCTCTTTAAAATTTGTTCAGATTACATTACAATTTCAAATCCTGTTTAATAATTCAAATTTCCGTAAGAATTTAATTAGTTTAATTTCCTCATTATCTATGTTGCTAAGCGCTTATACCCACTGTTATGTTTACTGATTCTGCCAGCTGTGTCGCTGCTTTAGCAAAAGGAGATTTCAAGCATCCGTTTATTCAAAGTGTTGAAGAAGGGGCACTACAAAAAGATATTACAATCTGTTGGATCCCCGGACATTCAGGGATCACGGACAGCTCCATTAATATTGAACGATATCCTCGCTAGGGATGTCATTCATTGGGTGTAGCAACTATTCTACGACTGTTTTCAACGATTCTGGGAAACTCGCCGTTCAACATTTCTCCAATGAAATTAAAACAAGGATTAAGAAATGGTCAGATCGCCACAACCGCCAAGAACAACGAGTATTCACACAGTGTAGGATAAGACATACAACACTAACCAAAGAACATTTATTTAATCGTAACCTGTCGTCAATATGTGAAATTTGCCAAACTGAACTAACCTTAGATCATGTTATACTTAGATGCATCAAATACGACAATATTTGTAAAGAAATCAACATTTCATCATGATCTTTAGTTTTATCACTATCTATTAGCAGTAAATTTCATTCCTTCGTTTCCTTACATTTTCTTCAACATGTTCTGTTCTGCCTTTTCTGTCATCTTCCTCTCCACCATGTTTATCTTCGTTTTCTTCCTCTCCATCATCTTGCTTTCCGTCATGCTCTTTTTCGTTTTTTTCCTTTTCATTATCTGTCTTTCCATCACCGTCTTCTCTGTCATGCTTTTCTTCGTCTTCTTCCTCTTCATAAATTATTTTTACCACTATCTTCATTTGTTACAAAATTGTTTCTTTCGTTTCCTTCTAATTTTTTGAACATGTTCTTTTTTTTTCATCATCTTCTTCTCCATCATCTTCCTCTCCATCATGTTTTGCTTCGTTTTCTCCTCCCCATCATCTTCTGTTTCGTCGTGCTCTTCTTCGTTTTGTTCGTTTTCATCATTTTCCTCTCAGTCATCTTCCTCTCTGCCATCTTTCTCTCCGTCATGCTTTTCTTCGTCTTCTTCCTCTACATAATCCTCCACTGCGTCATTCTTTCCTTGTTTTTCTTTTCTTTTCATTACTGTCCTCTCTATCATTTTCTTGCCTGTCATTCTTTTCTTCGTCTTCTTCCTTTTCATTCACCTATTTTTATCGCTATCTTCATTTGGGACAAGTTTGATTCCTTCGTTTCCTTCTATTTTTCTTCAACATTTTCTGTTACTTTTCCGTCCGCTTCTTCTCCTTTATCATTCTCCCCATCGTGTCATTCTTCATTTTTGCCTCTTCATCCATCTTGATCTTCAAATGCCAAAAGTCCACCCAAAGGCAAAAGGAGCATAAACTAATCTTTCTAGCATCTATGCTCCCAACGATAAACTGAATTATACATTATTTAACTCTATATGGGAGCGTTTGGTTCGGGAGGTCCACGGTTTCTTCCTTCCCTTGATTCTAAGTAGTAGAGCGATTTCAGACACTCTTTCTGGAATCGCTCTATTTCTTGGAATCCTCTTTGCGGCACATGCTACGCAGTTGGCCTGGCCGGTGACAAGAAAAATGATGATTCAAGAAGTCGCATTTTCCAGGATGCTTTCACGAATTAGCTGCGTTAGTGTGAGATTAGATTAGATTAGATTTTCTCCTATGACTCATCTTCCGTTCCAACATGCTCTCTTCGTATTCTCCCTTTTCATTATTTTCCTCTCGATCATCTTCCTTTCCATCATCTTCTACTCTGTTATTTCTATCTCCGCCATCTTCGTCTCGGTCATTTTCCTCTCCGTCATATTTAACTGCTTTCTTCCTCTCCGTAGTCATCCTCTTCATCAATTTCACCATTTTTCCTCTATTATGCTCTTGCTCGTCTTCTTCCTCGCTATCATCTTTTCCATTTTTCGTTCCTTCGTTTTTCATATACTTCTGTTTATTTTTTGTCCTTGGGAATTCTTCCAATTCACTTCTGTGTTCTTTTTTCACAATTTCCAATATTTTTTTCCCATCATGTAGATTCTTCAACAGTCGCATTTCAATGTCATCGTCGTAGCATAACGCCATGCAAAGGCTTGAATAATCTGTTCTGAGTAGTGGCATGACGCAAAGTCGGGCCAAACTATTGGTGGGCTTTTGTGTGACCTCAGCAACGGAAGGAGAGGCTTGTGTCCATTTGCTTTTTTTCCGATCGGTGGTCAGTCGATCTCTGAGATGTTTGATGACACGGGAAACAGTAGAGTTCACGGCTCCCAGCTTTTTTTTGCTATGGCTCGATACGATAGATTTGGATTTTCGAAATGCGCGTGCAAAACTTCATAGCGAATCATTTGCTCGTTTAAAAAACTTTACCGCCCTTTTTAATGAAATTTTAAGGATGTAAACAATTTAACAGATCTTAAACTACCCTTAGTTATAGCTATTTACGTGTGTTTTAATTTTAACGTTGACAACCATTATTATATTTTTCTAATAAGATTCCCGCTAACACGGTAAATAATGTGTTTTTCTAAACGAGAAAACTAGGTCATGATTTCATGAATTTGTTGTGTTTTCGTGTTATAAATATAGACCATGCACAATATTCATGATAGCATGAACTATTTTCCCGCCGCAATGAAATCATGAATAAATTGGGTTAAAACCATGAGCTGAATTCCAGATACTGTAAACTTTACTGAATCGACTATGAATGTAAACAAAAAAAAAAAAAAAAAAAAAAAACCCACCGTTAGGATTCGAACCTAGTGTGGATGTGGAGTACTCACTACCCGAGCAAAGGATTATACCAAATTGATAACAAGTTCTAATACCAGGTTATCATTTTTTGATCACTGAATATGTTATCATTGAGGCTGAATAAACAGCCAAAATAACAGAACGAATAACAAAAAAATACTCGTTGAATGATAATAATAACTTATTATGCTATCACTGCGAACAACTTGATAACAAATCCTGTATTGTAAGCAAATTTATTGAAATAGTATCAAATTATGTTATCAATTTGAAATCAAATTCTCATGCTAATAACTGAAAAAAGTATTTTGATAAAAGCAAAATTTCTTGTTCAAATTGCTGGAAATAAAGACTGGACTCGGAAAAAATGAGACACACAAAAATGATCACCAAAAATTCATTTTAAATCGGATACTTCTCAAATTTTCAGGGATTATATAACCATATATTAAATAAGTTTTGGCATTATTTATTTATTGAATTTCCTCCCCCAAGCTGAATGCTCGTACATTTCTCTTAACACTGCTCATGAGATCTTGGGCGAGGCTTTGCCCATCTTCCTTACACAATTTCTCCCAGTTTTTCTTCAAACCTTCATCGGTTTTGAATGTTTTTCCGCTTTTCTTCAACCTCTTCTTCATTATTGCCCAAAACTTTTCGATCGGACGAAGTTCTGGTGTATTTGGCGGGTTCGCCTCCTTCGGGACCACATTCACGTCCTTCGCTTCGTACCAATCCATTACAGGCTTGGCGTAATGGCACGAAGCGAGATCCGGCCAGAACAGCGTGGGACCACGGTGAGAGCGGAGGAAGGGCAGCAAGCGCTTCTGCATGCATTCCTCTCGATAAATCTGCCCGTTTATGGTGCCGGTTGTAACGAACGGCTTGCTGTACCGTCCGCACTCGCAGATCACCTGCCACAACAGGTACTTCTTCGTGAATTTGCCCATCTTTCTCTTCCGGAACTTTTCCGGAACCTCCATGCGGGACGTACCGACAAAAAACTCGAGGCCGGGGATTTGTTTGGTGTCCGCCTTGATATATGTCTCGTCGTCCATGACGAGACAGCCTGGCTTGACCAGCCACTCACGGTACAGCTTCTGCGCACGCAATTTGGCCACCGTGTTTTGCTTGTCAGTCCGGTTTGGCACCTTCCTGACCTTAAAAACACGTATCCCAGCCCGCTTCATGGTCTGCTGGACGAATCACTTCGACGAATTGACCTTTTTGGCCACGTCTCGGGTGGAAAGGTTCGGGGTATTCTTAAAGTACTGCCTTATCTTCCGCGGCTTCTCTGGGTATTCCGTTTTCGGTTTTCGGCCGCTTCCGCTCGATGGTCTTCGTCTCCTGCATCTTCCACTGCGGGCCGGGAATTGCTTCCACCTTTTTCCTCCTCTTCGCTGACCAGGATTATCGATCACCGTGCCCAAGATTTGCTGACGTAAAGGGTGTCCACGATGAAATTGCCACACTATGAAATTGCTCTAACTTTTTAACCGTTGGGTAGAATTTAATAAAAATCTGGGTGGATTTAGTTCATAGTGCATTTTTTACATCCTGCAAGTTTTAAAGTCCTGTGATCAAAACTCGCGGAAATGGAGTCGAAAGAACAGCTCGTGTGTGATAAAATCTTGCGCATTCATCACGAGAACAAGGATCTCTCGCATCGTTCCATCGCTAAAACGTTGAGAATCGCGAATTCCACGGTGTCGCGAGTGATTAAGCGGTTCGAGGAACGGTTGACCACCGATCGGAAGCCCAGAAGTGAAGGAAAAAGTATTCCGTACAACACCAAAAATCACAACCGCGTAGTTGGGGCCTTCAACCGAAATCCGAACGACTCCGTTCGGGATGTGGCTAAGAAGCTGCACCTAAGCCGAAGTTTTGTCCAGAAGGCCAAAACTAAGGCTGGGCTCCGAACGTTCAAGGTACAAAAGGCCCCTAATCGCGACGAGAAGCAGAACAAGTCCGCCAAAACCCGTGCCATGAAGTTGTACCTCAACATGCTGACGAAAGTTGAATGCTGCATCATGGACGACGAAACATATGTGAAGGCCGACTTCAAACAGATCCCCGGCAACCTGTTTTTCACGGCCAAGGATAAGTTCAGCGTTCCGGAGCATGTCCGCACTCAGAAGATGTCCAAATTTGCGAAGAAATTCCTGGTTTGGCAAGCCATCTGCACGTGCGGGAAGCGGAGTGCACCTTTCGTGACCCAGGACACGATGAACGGACAGGTGTACATAAAAGAGTGCCTCCAGAAGCGGCTGCTTCCTCTCCTGAAGGCCCACAACGTCCCAACAATCTTCTGGCCGGATTTGGCCTCATGCCACTACTCCAAGGACGTGCTGAAGTGGTATGCGGACAATAAGGTCAATTTCGTGCCGAAAATGTTCAACCCTCCCAACACTCCGGAGCTCCGCCCCATCGAGAAGTACTGGGCGATTATGAAGCAGCACCTTCTTAAACGACCTAAGGTAGTGAAGACAGTCGAGGAACTGAAGAAAGTATGGGTTTACATGCAAAAAACGGTTGATTCACAGGTTGTACAGAATCTTATGGCCAGGGTTAAGGCCAAGGTGTGGGCATTTGCGTATGGACTGTAAATAAAATACGAGTAAAATGGTAAAATGAAGTTAAATAGTTATTTCTCAATCCCTGAAAATTTGATGGCAATCGGATAAAAACTCGAATTTTGCGAATCAATTTTGTGTGTGGCAATTTCATCGTGGACACCCTTTTTTCTTTTTCAGTTTCCAACTTTTATCAACGTGTTTTTTCAATAGTTCGAGATGTTGTCCCGATTAAGCAACAACACCGTTCTGGTGGAAGAAGACAACCAGGGTTTAACAACGAGCTGCGGCATTTGCGAAATCGTTTACGGAAGGCTCGGAGACGTTATTTTCGGTCGAAGGAAGGATGAAGGTCGAAGGATGCTGCGTGATTTAGAGAGCAATTACAATTCGTTGAATGCACGTTGCTTCAGCTGCTACATTCACCGTACGGAGGAAAGCCTCAAGCAAGATCCAAAATCGTTTTGGTCGTTCGTGAGAAGTCGGAAGCAGACTAATGGAATTCCTCATCATGTTTTTTACAACGATACTACAGCCGATACCCCGCTCGAATCAGAAAACTTGTTCTCGTCATTCTTTCGAAGTGTGCTAAGTAATAACCGATCGCCTTCGTCTGAAGCGTACTTGGACAGTTTGCCTCGGTATGATCTGAATTTGGCGCTACTCAATTTCTCTCCGGGGTGCCCACACACAAAAAACCCCAAGCGCCCCCCCCCCCCCCCCCCCCCCCCCAATTTTATCCCCCCCCAGTTTTTTCCTAGTGCTTGGAAAATAGCTGCGATTTCTCCCATACATAAAGCGGGCAGTATACACAACATTGAGAATTACCGGGGCATCTCAATTTTGAGTTGCTTGCCGAAAGTTTTTGAAAGCCTTATTCACGATTCGCTTTATCCACACGTTCATCACATCATCTCCGAATTCCAGCATGGATTTGTGAAAAAGCGCTCGACTACAAGCAATTTAATGTCATATGTTTCTTCGTTGATCAACGCACTGGAAAAACGACAACAAATTGATGCCATATACATCGACTTCACCAAAGCGTTCGATAGAGTCCCGCATTTTCAGGTGGTTGATAAATTGAATAAAATGGGCCTGCCCACCTGGTTGACTCGCTGGATACTTTCCTACCTAACCGAGCGGAGGGCCTACGTGCGCATTACTGGAACAAATTCGGTACCATTCGATATTACTTCTGGCGTTCCTCAAGGCAGTCATTTGGGCCCACTTCTATTTGTGCTGTTTGTAAACGATCTTTGTGGATCGATTAAATCCCCGAAGGTTATGTTCGCTGACGACCTGAAGTTCTACCGTGTTATTTCCTCGCCAGTTGATTGTTGTGCCGTCCAAGCTGACATCGATACGTTGATGAACTGGTGCGTGCTAAACGGAATGGAAGTTAACGTTCGAAAGTGTAATGTCATCACTTTTCATCGGACAAGGAATGCTACTATTTTCAACTATACAATGGCATCGACCAGCATTTCCAGAGTCAACACCGTCAAAGACCTTGGCGTGCTACTGGACAGTAAGCTAAATTTTTCTCAACACATCGCAGCAACGACGGCCAAGGCTTTCGCCATGCTTGGTTTTATCAAACGTAACACACAGCAGTTCGAAGATGTATACTGTTTGAAGACACTCTATTGTGCGCTAGTACGCAGCGTTCTGGAATATGGTGTGCTTATATGGGCACCATTCCATGCCACTCAAATAAATAGAATTGAGCGAATTCAACGCAACTTCCTTCGATTCGTGCTTCGTCGGCTGCCGTGGAATGACCATATTCGGCTGCCACCCTACGAACATCGCTGTGCTTTGATAGACCTGCCGACTCTGTCTAGCAGGAGAATACTTTTGCAACGCCTGTTTATTTTTGACATCATTAACAACAACGTAGACTGCTCGATACTGTTGGGCAACATTAATATCAACGTCCCAGCCAGAAGAACCCGACGGGCTGATTTTATCCGTATTCTTGTTCACCGTACTCACTTTGGACAGAACAATCCGTTTGATGTCTGTTGCCGTCTTTTTAACGAAGTATATGACCAATTTAATTTTAGTATGTCTAAGTCATCATATAGGAGTAGAATTAGTTTATAGCATCTGTCTGTACGATATTGTCGAAGACTAGTAAATAAATAAATAAATAAATAAAAAAAAAAACACCACAAAAAAAAAAAAATACACAAAAAAAAAACACAAAACTAAAATATAATAAAAAAAAAAAAATTAATTTTTTCTTTTTTTATATTTTTATATAAAAATTAAAAAAAAAAATAAAAAAAAAAAAAAAAAAAAAAAAAAAAAAAAAAAAAAAAATAAATTTTTTTTTTATAAAAAAAAAAAAAAAAAAAAAAAAAAAGAAAAAAAAAATTTTTTACCCCCCCCAAAAAAAAATTTTTTTTTTTTTCCCCCCAAAACACCCCCCCCCCCTCTTTGTAAAACACCACACACAAAAATATTTTTTCCCCCCACACCCCCCCCCCCCCCCTTCAAACCCAAAAAATACAAAAAAAGGCCCCCCCCACAAACCGGTGAGAAAACAAAAAAAAAAAAACCTTAATAAGAACAAAAAAATTTGGAAAATGTTCTAGTGAAAGATGTTATGACCACTTGAGAACCATCATAAAACCTATTGGCTGCCATGAAAACCAGAATGTGGCCAAATGGCCACAGCTGTCAAACTTCTCTGAGAAAACGAGGTTGGTTTCGTGAAATTTTGTTTGATAGCAAAATATCCAAGACAAATTGTGTTTTCTACAGCGAATTATGCTCCAATTTATGTGCGCAATTATTTTATTGGTGAATATTGGCACGATAAGAGCCGAAAATTAATGCGCCTCGGAAATTATGTGAATTTACAACAACATAAATCAAATTAAAACAAATATATTCGATAAATTAATCATGAATTTCCTGAAAAGTGCTTGGAATTGGATGAAATTATCTTAAAGAATGCCGAAATTGGTCTCTGATCTACAGTTTATTTGCATACCATTAGAAATTTGATGCATTTATTTTTCCACATTTAAATTATTTCTTATGTTTCAATATGGCGATTGGAAAAAAATCACACTTTTGCCATAAGGCCAATTTTTCTTCGCAATGACTATTATAAAACTATTTGGTCTTATGGTGACTTCCTTCAATGCCAATTTGCCGTTTATTGCATTTACTGGAGGCAAAATGGTTTTAAAATGCTTTTGCAACTGACCACAATAAGATAAAATCAATGAGTCCTAAAACGGCACTTCAATACAGCATTTTACGAGCTCATAAAGTCGAAATAAAACTTTTGATAGGAGTAAATGGAATCTGATAAACAAGGTTTTAAGATTGTTTTAAACAAGCTGTGTAGGTTCTCATAAACCTGACTAAACTATGAAACCTATTGGCACCTCTTGGTGCCTTAATAAAACCAAATTGATTTCAAGTGGCTTTCATAAAACTTTAATGAAACTTAATAACTTAATAACGGTGTTAGCAATGTTACTTGGGATATGATATCAGCTTTTTATTTTCCTTTGCTAGGGTACGTTGTAGTTATTCTTGAAAGGACTCTTGACTAATGAAGCTGATTATACAACTTTAGATTAGAGGTAAAACAAGACTTCCTAAGTTCATGACTCACATTTGTCATTTTAATAGTGAAACCATGAATAAGAGTCAAGAATACATAAAATATAATGAGAGTTGGTTTTATGATTTTTAATTCATGAAAACAGAAATGGATTTGTTTCCGTGTAGTAATCATCGTGTGGGTTCGCAATCTATACGTCTAAGCATTAGACAATCTTTGTAAGTCAGCATTAAATTACAGGGGCGTGACAGTAGTGCATTTCAAATACTAAACTCTCATGCTTTCGGAACATGATTCAGATATATTTGGCAGCACTGGATCGTTTATACTGTTAGGTGTCAGATGTAAGCAAACAGTGTTGAGTAAACGTGAAGATGTCGAAACAAGAGAGACCAAATCACGGTGATCCCGCAACAAAGACGAAGCACCTGCTCATAATGCAAATAACACACAGAAACGTCTTGCGGAAAATCTTTCGGAGTTTTGGGAGAAAGCAATTTGGCCTTCTAGCAGTTCTGACATCAATCTCTTGGACTATTTTGTTTGGGGCGTCGTCAAGCGGGATGCAACACTTACAACTGGTTCTAACTTTTTTTTCCCACTGGACAGAAATTAAACAAATTTTGCACGGCTCCTCTTAGAAGTGCTTTTATCTTGTGAATTGCGTAGTTGTGTGGTTTGTTGCGGTCAAGCTGGAAGTGAGTCAGGTGGAGAAAATTATATTTGCGTAATGTCATCTGTAGTTCACTATGAAATTCTAGGATGGAATTAATATTTAATATTAAAACTTCACTGTTAGCATGATTTATCATGAATTCGGTTATTATATATACATATAGCATTAGTAGTTCTACGTCAACACTCCTCACAACCCCATAGGGCTGTCCCTTGCAGTTTCTTATAACTCTTATAACTTCGTAGTGGTAATATGGCTTCCATAAACATTCATTGATACACTGTTGTTCACAAAGGTTGACATTCTGACATCAATAAAATTGCATTATCATTAAATCCATCCACAAAATATATCAACTCTTGCCAATTTGTTAAATACTGTCTATTTATACTTCACCACGTGCTTCCAAAAAAGAGAAAAAAACAGGCGCAAATCTCCCCGTTTTTACAAGGCTGCTCGTTAAACTTGTTCTACCCCTCCCCCCTCCTCCTCACCACTTTCTGCTGGTCGAAGTCACAGCGCGCATATTTTCGCTCTTCTTTACGCGCTCGATTTGTCGTGCCTGTATGGTGATGTAGGAAGGTAAGTGGTGCTCTTTTCCACCGTTTCGTGGGGCTGCTTTCCGGGATGATTTATTAAGTGTTTCGTAAATATGTTTGTATAAACCACTCGCTTCTATGCATGTGTACGCGAATGTGTAGAACGTCGACGGCACAGTAGTGATGATGATGTCGATTAACTCTTTCCAATCGGAAAGCAGAGAAAAATTAAGCAAGTAGACAACAACACAACAAGTTCGGTTCGACACACGACGGCTTTGCGCTATCGTTTTAGAGCTTAATACAAATAAAAATACCACCATACCATACAGAATGCTGCGAAGGGGGAAGAGAATGCGGCGAATCGAGAACGGAACTGAACAAAACGAAACAATCATTTCAACAAACCCAAGATTGGTGGCAATGTGTGGCGAGAGATTTACCCTACCCGACCCGGCCCCGCTGTTTACGACAAATTTATGGCATTAAATTATACGGTTGATTTAATAAAAATGTGGAAATATGAAATCGACTAGGCAGGCTTCCAGAGTAGTGCATTTTTGGTATTTTTGGTGGAGATGAGAAATGGTATTTTCGACCAAACGATGCCGAGGAAATAATCAGAGGCGTCGGTGGTGTAATGGTCAGCATAGTTGCCTTCCAAGCAGTTGATCCGGGTTCGATTCCCGGCCGACGCAGGATGCTTTTTTTTGTCGCTGTTTGATGGCGTTATAATTTGTTAACTGATTTCATTATATCGCGACACCTCTGCTGTTGATCGATATTTATTTTTAAGTTGGGTGTGTTGATAAACGTTCGTGTTGTAGCTACTACGTGCTTACGGGATATTTTTGTTGAGAGATTGTTTCAGCGTATTTAATCGAAGATATTAGGATCAGATAGGTAACAGCTTTGAATTTATGTATTGTTTTACATCTATGGCTCACTCATTCTAGCTTGAAAATAATTTAATTTATAATGGTTCATGTGATTCGTCTTATCATCGTCTTCTGTAGCCGTGATCGTCTAGTGGTTAGGACCCTACGTTGTGGCCGTAGTAACCCAGGTTCGAATCCTGGTCACGGCAATGATCCACAAATCATTGTCACGGAGAGGACGTTTTTTTAACCAATTGGAATATCCAGGATGGAATACATGTTATACAAGTTGTTATACTATTTATCAAATAGTAGAATATTAAAATAGATTTGCCGGCATCTAACTGGTGATAATTGATAGTGATTAAATGTTGTATTATAATATTTTTGCAGAGCTAGATATTTTAAATCCTGAAAGTAAAAGTAAAAGTAAACAATAGTCTTTTATTATATTTCTCATAATGCGCAAGTATTCACCGTCTTTTATAGTTATTCATTTGTATTCCCCATATATGCTTTAGTATCCGTTTTTCGCTTCATCCTCAGTTGCGTGATCACAAGAATGTTTCTGCTGCTTTATAGATGAAGACGTGTCTTCATCCACATCATTGTTGACCGTTCATTCTTTACCCTTTTCGCAGATAACAAAGATACAAATAACGATCGGAATACTTACGTTTTATCACATCATTGCATGATTATAACTAATCACTTCTACAATCTACAATCCTCATCATCAGAAAATTTACGTCAAACGTACAGTTTGGCCGTTCTTGTTCCCGTTTCCTGAATTTCTGTAACTTGTAAACTTTTAAAGTTTCAGCGTATCAACGAAGAACCCTTAAAAAATAGGGAGATAGGGAGATTTGCTATCTACCTTAAGAAAACGCAGGAAATCAACCTAGCCATATCAAAAGAAAAGTAAAAATGAACAGTCGGAGAGAATAGTTATACACAATTTTTGGTGTACAAAAAGAAAAATTAATTTGAAAACGGTCGTCGGGAGCATCTAGTCTAAGAAGGTTAAGTGATGCTCCATTTCTCTTCAAACGGTTGAGACCTAATCATTTACTAAAGTCCTAGCCCCATGAATTTTGTTTATAGGGCCGTACTCACTCTTATTTCACGTTATGTCAACTCATATCATGATTTATTCCTCAAAATAATGTGCAAAAACCCCAATGAGCAGTGTTGGTTGAACATATGTGTTAATTACCCGGGCACTGAAAAACTTGGTCGAGACCTAATTTCTTTTCTTAGTGAAAACTAAGTTGAATCCCTGCAATTCAAGCCGTAGCGTCAAACAGATCGTTGCTATATGCATCTGGTGGAAATGTAGGTTATTTAGTTATTTAGAATGAAGTTTCTTTTAAATACTTGTGAAAAGTTTTTAAAACCTACTGATTGTATAGATATTTGCGATATTTTGGATCATTACTTTTTCGTTGTGCAAAATGCAGTTCAAGGTATTTATTGAGGCGCCTGGTTGCCTCAATGGGAAGGTTCTTTCCTCGCAAAGAAAGAAGACGGTTGTTGCTTTTACAAGCCTTTATTCCTTTAGTCAGCTCAGACTACTTATTTTCTACTTGACCGTTAGCCGGGTCAAAACATACTGATCAATTTGCTCCTCTAACCTACTGCCTTAAATAGCTATCAAAAAATGTTGCACGACAAGAAAAAGAACATTCACGAAAAATCTGGAGCCACTGCATCGCACGCTATCATCATTCCCTTGTGCGCAATGATGATGATGATGATGATGGTGTCGTTGAGCTCGTTGGTAGCAGCAGCGTCGGCATAGCGCGCTCTCTCGTTTTCTCAGCTGGTTGATGTTTACATTCTCTCTTTCCGGGGTAGGTCGTGCCGATGATGACAGCCCAACTGCTGATAGAATGTTCACGTGGTGTGTTGTGTTTTGCGCACCTTGTGCCGCGTGTTTATCTGCCAGAGCTAACGTGTCGGTAGCGAACATACACCCCCGGGCTGGAAAGATTCCTCTGAAGCTCTGCAATCCTGTTTGCAGTTGTCTTCGATCGGCAGGATAGAAATTCGAGAAACCGCTCGTCGGTAGATCGTTCCACCGATTTGCAAGTCGACGGCTCGCACTAGGTTGTCTGCTCCAGGGTACACGTTAACGATTCTGCCCATCTTCCAAGTCTGGGAGGACAGATCTCTTTCTTCCACTAGCACAATCATTCCAGGACAGATGTTGGGATGTGTTCGTTGATTCTTGCTTCGCGGCTGCAGGCTCTGCAAGTAGTCCTTCCTCCACTGCTTCCAGAACTGCTCTCTTAGATGCTGCAGGAATTGCCACCGTCCAGTCGATTTATCGGCACGTCGTCGTAGCATGGCTCTGGTGTGGCAATCAGAGGACGTCCGACCAGGAAGTGGCCTGGCGTGATGACTTCTGGGTCGGAGAGATCATCGGAGGTTGTAAATAGCGGTCGGGAATTCAGTATGGCCCCCACTTGGGTCAGCACCGTCGCATACTCCTCGAAAGTTAGCTTTGCGTCTTTCAAGGTTCGTTTCAGATGGTGCTTTTGACGGCGGCCTCCCAAAGGCCTCCGAAGTTTGGGGCCTCGGGTGGGATGAAATGCCACGTGATTTCCCTTGACTGACAGTATTGCTCGATTTGGTCGATGGTCGCTCGGTTTCGGAACAGTTGGAACAGCTCGTGTAACTCCGATTTAGCCCCCTTGAAGTTGCTTCCGTTGTCCAAATAAATCTCCTTGCTCAATCTACGCCGACTGGTAAACCGATGGAATGCTGCTAGGAAGGCCTCGCTGGACATGTCGGAGACCAACTCTAGATGGACCGCCTTCGTTGCCATACAAACAAGTACGGCAATTTAAGATTTCACAAGACAGGGTGCTTGGGTCACTCGGCATGACGGCAGACTTTCCATCAGTTGGTTGGAACTTTGTGGCTTGGATCGGAAGCAACGGACGCAGGATCTTGTGATCTTCCGAACTGACGATCTTCCATCCAGCAGCCAAAACTTCAGACGAAGGGCCGCTAACAGTCCGGATGGGCCGATGTGCATGAGTTCTTGATGGTACGCCTGGACGATGAGGTTGGTGATCGGATGCTTTGGCAGCAGGATCTGGTGTTTGCTGGACAGTGGGAGGTCGGAGTGCTGAAGTCTTCCTCCAACACACAGGATGCCGTTGAGGATTATCGGATGCAAGGCATAAATCTGTTTACACGGCTCGTTGGCTTCCACTCGACGGATTGCATCAGCAAGAGTTTCATGCTGAATGATTTTCACGATGAGCTCAAGAGCGCTGCGTAGCTCCGGAACGGTAAGATGACGACTGGTGACACGCTTCGAATCGTTCTTCTCTCGGCAATTCCGGACGATACATTGAACCAGAGCAATCACCCGTTGGAGTTTCCGAAATGAGCTGTACTTCAAAAATACAGGCAACTCGTCTTGGTTGATGGCGGATGCTACAACAATCGGTATCGTTCTCAATTCCGGGACGACTGCGTCAGGCAATTCTTCCGGAATCTCCACTTTGTAATCAGCGCTCTGGAGGAACTTGGGCCCCGTCCACCAAAGCTGATTGGTCCGCAAGGCCTCTGGCAACAGACCTCGTGACACGATGTCTGCTGGGTTCTCTTTCGTTGAGATGTACCTCCATTGTACTCCTAACGGTTCGGTGAGTTGACGTATTTTGTCGATGCGGTTACGTACAAAGACTTGCAGGGTTGCAAGTGGCTTCTTCAGCCAGGCGAGGACGACGTTGCTGACGTTGAGGTCGAACGATCTCAGAACCTTGTAGATCGGTTTCGCTAGAAGGTAAGCTCCTAGCTTGGAATGCTAACTTGTTTTGCTGAGGCCACCTTCGATTTGCTGCACAGCAAACGAAGACTCGCCGTTCCGTCGGGAAAAATGCAGCGGAGATACACCGCCGCTCCGTAGGCCAGTTTGGATGTATCCGAGAACCCATGCATCTCGATAGCGATGTGGTTTGACCTCACGACGCGCCGAGGGATCCTGATGCTGTTTACGTTTTGCAGGGACGTCAAAATTGGTCAGTGAGGTGATTGGCGACGTCTAAGAGTTTTCATAACTCCTTCACAGCCGTCACTCAGATTCACCAGCTCCTTACGATCAGCTTCAGGGATGCGTTGTTGCAGCTCAGAGGAGTTAGAGCTCCACTTGTGGACCGGGAACCCAGCGGAATTCAGCATGGCCAGGAGCTGGGTCTGACACTCGATAGCCTCTGGTACGGTGTTGGCTCCAGGCAGGATGTCGTCGACGTAACAGTCTTCTCGGATGATCTCTGCCGCCATTGGGAAGGAGGCATCCTCATCGATGCTTATCTGTAGTAAGCACCTGGTGGCAAGGAATGGAGCGCAGGCTATTCCATATGTCACGGTTTTCAATTCCAGGACCCGGAGTGGCAATGCTGGATCGGCTCGCCAAAAGATCCGTTGGAAGCAGGAATGAGCTGGTATCACCTTGATTAACCTTGAGCATACCATAAGGGCTTGGTTGAGAGCTACATCGGATGCTGATGCATCGAAGACCACACGAAGCTTTGTGCTGAAGCTGGACGGCCGCAGAACCGCATGATGAGGCATACAATAACGGGCCTTGTTTGGTTTGTCGAATTCCTCCCTGATCTCACGACAGTGTCTGAGGGCTTCGTAGTCGTCAATAAACTCGGTGTACTGGAGCTTCAGGGAAGGGTCCTTCTTCATTCCTCGTTCGAGTGGGAGGAAGCGTCGCAGGGCCAGCTCTCGGTTGTCCCTCAGCTGCGGTGGGAACTCACGAAAAGGCAGGGAGACAACGTATCTTCTGTCCTCGTCTCGGTAGTGAGTGGCCAGGAAGATCTTCTCGCATACCTCATGCTCCGTGGGTTCGTCGGCGTCTTAGATGTCTTCAACCTTTCAAAACCTCTTCACGGTCTCGGAAAGTGTGGCGGTGGTGGCTATGCAGCATTGCTGGTCGTTCTGCTGTTTCTCGACGTCTCCTGCAATGACCCAACCGAAGTGCGTCCCTTGCAGGTCAGGCAAATCCGCTCGTAGTTGCATCCTTGCTGATTTGAGCAGACGTAGGAAATGAGATACGCCAAGCAGCATGTCGATTTGACTAGGTGTATGGAACTCGGGATCGGCTAGGAATATGCCGGTTGGTAGTGGCCATTTCCACACGTCCAGCTGGGTCGTTGGGATGACTCCTGTCACCTTAAGAATCACCAGGCATTCGACGATCGTTGAGAAGTCGGAACATCTGGATTCAACTGAGATAAAGATCTTTTCGCGGGCATAGGTCCTGACTGCGCCAACTCCGGTGATGGGCACAAGCGTCGGAATTCTTTAGAGGGATATGCGGTCAGCGATTGCCTTCGAAATGAAGCTCACTTGTGAACCAGAATCTTGCAGCACACGGCAGGTCCCTCAGCTTCACGACAGCTGTCATGAGCATTGCTGTTTTCTGTTCCAACGGTCGGCCATTTGGAACGATGGTATTTGACGACGAGTGAACAGATGTTTGCGCTTGCAGAATTGGTTGTACTGCTGGAGTCGTGCTCACCTTCTGCACCGGTGGGGCGGACTTCTCGGATGCTTGGTTGGGTATGGTGCTTCCGCTGACACTTCATGCAGGTCTTGTTCGACAGGCACTCGTTAGATCGATGGGCGCATCGAAGGCAGTTGTAGCACAGGTTAAACTCCCTTACCTTTACTATACGTTGCGCTGGTGCCCACTTGTTGAACGTAGGGCATTCGAAGTGGAAATGCTCATTGTTGCACACGAGGTAGGGCTGGGACCTGACACTCGCTCTGCAGGTACTTCATCGTCTGATCAAAGTCCGGCAGCTTACTGTGATCCTGTGTCCTCTCCCACAGCTGACGAGTCTGATCATCCACCCGTGCCGTGACGATCTTGGTCAGCAGTAAACCAGACATCGCGTCAACTTTGATGTCCTGGTACTCCAGGCCTCCAACGTGCCGGTGGACCGTCTTCACCAGCTCCAGCAGATCCTTATGGTTCCTCTTCGTGATGGGTTTCAATTCCAGCAGACCAGTGTCGACGATGTCGCGGGGGTTCTCAAACTGGTCCTTCAGCTGTTTCCAGGACTGATAGAAGTTGTTGTCCTGGATCATCTTCGCCGTTATCCATCCGGAGGCGTCACCGACGAGGGCCTTATCCAGATGGTGCAGCTTCATGGGCAGGTTGAGGAACAGTTATATTAGAATTGATTCAATCTAATCTAAGATATGCCATTAAATGCTTATACAATTATAGGTTACCTCAAAGCAAAGGCCTTTGCGATCTCCGAATTTGTCCACACAACTTTCTTCTTTAAACCCATAATCAAATCGATTTGGTTGGGAGTAAACAATGTTGAAAATGCCTTGCGAATTCGATGATTGGTAACACAGTCGGCAACGGAGCCCATTTCACCACCGGCCTTTCAAAGGCATACATTATGTAAATTGTCTAGTTGCTTCTTCTGATTTTTCGTCACTTTATCGTAGGTTTTAAGTTGTGCATCTCTGGTTCTGCATGTGCATGTATGCATGTAGGAAGCCACCATCCTAGCGTGGGCCTTGCCCTGCATGCGGTTCCACTTAACAGAAAGATCATGCTTTGTTACCGTTCTAAATTCAACATATCGCTGTATGAAGGGCCAAAAAGGGTTGGGCAGGTCCGTAAGCAGAGACACTTACGCGAAACCTGCGGGAATAAGAGAATCTCCTTCCAGCAGTATGATCCAATAAAATGAATAACAAAATGCTTTTCAGCTAGAGACTAATTTATTAATGTACAAAATATATCTGACATCCAACGATCCAAGCACATCTAATGTGAACGTTATGCTGAAATAATGAAAAACACATTGAGCCTTTAATGCTTGTAATGTTGCTCCATGCTCATAAGATAAGTGATTTTAGAACGAAAAGATGATCCCAAAGCGTAGTGAATTTTTTTTTGTAGGTATCACAGTGGTAGCAGGCCCTTACTTTTAATCTGCACTGGACCCTTTTATTCGTAAAATTCGCTTCTATGAGCCTTAATTTTAAATCAACACACAGACGTTCCTAGGCTATGGTGCCCATTTGGTAACTGTTTTTATCGTGATGATTCAAATAGTTTTAATAAAATTGATTCGCTTTCATGTATTGTTTATGTTTTGTCCATGTTGAGTTTCCGTCAGTGTACTGTGTATTTCTGTGTCTTGTCTTATTCATAATAATGTGTATGTGATTATAGTCTGTTATTGTGTTTGATAGATACTGTATTTCTATCTGATTCCTGGATTAAATTGTATTTATTTCTAACCAAGTCTCATGTATTCGACGTCCCCTTGCAACCCTATAATTTTTTTCTGGTGAGCTTACCTGTATGATGTACAGCCATATACTTACTACCTAAGCCGCGCGCGACGCTGGCTGAACAACTGCTTGTATTCCACAACCGCTCGCGTCCATGCAACCATCATTGCAAACCCGCATGCAGACCAAGGTTAGTATGAAAAGGTGAAGAAAAAGACGATTTTAGTATTTTGTGTGTGGAGATTATAGGTGATATTCTCACAACAACTCTTTGTTTCTTTGACTGTAAATTTTGAGTCTAAACAAACAATGAAGAAAAAAAATTGTAGTAATTGTTTGGCTATACCCTAAATTACCACCTACCCTACAGCTTGTGATCTAGTTGCTATCCCAAATTTAAATATATTTCATATAAGAGCTAATTTGAAACTTTGAAAAGAACTTGTCTACCTGCTAACTAGCGGGTTTATTTTTTATTTGTTTATCCTTTCTATTAATTTAAAGTGTGATATGAAGGGTAAAATCTCATTGCCTCGCATTACAACCGATTACAACCGATTTGCCGTTTTTGAACTTTAAGAACTAGGAGGTAATACGAAAACAACGACCTTATGCTATTGTATATGATTCATCTAACACTGCTACAGATATAAGCCACATGGATAGGTCTATTCTATAGCCTGATACCCTGATCATAACATTCACCTCCCTCGAAAATAGTGCAATTACATTCACTTATTAGAAAATTAATAAACCAGATATTTTGATTATTCATTCCATGCAACAAATGGATGAACAAAAACACAAATTGCCACGGAAATGAAAAGTGTACCTTAAGTCTCCTCCCTTCGATTGAAGGTAAGAAGTCTAAGAGTGAACTGCGGCATAACCCGCCAGTATCACACCTTATGTCAGTGCCTTTACACAAACGTTCCACGACGTGGCAGTAAAAAAAAAGACCAGAATTCCTGATACCTTCACTACTGGTCAAACTCTTAATCTAACATGCATGTCTATGGCACGAGAGGGATCCCTTTAATTCAAGAGGCTATTAAAGCAAAGCTAACGAATACAGAGAAGAATTGTTCTATGACCTCAAGGCTACTCCCTATGCGGACCCTCCGCGTCCTACTCTTTTCACAAAACCTAAGCCTTTATTTTTTTGTCAGCATCTCTCCTAATTAACACTTTTCGACGAACTTTATTCAGTTCGAAAGGTCTGATCCCTAGCTTAATAATATGTTGTTAGAGTTCGAGCTTTGACCACGGCTGTCGTATAGACCCCACATTTAAATTATAATATATATTTGAATTGTCTGCACCTGAAACATCAGGACTTATTATAGTTGCTCACAATCGTGATCAAAACACTCACCCTTTTCAATAATGAAGCGAACAATAAGATTAATAATGATACCAACTGTATAGGTATATTTGAAGTTTAATGAATGACAATTAGAGGATAAGCAACAATGAAAAAACTGTCAAGCAAATGAAAAGGGCACTTTTTGTCGTTTCCCTCAATTAATTGATATCAGGTATTTGTAGATTGTTCCTAGCTTCGTGTAAGAGTGAATTGTGGTTAAACCCGCCAGTATCACACCTGTTTCAGTGCCTTCAAATAAACGTACTACGACGTGGTAATTTAAAGAGAGCATAGTGTGATACTATCACTGCTGATCATGTTCTTGGTCTCCCATGCTGGTCTTTTGCATTAGATTAGCCCTCTCACCTACGACAAGGTGACAACCATGATCTTCGAGAGAGTTAAGTTGTGCATCTCTGGTTCTTAGCTGAAAATAATTAAAAAAAAAATTATCAAGGCTTTTTGTTACTTTTGATTCATAACCTGTGCGCGCAAACTGCGGATAGTCTGACGTTGTATTTTAATCATGTCGGTCAACCGACGAATTGTTCCACGTTTTGGTGTCTTAACCATGCTTTCGATGTCTTGATCCTTGAGTGATATTGTTTCCATCGTTGAACTGGAACCAGGAAAATTATCTATGGTTTCAAATCCTTGCTAATCAAGTAATTCTACCGTTTCCCTCGTAGAATTAGAAGTAGCATTAACATCACTTCCGTTGAATGTTTGACCACTCTTTGTCGTGAAAGCACAATCGATTGTGTGAGGAGCTTCATGATCAGTGTCAATTGAAACACAACCACTGCATATGTTGCTACTAGGCTCCCTGTCATGCTGAGATGTAAGCATGGCTTACATCTTCTATGAGTTCTATTCCGGTTATCTTGCGCGATACAGATTGCCTCCAACAGAACATCGAAGCTCCCAGTTTTCTCTGCATTACGTTCGGCACGCACATTACTGTTCACATCGTGAAATGTGCTATTCAGCATCGGCTGAAAGAACTCTTCATCCACCGGAATTGAACCAGTACTCTGACTAGCGTCATATGATTCTAGTAGCTCGGCAACCAGTTCTGTCCGAGCCTTCCGGGCAGAGCGATTTGATAGTGGTGTCGATTGAGGGACACTCACTGTTGGAACAGCTGAAAAGAAGCGATTATTACAATGAAGCAGACTATTTTAAAGATACACTGTATATTACCAACCTGATTTTCTCTACACACGCCGCAAATTTGTACTTTAAAAGTTGTCGAAATCCTGCGGCACAAAGTGCTCGGAACAAACATACCGTTTCCCTTGCTTTTGCTCCGGTCCACAAAATCGTTCTCATTGGTCGCATTGGGATTTTCCTTTGGGGAAAACATGTAGTGAAACTGAACTGCCACTTTTCTTGATACGGTACTCCGAAATGTCACATCCTTTTACTGCACAAGAAGGTAATGTTCAGCCAAAACCTTTTAAAAAGTATACCAAATACCGAAAATAATTGCAATTTGCTGCTGTTCTGATTTGTTGTTTTTGGAGATCTACGTCACGCATGTTTACAAACAACAGGCTGTGCATCATCTCACGAACACAATTACAGTATTTTTCATTATACTAATACAACTGAACTACTTCTGCGACAACTGTATACACCTCATTACACTAAGGGTCCGTTTACTCTGCTAGTGTTTAAGTAGAACGATTGTTATGGGTACTCAAATATCTTAAATTAACACTTCACTTGATCACTAAAAAACCTGAAGCACTTTTTCAAACCATCCCTAGTAAACGTGAACAAAGTTCTTTAAATTCCATTAGAAAAAGCTTATGCTTTAACAGGTTAGTATATACAGTCTGTGACTTTACATATCTCGAGTAATTCATGATAAGGGCCGGAAAGCCAATGATGACAAACCGAGAAAATTGAGAATGAAGTTTGCCAGACATATTTCAAATCATTATTTAAAATACATTGTTTTTTAGAGTGTAAACAGATCACTATTTGCAAGATAGAGCATCGTAATAAAATCTCAAGTAATAATATTTTAGTAAACATAGCTAGTTTTAAAGATTTTACAAAAAAAGAAATGTGAGCCCCTTTTCTGCACTACTGGCATTCCTGATGGCGCATCGGCGGTTCGCTCTACGCCATTAACGTCAACGTATTTGTTTCAGTTTGGCTTTCGAGTCTTTTGCTTCGCGCCGTTAACGTCAACATATTTGTTTTGTTTTGGTTTTCAAGTCCTATAGTTTGCGCCGTTAACATCAACGTTTAAGTTTTGTTTTGGCTTTGGAGCCCTTTACTCCGTCGTACGCAAACGTAAGTAAAATATTTAAATAAATCTTTTATTTTGTAGGACAATCATGAGAACTGAATCTACTGCAGGTCTAAACAACGCAGGAAATACGATCTGGAAATGATCTGGAAGCAGCAAAAATAATCATACGAAAACTACCATGAAACGGATCCGAACAAAATTACCACCATGGCGAGATTTTCCAGATCCACCAGATTGATATTCAGGAGCCAGTTTGTGTTGTTAGGAATTGAGAGGCCAGCAGGAACTTAAATCGCATATGGACTGGTATTATTCCGAGTCACACGTCATTTTATGAGGTGAATTAGAAGTGAATTCGATTGTGATAGGATGCGTGAATCAAAGGATGATTGGAAACGAGTATCTGTCCTGTTTTCCGCTATCGGTATCGGCTCGGATAAGAGAAGGTGTCCCCGAAGGATTTAAATGGTTAGAGAAATCTATCAATCTAATCTAATCTTTCGCTCGCTTACCATCACTGCCTACCCACCCCAATCAGATGGCGGATACCTGATAAGATTGATTGGAGTATTTAATTCTCTTATGTATTTTGCGAAAAAAATTCACGTAAGTTGTATTATTCATGTGTACTGTATTTTATTTTTTTATTTTGGCGAAAAAATACAAACTTGATTAAATAAAAATCAGATTGCTAGAGGATCATACTCACTGCCTTGTTCGTTACAGTTTATAGTTACGTTCATTTCTTCATTTTCGAATAACAGCTCTATGTCCATATCTGCCTCAAAATTATCAGGAAAATTATTTGCAGGTTTCCGACCGCGTTTCTTGGGCACTATTTCCCGTAAAAATGTTTCATAGTACGCTTTGTTTTTAATGTACTTCATTTGTTTTCTCAAATCATCCAATTTGGCTTGTGGAAGAGCGATTGGCTCACTATTGATTGGACCAGGCATAACAACAGCGGTCATATTTGCTTTTGCAAATGTAAACTGCGACCAATACGAATCTGATGCATCATATTTGAATTCGACACAACCCAAAAGCTTTGTTTGGTACCTGAAACACATGATTTTGGTAATCTTCAGATTGCTACCATTATTGTCACAGGGAGGTTTTGTGAAAAATTTGTCCAAATCTTTCAGTGCCAAGAAATCTTTTTGATTCATTTCGATTACTTTAAAGGGAACCTTACGACGAATGCCACTGATGAATGTTGCCCAATCCTTAGGTATTTCGATTGTGATAGATGACTTTTTCTTAGCGCGTTCAATGGATGAGTGAACACTGTCACATTCCATGTGTGAATGTCCACTTACCATGAAGTTATGTGTGATACAGACGTTTCGATTTTGCTCTATACATAAATTCATGAATGCCGAAAACATACTACAAATTACAGTATTGCAGTTTTGTCCGAAGCATCTGTCAGAGTAGCAGTTGATAAATTTAATGTTTTTCGGTAACTCTGTCAGGAACTTGAGCAGACATGATCCCACTTCTTGGGCACCTCGTCTAGCTTGGCTTTCATCCCACAAATAACATCTAGCTTCGTTCCCGGACGAATTTGAAACAAATATTGTGAGATTATAGGCGTACATTTGTCGCAAATAGAACACCTCTCCACAATTCAAATTTGGTGTTGCCAAAGCCTTCTGTAAATCGAAGGAAATCGTACATGTATCTTCAGAATGTTTAGCTTTTTCAATGTCCGATCGTTTCTTGTCATACACGAACTGGGCTTTTTGGTGATGACTTTCAAGTTCTTCCTTGATAGACAACCTTTCGTCTTCTGTAGCAAGACGCAACCGAGTTTGAATTTGGTCACAAGTATTGCAGGTATCGATTCGAGGTTTCCTAAACGAGAGATTCAGTGATCGGAATACTTTCCTATAGGTGTTGTAATGAACAACATGTGTTTTCAACTCCATGCACTGTTCTATGTATAGCTCATACATTTTTGCAACAGATAGGTCACTGCTTAGGAATTTTTTGGATGATCTTTCTCGGGAGTAGTGTGATTCGCTCGAAGGAAATGACATGATGTGTTGTTTGATTACATGAAGTTCGTGTTCTGTTAAGCAATATGCTTTGCGATTTTCAGCTCGCATATCATCGGGACAAATACCTCCGTTTGCTACAGTTTTCTCGGCCAAGTAGCGAACTTTTTTATCACCAATGTCTAGAGTGTTAAGGAACATAGTTTTGCACACACGGTTTTTTCCGTTCAATGCGGGGAAGTAATATACTCGTGTTGCAGTTCTGCGTGGATTAATTACCTAAAAGATCAAAATATATATATTTTAATCAATTTATTGTGGTAGCAATGATACACAGTGGGAAAAAGTGGCCATTTGCTGTTTTGTAGATTCTAAATTAACTCCCGTCCTTTTGCATTTTTTAGATATCAATTTTGTTACAACTTATTACGACTAAACAAGCATTTTTTTAATTGAAATTAACTGGGTAATTGAACTATTTTTGCTGAGTTAACATTAGGGTATCACTTGTTCTTTCGAATCTTTTTGGTTATACTGAAGAGGCACACCAGACGCATGAAATAAGTACCCTTTTGAGTAGAAATTTTTAATAGGCAGACATTTAATACGTCTGATTATCTGAGGTTGTGCTATACATACTTACACGGTTGCGGCTAGTTGGCTGGACGGTTACATGGCTGCCAATGAACTGGTTTTGGCCGGACGATGATAATTTCAATAAATTTTGCAAGATATTGTTCCGTAATTCGTCACTGTACTTAGAAAAGCATTTAAGCCGAGAGCACTGACAAGGTTTTTTTATGCCTCGTGCAGGGGCAAATGTGCCGTTCGTCTTCTGATACTTGAGTCCTCTCTCTTTACTTTTTTTTTCTAATAACCCACGCAGGATCTTTCTTTGGATTCTTAGATTCTTGATGTTCTTCGTCAAAACCGCTGATAGACGCAGATTTAGTACACGACGATGGTATGTTCAGTACTATTACAAAAATGATATTGAATTGAATACTAGGGCTGAATAAAAATTGCTTATTAAACCTTACCACCCTTTTCGTTATCCTTGCTTTCATCACAATCACTTTCTCCGCTGTTTTCATCAGAACTAATCAAGGTTTGATTAGCATATGTTTCAAAATACTGTGAAATAGCATGTTCAGTTAATCCTTCAGTTCCATTGTCTTCTGAGTCACCATCGTGATCGACCATGTACTCCGGATTCAAACTTTCTCCTGGATTCCGATTAGTATCTTCGGTATTCTGTCCCCGTTGTTTCAGAGATTGGGTGTTTTCATGATTGTTTGAGCACCCCGGATTTGGACTAGCAGGTTCTGGTGAAACAGACCAAGAAGTTGAAGATTTTTCCTTCTGTTCGTTAGACTCCAAAAGCGGTTTTTGACTAGTGTGCTCAACAGTTGAAGTGGTTGAATCTCTTCGAAATTTCTTCACTTGCGAGAGGTCGAATAAGGTAGCAATGGCCGGTTTGCTTCTATCGTGAGATACATGTCCCTTCTCATTATCCTTGATCGATTTGTGATCCAAAAGGTGTGTCTGCTTGATACACGAAACAGACCGAGGAGGTGAAATTTCTTCAGGATGCTCAACAGATATGGGCAGCTTCCTATGCTGATCATTTGAGATTTGCTTCTGTTTTACTGATTTACATAAATTTACAGCGTTCCCGGTTGAAAGCTTCATCGTAGTGTTTTTCTTGGGCATTACAAGATTCAGTGGGGAACTATCCTCCAATGTCAAATTTAAAGGATGATCGTTTTCCACCATTGATACCGATAGATCAAGTGCCGGTATCTGTCTTGGATCAGTAAAGATGATGCTACCCCTTCTTTTTATTGGCGTTGATGATATAATTTTTGCAATATCCTCGAGAAAAGTAGTGTTCGGAAAGTTGTCTACAAATTCTACTTCTTCGAAATTTGCTACCGTAGGAGTTTGGGTAACTGTGCCTTCCACTTCAGTACATTCTTCTGGGTCCTGAGAGGTTGATAAACCAGCGGCCACTAACAATAAAAAACAGTACATTAATATGTTTGTAGATATGGTCAATAAAAGCGATATTTACGAAGTAGTAAATCCATTCCCGTTGAATAGCTCATCTTGAATTCTGCAATTAACCTGCTCCAATCAGTGCGTTAGTCAACTACATTCTTTTTTATATAGCTTTTGTTTAGCTCAGCATCTAGTACTTTTTCGCTGGCCGTTATTTGGCGACAGTAATGTCAATATGTTTGTTTTGGTTGTTTTTCAGCCGTTAACCTGTTCTGTGAATAGCGGAAACGAAACGAAAGTGGCATTTTTTGTCAATAACGATGAGAATGGCCATTATGTGATCGAAAATTTTCGCTGAGTTGAAAAATTTTGCTCTTTATCCTATTGATGTATAAAATTCTACTGATCACACTTTGTTTCGCAGTTTTCACGATTATTCCAAAAAAATAAACCAAACATAATACATAAAAAAGCAAAGGGCTGGAAAGCCAATGGCAATGCATATACTTTTAAACCGCATGCTAAAGTAAAGGGCCGGAAAGCGAATCGATCAAAACAGCTTTTACGCCGTTTATTCAAAAACACTATACCGTTGTTTGTGATGTTTTTTTTTCAAATTGAGGACAAAATTAGCATAAAACTTGAGTAATTAGCATTCACTTAATGCAAAAAAACTAAAATCGAAATATTGGCTTTCCGGCCCTTATCATGAATTACTCGAGATATGCTTCTTCAGTGTCGAGTGTCGACTTGAAGAGAGCATCGCAGTAGGTCAAATATTTTTGGCAGATGTGTTTGTATCTCAATGTGCGAGTTTGTTGTTTTCTCGTTAGTATTGCCAATCCTTTGACGGATTCGCGTAATTTCGTTCCCTTTTGGTAGACTTTCTCAGTTCCTCGTACTCAGGCACCATACCTATAATTGGACAAAGACAGTGTATCATATTTTGCATCTGCAGCCAAACAAATATGCTGTATATATTGGAATTTTGAAGCCATACAAATATTCGGTCCATCATTTTTGAAACATGAAGAACACGAATGATTTTCAAAAAAAAAAAAAATCATACTTAACGAGCATGTAAGTCCCTTTTATTCCCTCCGTTCCATTATGTATGCATATGACAGTGACACTGTGACAGCATGAGATTCTGTTGCATATTTTCATACTCAAATTCATCCGCATTAACAGTTCCTAAACGTCCATCGGAGGATTAATCTGCAGGAATTCTACCACTTTCTACACTTCTCCCACCGTCCCGTGTCCCGGATCTGGAAAGCGCAAACTTTGCAAAGGAATGCAATCCAAGAAACTGTATCAGAATACACAAGATGCGCTGCGAAATACCCCGGAGGTGAAGATGGTGTACACAAACTTCAACTCCTCATTCCAAGAAATTTCCCCGACACCCTGCACTCCCGTTCAACCCCGTCCGTCTACCACGAGGCAAGCTCCAGTGGATTTGATCGGTTTCTACTGTTGCCGCTCGTTCTGTTGCTGTTATTATTGTAAGTTGGGGAATTTATTAAACTCATCCAGTCAAGCGCAAGAGACACATCCATACCGTACACACAATCAAGTCTCTGCTGCTGCTGCTGCTGTTGCTGTTGTGCTAAGAATGAGACAGTGTCTTCTCCGGACGGAATAATGGGCTGAGCGGAGCTGGGTGGCAGAAAAACAGGTTTCCTCCCGCGTGAGTTCATATGTATGTATATCTTCTTCACGGTATATTTCATCCGACCAATTCCACATTCTGGAGCAAAACACACTCTTTCTCCTCTTGTGGGTGCAATCTCGCTCGGGTTCTCACTCTGCCCGCTTCCACCATCGTCTCTCCGGCTCGGTTATGGTTTTGGTGAACTTGCCTTCCCCTATTAAGTGGCACGTTCTATTGTGGATTTCCCCACGTTGAAGAGCAGTTCGGGGTCCCCTCCCCCCACGTCCCCTCTCTTCCGATGGTTTGTCAATAACGTATGCTCCGTTGAGGAAATCTTGCCAAGCCGCTCTCTCTCCCCGGACACGGCCATGGTGACTTTCTCATCGACCGACCGACCGACCGGCTGGCTGACTGTGTACCGTTCAGCGTCGTGTGTTGGCGGATTATGATTAGGACCGATAATGGATGATGCTTCGAGGTTCATGTTCTTATGCGGTGATCGCTTCGTTTGGCCAAAGGCAGGGCTGTAGGTTGGCTAGTTAATAGCATCGATTTTCCAAGGTTTTGAGAGTTCTTATTGGGCTTCAACCCTGATTTAGAATCCCAGCTCAATTGCAGCGCTGACTTGCAAACATGTGAGTTTTTACACCAACCAATTGCGTTCGGTTGTGTACCTCCCCCCTCCCCCAACACATTGCAGGAGCAACTTAGGCACCCACAATCAATGCACCGCTGCAGTCCCGGGCGATGAAGATGATCACAACAACAACAGCACTTCTGGCCTCCGGTTCTTCTCTTAGCTGCATGGTGCATCATATTATAGCTGTTTGTTAGCGAGGTTGGGTCGGCTGATGCATATGATCCTATAATGACGACGATGATCGCGATGACGACGGTGACGACGGTGATGAGGATGCGGCAGCTAGCCAGCGGTGTTCTCTGTATCATGAGGCGAAAATAGCCGGAGATTTATGTGCGCGCCTTCGACTGATCTTCAGAATGTAGAATGTGGATATATGCAGTGTTCTGCTGCAGAAGGACGCTGCCGGCGACGACTTCTTGGTGCTTGATAATATGAATGTTTGGAGAATTGGACGGAGGACGGTTGGAGCGAGGATCACTATGGCACAGATCTTCAACCTTCCGCAGGTTTCGGGCGGGGGTGAGACACGGATGTGTGATGATAAATTTATGAGCTATTAGCGCAAAAAACCCGACGAGAATACGTTCCCTCGGTCTACGGGGTGTCGTGTGCGAGAGAGTGAGAGAGGGAGATTGGAGGGGGTTGAGGGATGAACGGATTGTAAACCAGTTTCATCGTCTCGGACATTGGGGAGTTGTTCTCTTTGTTCAGCAAATCGCGTATCTCAGCAGAGTGTATTTACGGAAGGTTTGAGTGCAGGTGGGGGGAAGGGGATGCCCACAGGAAGGGGACACGCGGCCAACGGGTGAGCAAAACACCGAAGATCTTTCTTTTTTGTGCGTCTGTGCTCTGCTCTGCTCTGCTCTTGTTGGTTTATTGGTTCGTTGACCATTACTAAGAAATAAGGTGATGATGAAATCGTTTTGCGTGTTTCTTTTCCTCGCAGGTTCACCGGGAGAGTTTTTCGGTCATTTTGCGCTACCTACTAGTGGGGCGGAATAAATCAAGATGAGCCGGAAGTCGTTCGTCAATAAGGGCAATGTTTGGTCGGTTCTGTTTCATCTGATGAGCGCTGGGTTGGTTCATATTTTCTCATTTGATTATTTCTAACGGTTGTGACATCCATCTCCATTTCTCCTTTCTGCTGCAGAGGAAACAGAGAACAGAGAGCAGGTTACCCTAAAACAAACTCATCGGAGCCCACTTGTTTCCCCATCCAAGTAAATCGAGCCACCGAAATAGGAGGAGAGATTTGCTCCTTTTCATTTTCCGGAAGCTTCACCGTCTTGGCAAGTCCAGAGCTTCCCCAACTACGAAAGCTACTTAGGCGATGACGTTGACGACGACGACGACGACGCATTTCCATTCCCCTTCGTGGCGAGCTTCGGCGGTTGGAATGGATAGAGAGCATGTCTACGGCGGTGCCAAAATGAGGGGTACAATCACACTCCGTTGGAATGGAGCTTCGAGCGGATCAGGCTGGCAGGAATTCCGGCAGGTCTAGCCCAGTAGTTGGAGCTTGGAGCAATGGATTGGGGAAATTACAGCGTTTTTTTTTTGGTTCGTTTGCAGAACCACTTTAAGGGGAAAGAGTATCGATTACGAGGTCCTTTTTTTAAGGACATGCTCTGAGAGCCTGAGAGGAAGAGGAGTTCATGGTGAAAATGTTTTCCCTTTTCTTGTTGAAATTAAGGTTAACAGAGATCAAATAGAATTTTGTTTTACAAAATGTAAACAATTCATGATAACACTTCGCCCCGACTACAGTGGATTCGTGCATTCTAGCAGGAACCCATTGGTAGTGGTTCCTGCCTGCAATAATGACGGAACATCAGAGATAACAATATGATTTATTATTTTCAGCTCCTCTTGTAGTGCACTCATCGTGGCGGATTGTAAATGATGTTTATTACGATTATATTGAATTTTATGGTGCTGCTGCTTTGGGTGATGATGGAAGTGGGCGATTCAATTTTCACATTTATGGAAATTAAAAAGCGTTAATGGAGTTAATGTGGAAAGGTGGTTTGATCAGTTTTTATAATATTTGGGCTTTGTTACTGATGATTTCAAGGCGTCGGTGGTGTAATGGTCAGCATAGTTGCCTTCCAAGCAGTTGATCCGGGTTCGATTCCCGGCCGACGCAGGATATTTTGTTGTTACTAGTTTATACTATATTTCGTTTGTCATAGTTTATTATATGATATTCTACGATTTATTTGAACTTGATGGAACAAAAAGAAACTTATCATGAAAAGATCGAATAAACATTTTCCTTCGTTATATTTAGTAAGTATGAACATGAGACAATTTCAGAAGTGAAATTTTAATGGACTAAGATTTTTTTCAATCTCATTTAACCTTCCGTAGGTTTTAACATTTTGTGACAAATGGATTTCAAACTCACATTGTGGAAAATTTTTAGGACCAAATTATTAAGTCTATGTTGAAGCTGCAATTTTCAGTTTCTGATAAGTATTTTTTTGACCCTTTTTGGCTTCAAGAAATCTGTGCCGGAAGAGCCCTCTGTTTTTTGCCACGATCCGTTAGGCAACGACAGATACAAATTTTCTTCGGAACAGGCTTTTCGGCAGCTCAAACTTCATGCTTCTTGATGAGTATTCTACTTCTAGCCTTGAAATTGACCAATATTGGTCAGTCCGGAAACAATCCGGTTACCCCTGGGGAACCGTTTAGGAGGGTATAAATAAAGATTTTCTCCGAAACATGTTCTTCGATGGCTCAAATTTCAAGATTTTTCATGATAAGTATACTTCTAGCCTTGAAATGGACCAATGACCATATTGGCCATTCTGGGACAATATGGAATAACCAATATGATCATTGTGGTGTGGGTATTCGGATTTACGGAGAAACTCAATAAAAGAATCCGGAAATAACGAGAGTTGTTCAACACGTGTATTCGCGGTTAATAGTAATACATAGGTTATCATATTTGAAATTTGGAAAAACAGTCAAGTCTTAATAAAATGGTACACAGTAGAGGCGGGGTATTCATACAGGCCTGGTTGCCAGAGGTTGCACCTTTACACCCCTGCTCAAACGCTGCAACTGGATACACCAATACTTGCACGATGCCGCTGGAACGCAGCCACCGGTAATCCCTTGGTCATCATGCCTGCAGGTTGTTCAGAAGACGGAATATACTGTAGACGAATTCGATTTTCTTTGATTAAGTCCCGCAAGAAGTGGAACTTCACGTCCACGTGCTTCAGCCTTCCATAGTCCTTAGAGTCTTCGGAAATCTTCATTGCAGACTGGTTATCTTCGTATAACCCAACAGCCCTCTTCGTTTTGCACCACAAATCACGCAATAAGCGGCACATCCACATCTCGTGACAGGCAGCTGTACACAAAGCAGCAAGTTCCGCTTCTGTGGACGATAGTGCAACGACGATAGTGATCCAGCAGACGGTGCTTCCAAATACTTTGTACAAACAGCCACTCACTGAACGTCTATCGGACAGGTTATTTGCCCAATCGGCGTCTGAAAACACTTCTAGCAGCGGTGAATCCTTAGTTTTTTTGTAGATCAGACCAACGTCGATTGTCCCTCTAATGTAGCGCAGAATTCTCCTTAGATGCACCCAATGAATCTCTTTAGGGTTGCTCTGGAATTGGCTCAGAAAATTCACGGCATCCGCCAGATCTGGCCTAGTAGTCATCGCAGCATTCGTCAAGCATCCAATCAATTCGCGATACGGCTTCGTTGTTCTATTCTTCTCCAATCCTTTCGGTAGCGTCAGGCGGTTCTCTAGTGGAGTTGAAATTGGCTAACAGTCGGATATTTGAAAACGCTTCAGAACGTCAAGAAGGTACTCCTTCGGTCAAGCTGTAATCGACGCGCATTCCCAGAAAACACCTAATCTCTCCAATGTCCGTCATATCAAATTCTCGAGCCAAACACCCTTTGATCATCTTCACGGCCTTCAAGGAACCAGCAATCATCACGTCGTCGACAGACAGAACGATGATAATTTTCTCGGCTCCCACTTTCCGTGTATAAAGACACTGGTCGTTTCCACTCCTCTCAAACTTCAACTGACTGGAAACGGTCGTTCCATGCCCGAGACGCCTGCTTCAGACCATACCTATACAGACTTCTCCAATCGACACACGAGGTCTTTGCCTTGTTCGAAACCTTCGGGATGGTCCATATACAGCTCCTCCGAAAGTGAGCCATTTAGGAAGGCCGTCTTTACGTCCATTTGATGGACAACCATTCCCTCCTGATTAGCAAGCGCCAGCACAGTTCGAAACGTATCCAACTTTGCGACCGGTGAATACGTTTCCGAGTAGTCTATACCATATTTTTGGCTAAACCCTCTAGCCACGATTCGCGCCTTGTAGCGATCCGGTGCGCCATCCACTCCTCGCTTCACTTTAAAAACCCACTTGTTGGACACTGTCTTCCGGCCTTCCGGAAGCATCACGAGTTTCCAAGTTTTGTTTTTGAGTAACGAGTCCAGCTCTTCTTGGATGGCAGTCTCCCATTTTCCCCAATCACAAAGCGTTCGAGCCTCAGCTATGGAATTGGGCAAATTCTCCACATAGCTGGTTGCGTTGAGAGCGTACGCCGCGTACTCAACTTCATAATCTTGATGCCACGATGGAGCGGCCCGTCGCTGCTGCGGTCGTTGCTGATTGTCCTGTTCCACTGGTTCGGCATCACCCTTATCTTCTTCGGACCCGGATTCCCTATCCGGTTCCTGCTGCTCTTCCTCACGAAAGCTGTCAAACTCATCGTCCGACACGTCTTCCGGCTGATCTGATTCCGGACGGTTGGCTTTATCCTCCGATCCACGATCTGCATATTGCTTGCTGTTCACAGGAATAGTTACGATGTCACGGCCTGGCACACCACCTTCGCCGTATTCTGGCTTCTTCAACTCATTGAAGTCCACGTCCCGAGCATGAATAATGCACCCTGTCGACGGATTCAACACACTCGAACTCGAACACATGAACGATTTCCAGTGGTTGAGCGTTAGGGTCATATCCTCCAAAGACGGTGTTAGGAATGAGATGGAACACAATACTTTACACCATGCTGCCTCATGTATTGCGAGGTTGTATCATCAATAATATTCTTCGAGCTTCCCGAATCGATCAGGACCTGTATCAGTACTGCTCCGACTTTTGTCCACAGATATTCGACTCCATCACCAATATTGAAAATAAAACATTCTGGTTCCTCTTGCTCAAGATTCTCTTCTGCTAGAATCGCACGCAAGTTCCCAAATTTCCTTCGCTTTTCTGAATTATTTGAGGATGGTCCTTCGTATCGCCATTTGAATGTTGATACCGATCTACACACTTTTGCATAATGTCCTATTTTGGGACATTTCTCGCATTTCCTTCCACGAGCCGGGCATTCACGGTTGGTTCCATAATGACTCTGCTGACCGCAACGGGAACACGTGTAGCCAAAACGTTTGACAGTATTGTCTAGTCTGTTGATTCGTGCAGTCTGATCCGTTGACGCATCTCCTGGTCCTGTGTTTTCTATCGTTTTTGCCTGTAGTTTGATCGATTCAAACGAGTTCACAACGCGTGTTAGCTGTGCCAGACTCAGTTTTTCCCGTTGCAATAATTTCTCTCTCAATTCAGTGGGAGCATGGTGAATCACCTTGTCGATAATACGCAAATCGCGACTTACTGCCTCAGTCTTCCCGAAATTGCATCTCTTCGCCTGGTCTGCACAGCGCATCAAAAATTTTCCTAACGGCTCGCGTTTTCCTTCATGGGTGACCGATGCACAGTGGGGCAGATCATTCAACTTTACGGACAAAACCTCCTAACTCCTAAATTTCAAGTCATAGTGATTTGATGTATTCGGCAAAGTTGTTCAGGTGAATCATATCTATCTTTTGGCATGATTGATTTTATCTAGGTCACTATTTTTTTATCTAGATCAGCTCTATATATTGAGGGAAGCCTGCTATAAAAATAAATCCTTCCGCGAAGTTGTTCATGTGGAGCAAAGTCACATTTTGGCATCACTGGTTTTGATCTAGATTACTTTTTTTTTATCTAGATCAATTATATATATGTTGATAGAAGCATTATATCGAAGCAAAAATGGCAGTTAAGTTGTTCAAGTGAATGATATCTATCTTTTTACATCATTTATTTTTATCTAGATCACTTTATTTTGATCTATATCAGCTCTATCTTTTGAGTGAAGCCCGCTATTAAAACAAAACCTTCTGCGAAGTTGTTCATGAGGATTAAAGCTAAATTTTGGCATCACTGGTTTTGATCAAGATATCTTTTTACTGACGGATGTTTTATTCAAAAGGAAATCAAAAATATAATGAGTAGACACATAGTATTGAATATTGCAATGCTATTTCTGATCAAACTTCATTATTGAGGAAAAAAAAACACTTAATTATGTTCTTGTATTTAATTTCGAACCATGTTTAGGATTGTGAATATAAAATTATAATATTTATAAATGTATATTTATTCTTCATCATCTTCCGATTCCGCTGTGTATGACTGTGCGAGGAGCCGCGTGACTAGCATTGCGTTTACATTGAAATTGTACTTCTGGTCTTCAACTGCTGATTCCATGGAGGACTGGCATGCGCATATCATTGAGGGAATATATTAGAACATTTCTGCTTTTGTGATGTTGTGATTTGATTTTTCATTTGATTTAGAAATCATCAAGCTGAGCCCTTAACACGTACGTCACCAACCCCTCTGAAACAGAAAAATTCAAATTCAAAATTAATGATACTCCATCATTAGCCATCGGATTTTAGTGCAGTTTTTTGCAATAGATCACAAAGTTATTCTCATTTGTAGATCTGCACTGGTTATTCCGACAATTTCCGTAGTTTCGGATTCCAAGATGGGAGTACTGGGGTAAGTACCTGTCCAGGGATGGTGTACAAAATATTTTTAGATGCGAAATATGACATGTGGCATATCAAACTTCATTATTTTGCAAGAATAGGTCATCAAAAGATATTTTGAGCATTTCTGGCCATACTGGCCACTAAAAAAAGCCCTGCGGGATCCGAGTTCCTCTGGAAAAGTGGTTATATTCAAATCTTTTCCAAAACCTGGCTTGCGACACATCAAACTTCATGATTTTGCAAAACTTTGTCTTTGGAAAACATTCTGAGGGTGTCTGACCATACTGGCCACTTGGGGAGGCCTTTGGGAATTCGAGTTCCTCCGGAAAAGTGGTCATATTCAAAACTTTTCCAAAACCTGGCTTGCGACATATTAAACTTCAGGATTTTGCAAAAATTGGTCTCCGAAGGTCAGTCTGAGGGTGTCTGACCATTTTGGCCACTTAGGGAGGTCCTTGGGAATCTGAGTTTCTCCGGAAAAGTGGCCATATTCAAATCTTTTCCAAAACCTGGCTTGCGACATATCAATCTTCATGATTTTGCAAAATATCATCTTCGGAGGACATTCTGAGGATTCCTGACTATACTGGCCACTTAAGAAGCTCTTGCGGGATCCGAGTTCCTCCGGAAAAGTGATCATATTCAAATCTTTTCCAAAACCTGGCTTGCGACATATCAAACTTCATGATTTTGCAAAACTTTGTCTTCGGAAAACATTTTGAGGGTGTCTGACCATACTGGCCACTTAGGGAGGCCGAGTTCCTCCGGAAAAGTGGCCATATTTAAATCTTTTCCAAAACCTGGCTTGCGACATATCAAACTTCATGATTTTGCAAAACTTCTTTGTCTTCGGAGGACATTCTTTGAATTTCTTACCAAATATCTAACCGAATCATTTTCCAGGAAACTTTATCGTGCTGCTTATGCTCGTAGAAGATATTGAACAAAGTAGACCTCGCCTCACTTTTGTAATCCGACCGTCCTCTTCGTACTCTTTTTCTGAATTTCGTTTCGCTTTGGAACACTAAAACGTGCGTGTCTTTTCCAGCCTGACAGTATCCTTTTGTAAAAAATGGTTTAGTAGGGACATGTACCGCTAGCCGAGACAAGCATAGTTAGAAGAGCTTATGTCAAAAGAAATAATATGGTTCGTTTTTATTTTTGTTTTGTTCGATAGTGTGAGTTATTCAAAATTTTGAATGACTCGGGATCCGATAATATGAGCATCGCGGATCTGGATGGAAAAGGATTTTGATCCATATTGATTCAAAGACAAAGTTTTGCAAAATCATGAAATTTGATACGTCGCAAGCCAGGCTTTGGAAAGGATTTGAATTTGGAAACTTTTCCGGAGGAACTCGGATCCCGCAGGGCCACTCCAAGTTGCCAGTATGGTCAGACACCCTAAGAATGTCCTCTGAAAACTAAGTTTTGCAGAATCAAGAAGTTTGATATCTCGGAGGCCAGG
The DNA here is from genome assembly GCA_024533555.2 of Aedes koreicus. Lineage (NCBI taxonomy): Eukaryota > Metazoa > Arthropoda > Insecta > Diptera > Culicidae > Aedes > Aedes koreicus. Next base: position 104,313 of record JAHHFK020001638.1, on the reverse strand, counting down.
TTTTGGAAAAGATTTGAATATGGCCACTTTCCTGGAGGAACTCGGATCCCGTAAGGCCTCCCTAAGTGGCCAGTATGGTCAGACACCCTCAGAATGTCGTCCGAAGATAAAGTTTTTCAAAATCATGAAGTTTGATATGGGGCAAGCCAGGTTTTGGAAAAGATTGGAAAAAATGGACACTTTTTCGACGGAACTCGGATCCCACAGGGTCTCCCAAAGTTGCCAGTATGGTCAGACACCCTCAAAACGTCTTTTCATGACCTAGTTTTGCAAAATCATGATGTTTTATGTGTCGCAAGCCAGGTTTTCGCCATGATTTGAAATAAACTTTTCCGGAGGAATTTGGACTCCGGAGGGCCACCCTAAGTAGCCAGTAGGGTAAGACACCCTCAGAATATCCTCCGAAGGCCTATTTTGCAAAATCATAAGGTTTGATGTGTCGCAAGCCAGGTTTTGGAAAAGATTTGAATATGGTCTCTTTCCTGGAAGAATTCGGTTCCCGAAGGACCTCCCCAAGAGGCCAGTATGGTCAGAAATCCTCGAACCGTCTTTTCATGACCTACTTTTGCAAAATCCTCAAGTTTGATGTGTCGCAAGCCAGGTTTTGGGCACGATTTGAATAAGGCCACTTTTCCGGAGGAATTTGGACTCCGGAGGGTCACCCTAAGTAGCCAGTAAGGTCAGACACCCTCAGAATGTCCTTCAAAGACCATTTTTTGCAAAATCATAAGGTTTGATATGTCGCAAGCCAGGTATTGTAAAAATATTGAAAATGGTCACTTTTCCGGAGGAATTCGGATCCTGCAGGGCCTCTTCTAGTGGCCAGTATAGATAGAACTCCTCAAAATGTCTTTTGATGGCCTAGTTTTGCTAAATCATGAAGTTTGATATGCCGCATGCCATGTTTCGCATCTACAAATATGTTGTCCACCATCCCTGGACAGGTACTTACAACAGTACTCCCAACTTGGAATCCCATACTACGGACGTTTTCATAATAATCAACAAACAAGGATAATTTTGTGATCTATTGCAAGAAACTGCATCAAAATCCGATGGCTAACGGTGGAGTATCATCAATTTTAAATTTTAAATTATCTGTCTCTGAGGGGTTGGGGACGTACGTGTTAATCACTCAAATTGTTATCTTTGAATAGTTACATTTCTGTATCAGGAGAATTTTTGAAAACGTGTCTTGGGGAATAGTCTGTTGCTCTTCACAAATGATTATTATGATGCAAGGAAACTAAACAACACATCGTAAGTTTAGATATACTATTCTTTATATGATGTATAATTTCAGATCATTCAAGGAACTCCCGAGTTTTGTTAAATAAATTTCAATGTTTTTCTCGGGGGGAGGTAGCTCATCAAATCTTCCGGTCCGCCCCTAAGCATATTGCTATGAGGTACCAGGTGGGTCTCCACCGATTGCCTGTCGATCTGCCAAATTTGGAAGACGTCTGCATTGAGTTATCTCAAATTATAATAATCCGTCCACAAAACATTGCGATTGGTTGAGCGGATTGGAGATAATGAAATCATTGGGTATAGGACCAAGTCTCCTCCGGGTGGTGCTAAATCGATGAGCTTGTATATAGTGGAAGCACAGTGTATTATTCTGTTAATTTTAAATTTCACTCTAAATTTCAGTGAGCGAGATAAGGCGCTATAACCTTGGCAAATTATTGCCAGACTTTTGGTTCAAATGCCAAAAGTCCACCCACAGGCAAAAGGAGCATAAACTAATCTTTCTAGCATCTATGCTCCCAACGATAAATACAAATTATCACATTATTTAACTCTATATGGAGGCGTTTGGTACGGGAGGTCCACACTTTCTTCCTTCCCTTGATTCGGAGTGGTAGAGCGATTTCAGACACTCTTTCTGGAATCGCTCTATTTCTTGGAATCCTTTCTGCGGTACATGCTACGCAGTTGTCATTTTCCAGGATGCTTTCAAGAATTGGCTGCGTTAGTGTGAGATTAGATTAGATTAGATTAGATAAATTTCAATGTTTTTCTCGTGTCTATGATACATTGTCTAAACTTTTAGCTTCATAATGGGTACGCATTGGATTGCAGCAACGAAAAAATCTACAGACATGTTTATTTGTTATTGTCATTATACATTATAATATCCCTTCACTATATTTTATATACTATTCTGTATGACATTGCATATTGATTTTACATTTCTATCAGTATCATTATTTCTTTTATCATTACTGGAATTTTCATGATTTAATAATATATTATTTTATTATATTTACCTCGGAGCGTATGGTACGGAATCCACGCATCCTTCCTCCCCTGTAGATTCACAAAATGCTTTGAGGTTCAAATCTAATTGTTTAAATACAACTAATTTTACAGAATCATCTTTTGCGGTTAATGCAACGCAGTAGGCCGGGCCGCTTTGACGCTTGTATCATGTTTTTGATATGCTGCAAGTATCAATATTGACAACAACAAAATAATTGGGCGTCATCTAACCCAATTATTTCCAGGATGCTTTCTCGTACTGGCTGCGTTTGTATTAAATTAGATTTGATTAGATTATTGCTGAAATCGTTTAACGTTATAATGAACAGAACAATGATTGTCATAATCAATAACGAATGTCTGTTTACAATACGTCGACTCATTCACTTAATGCCGAATTTCAAATGCCTGACAATTGTTACCGAATAATGCTTAAATTCAGCAAGCAACTGCTAATTTCGAGGTGAGTTTCTTTCGATTTAAATGGCTCTGAATCTGCTTGAAATGCATGGTTACGCCTGTGAACAGCATAATTTCTATCAATGATCTCCGAAATCTTTCACCAGCACCGTCATTTCATCCCATTTCACAACCAATAAAGCACAATCCAAATCCCATACTCGTACGCTCGTTTGCCACCCACATTTTACCCTAAATTCCGATCCTCCTCCTCCTCCCCACATCACGCCACGGCCAATGTTGGCCCGTTGGGGGCAAACAAACGAATCACTTTCAGTGTAGTCACTCCATTCGCAAACACAACGGAGTAGGTTTCTAGCCGGGAACACCTTCAACAATGTTCCAAAACTAACCTCCGTTCGTTGCCGCCTTTTCCGCCCTTCTCGAAATCTACAATATTTATAACGAAGGGCTTTCGAACCTCCGAGGACTAGCGGCAAAGGGGAGCCATCCGTGCTTGGTTTTTAAAACGATTCGCTTCAGTTTTGCTCCCAATTGCTATCCTGTGTGACAAGCCATAGAGCCGTACAGTACACGGTGGGTTCGAGTGGAGGGAATTGCTACACCGAAATACTGAGAAAGAACATTCAAAGAAAGTTGGCAAGTGATTGATCCGGCACACTACTCAATTTAGCTGATTTGCCACGATTGCAAAAGGGCATGGGAACCCACCTCGTTTTATCGCCATACCGAGAAAGGATGCCGAAAAGGACGAACGAGCAGGTCGTTATGTATCAGTCAGCACCTCCATTCATTCCACATGTTTCTGAGTACATATGAAGGTTTGAATGTCATACATAAAACACTTTCTCGGAAGCGGTCTGCTGGGCGGGTGAGGGGACGGATATCGGGTATATTTATGCCGCTTTTTAGGTCATCTCTCATACATGTGCGTACCTACACATGATTGTGCTCGGTGCCCTGGGGTGGGTGGGATGTTGGTGGGTTGTATGTGTGCATGTGTTCAGAATTCTGGAAAAGCGAATGATGAAGGGAGGGGGACAAGCGGAGATGAAGCATAGCAAAAATATTACAAATGTATGCCAGATCTGTGATCTCCCTATTGGTCGTCCATACCGGGTTGGGATTTGATATTTTGATATATCGGAAACTCAAGTGGTGAATGGATATTGGCTTTGGCGAACAATGGGCTCGAGGTGGACCATTTCGAATGCTTGTGTTCATCGTGGTTCGGTTTGACCCAATGTTTCTGCAGAACGAAGCAGGCTGGGTGATTCATCTCCACTCGTCCATTTGGTAAATAAACCCGTGTGCCGGTCAAACTGTGTGTTCTGCGAAAAGATGGCTCTGTTTGGGTTCAGATCGGGAAAACGCTGGCCTTTGTGGGTGGTAGGAAGATCCTCCATGTACCACAAACGTTCGGTGACTACTGGTGGTGGTCTCATCAATATCGATAGTATCATCACCGTCATCATCATCATCATCATCATCATCATCATTGCTGCTGGTTATGATCGACCCAGGGTTACCAGTGGATGATGCAAAAAATAAACTCAATCAGGCTCCGTCTAAGTGGTAACCCCAGTCGCCAATGTCCAATCGGATGTCCTGTGCAGTTCTGTACGTATCAAGTAGGTAGTCACAGTCATCAAGTGCGGTGGGAATTCGGAACGAAAGCGGATGTTTAACAAGTGCCTTTCGGATCGATGGGTGGTCGAGAATCAGAACCCGAAGAAGGAGATGGACGGGGGGGTGTCAGTCAAAATGTTGCTGCTGTTGTTATTGGCCATTGTGTCTGCTTCCACTGCTACTGCCATATGTTGCTGAAGTTGAACTGTCCGTAGGCATTTCTATCATATCCATGCACCCTGGCACTGCACTGCCATCGAAAGGGTGACTGCGAAGCCATGACATGGATAAGTGTGTGTGTGTGGGTGTAGATGTTCCAAAGTTCGGACTCGTCCGTTCGCTGTTTATGTATGTCCGATTGGTGATCGAATCAATTATCATTAATTCATTTAGAGAGCGAATGAGGATTCTCGCTGCTAGTTTGACGGGACATCTCGATGGGTTCGAGAGGCCTGGGCAAGGAGACGCAAATGGGCAGAATCGGGGTATTGGTAGCCGATACAATAAATATTGTTGAAAATAGCTCCCGGTATTGATTTACTGACACTGTGTGGTGGCTTTTTCAGAAGCAGCAGCAGCACCGTGTTCACAATGCATTTCTCTGTGTCGAAATTGGCACGGCCGTAGGGGCAGCGATAGGAAAGAAAGATGGAAGTGGTTACATTCGCGTGCTGGAGGAGCATTTTTTGTGCGCTTCTCAATTGAGTGATTAAAGCTGGCTGGCTGGTTTGGTTTCAGTGGTCGATATTGTTGAAATTCGAGTAAATAGCGGATGCCACTCAATGAATACGACTAGGTATTACCTTAGATTTACTTGAAGCTGTATGCAAACAGTATTTCATAATGAACCAAATGAGACTTTTATTATGTTGATAAAATTTAGCCTGCCAACTTCTTGTTGATGAGATTTGTCACCCTTAATCCATTTATTATATCTGCTTTTTGTAGATCGGCTGCTGGTTTCAAGAAATTTTCCAGACTTTCATTTTTCAGGGTTCTAGGTTTGTTGAAGTAGACGATGGATTATAGTGGTATCTAGTGACCAAACATTATTTATGACTAATCAATAAAGAGAAAATTCATTCATTACTATTCTGAGACCCAACCCGATTAGACGTTTTGTTACAGTTTACGGCCACACTATTCAATGTAAATTTGGAAGATCATTATTAAAGAAGTCGACTTAAAGAAGGATTCCACCGTAATTGAATTTACCGGAAGACTGCAAGATAGGCGGAAGCAAGTTCGCCATTGAACAGTTGAACCATCACGAAGTTGAACCTGAAGATGCTCTTCGTTTGAGAAGAGCAGTGGAAGTACGTGGAGGATGCTATCCCGGTGCCGCTGACTGCTGCCTGCTGCCTGGAAGAAAGAAGACGAGAAGACTAGCGCTACTCATCGGAACGGACCAGCGATGATTGATCCAGAAGTGAACTACTGCGAAGCAAACCTGGAAATCATTGGAAGACCACTATCAAAAGTCAAGCATTACATTCAGTATACGGAAGGAGAAGATATTGAACGACACCTTGAAGATATTGAAAACCTGTTCAAATGAATATCAAACCCAGGGTACGAGCTATTAGCCAAGATCACGATGCTGATGGCATTAAGAAGTCGTACGACAATCTAGGGATTGCGTTGGAGAACCAGCTGGATGCTGAACTGACCATGGTGCTAATTAGAGGAAAACTGATGGTTGAAGCCTGTTGGCGAGATCCCGCCTGCGCAATTCTATGGCATGAACGTCTATAGCCGACCGACGGTTGTATCCCTCACTGTAGGTTACATAACGATGAGTTGGCAGATAGGCAGATAAAAGAAGGAAATATACTATTGTTAGAAGGATAACAATAGTAAATGAAGATTTTGAATTCACATTAAATTATACTAGTTTAGTGCAAAATTCCCGTACATCTTTTTGACGTAGGACTACATCTTTGTTTTCTATACTAGGGTACAATTTAAAAAAAATGCTTTGCGACCGTCACGAAAAGTGGTCGGATTTTGAACGTGAATATCTCAGTCTTTTTTTTTAAATAATTTCAAAAATGTTGCTCCAATTGATCAGAAATATTTCTACGCATTAAATTTATCCGAGAAAATTGTTGATTTTACGCCTGCTAACTATTGAAAAATTCATAAATGTGAAGCCTTGTCTTAAAACGTATATTAACTCCTTCAGGCCTGAGGGGATGACCCCAAAAGGAAAATAGCTGCATAAAATCACAGACTGAATAAAAGTGTACACTGACTTGGGTAAATTTGTTTAACATCAATTCTTCTATCTGAAAAATAAAAATAAAATGTGCGTTTAAGGCCTAACTGACGACCTAGAACATCCTAAATATGAAGAAGTTCAGGAAGAAAAACTAAATGCCTTAATAATAGTGTAAAGCATTGTTTTAGAATATGGTACATATGCATACGTATTATAAAATTCTCGTTGATAAACGTTAACATTTTTTTTATCTTTCTGGGATGTTCTAGGTGGGTGTGTATGTGTGTACAATTCACCTCCCACTGACCGGCACACCCTGGGACCAATCTGAAAAAAGACGGTCAAAAGTGTTTTAACACTTTTCCTAACATTTTAGCGCTTCGGTGTCTATGCAAATGTTTCTAGAAATGTCATTTCACATTTTTTTAAATACTTATCAAAAGTTTTACTTAAGTGATACTTTACTTAAAAAAACTAACTTTGTGTGACATTGTCAGACATTATTATACAGCTCACGGGTAGAAATCATAGAATGCTGGGTAAAGACTGTTGGAAGATAGGTAGAGTTGAACGCTCAGGTATCGCCGAACATTCAGGTACGAGTTTGGAGAGTTGGAGCGAGGTAGATTTGCTGGCGTAGGTATATTGTTATTGAAGAAGATTGTAAATTGTATATACCTGGAATGAATAAAGAGTGCGGCGGTTGTTGATTGAGGTATCAGTCGGCAGCCGTCTAGTTTGATGGAAGGTGACTAAGACTGCGTTCTTTTTATTTATTATTAAGAAACGGTCATCGACGGAGCTAGCCTCGTTATGGCCAGCGTGGCCATGGTGGACTAGTTCCAAATGATGTAGAAGGAGATGTCTCGCTCATCGCCATGAGGCACCAAGAGTGGACAATAATGTTTTTTGCTAGAATGAAAGATATGAAGAGAAAGTTGAAAGTTCCGTCAGTGTACGGTAGGCTAGAAATAGAACAGAGGTATTGAGAGGTATTAGGCAAACGAAGCGCCTGTGGTTCGAATACTACTTTACCATGCCCTTTCACTCAATTTTCAATACCTCTGTTCTATTTCTAGCCTACCGTACACTGACGGAACTTTCAACTTTCTCTTCATATCTTTCATTCTAGCAAAAAACATTATTGTCCACTCTTGGTGCCTCATGGCGATGAGCGAGACATCTCCTTCTACATCATAATCGTTACTCCACGCACGGAGAACACAAACATAACAATTAATGTATGTAGTTCCAAATGTTTACAATCACCAACTGTACGTAGTACAGCTAACTGGTATCTAATTACCTGTATCTAATACTTGTTAGCACGTTTTCAGCACAACGCACCAAAAATCACTTGAAGAAATCATTGTTCCTGATAGTGGGATTTTGTAACTTGTTTTTCAAAATACTTTTAAGGCAGAGAATTTCACTCGAATCTGTCAGCTGTCAGTGTAATTTTAACTCAAAATTTTCCAATCTTTCCGAAAGAAATACTTTTGAAACTGGAAAAACACGGAGTACATCCGAAAAGGGCAAAAACTTATTAAGTTATCAAAAAAATCAATATTAAATCAGTAATATCTTCTAAACGGTGCATCTTAGAAAAATGTTACCAAAGTACTTTTTGCTTGCAAATTTGATGTACTTTCATAAAATTAGAGTGACAAACTTTTTTGACTTTTCTTAATAGCTTTTTTGAAAATTGTAATTTTTTTTCATTGTAACCTATTTTTCTCCAGAACAACCCACTGTGCACTAGATAGCATTTTCAGTCAGCTATAACATTAGGATAATTAAAAAATTATTGACATGTAACTTTTAAGGGAAAATCTATATTTTAGTTCAAAACACAAAAACAAAACTTATTTTTACCGTGCATATTTTCTCCATATAGCACCAATAATTGTCTAAAACTTCGCCCAAGACACCAAACCAATCGGACAAACCTTTTCCGAGATACAATTTTTTGAAGATATCATGTGCATTTTTCATAGGCCCTTCTCATAAGTAAGGCTAGATTCAAAATGGCGAACCAAGTATGCAGAACGGCGTTTTTCTTCCCCAAAAACTTGTATGCAAGGTTTCATGCAAATAAAAAAATACAAAAAATAAAAACTGGAAAAATTTCCCACTTGTTTGTGGCATCGCTCATTGGTAACAAAATATTCGTAGCACTTTGTATTGTTTTCGTACAATGCACGAATGTTGTTTCTGTGTCAACAAATGCTTCGTGCTTTTGACAGTTGCGCGTGTGCCATTAATTACGAATGTATCGTCATAAAAAGAACAAATCAGTTTCGTTGCTGAAAACAACGAACAGATTCGTTAGTTCTACCTTCGATTTCGTAATATAAACTAAAATTAACTTTCAGTGTACACAATTTCGCCAGTAATTAATGTACTTAAAAATAAGTACGGTATTATTCAAGTACTCAAAGCTGTAATTAATGTATTTGATGTTTCTCCGCATGGGAATCAAAATTTATTTCGAGCCTGTCAGTATTTAGCTCTTTGTTTCGGACAAATTGTGTTAAAATTAATGTATTTTCATTTCTTTAATAAGTTTTGGCTACGTTAGATTGATTTATTGCTATAATAAAAGCATTCAATCTTGTTGCACTATAATTTTTGTGTGGCTTGTGCTAACGTCCGACGTCGGACATCGTCCTGTAGATGGGCAACATCTAGCCCGAAACCGGTCGACTAAAAAGGTAAATTTAAACCCCTTTTTACAATTTGTAAGAACAATAAGTGTTGTGTCCTGTCTCGCGTCGCGTCTCTCGAGTCAATCTTGTTGGTTTATAATAAAGCCTTATCGAATACCATCTTCCTCAGCTTCTGTGTCTGAATCAGTATCAGAAGCTTGGTCTTGGGAATTTTGCAAAAGTTTCTTTGCAGCTGGTAATAGTTGCATAGATTTCTCGACAGTTGGTCGTCTTAGACTCCCTATCAACGGGTCGGATGTCATTAGCAATCGTGTGAAAAGATCCTCATTGGTAGCAGTCCTGTTGAGAAATGAAAATATTTCAGTAATTATGAAATATGTGTTATAATGTTCAATTACTGTTAACTTACCTTGAACATTTTCGTGTCCGATTTTCCCTATAGCGTTTGAGATCTTTGTTGCGGCATTCTTGTGGCTCCTCTGAAAGGCTTCCGATTGGTAGTAATGCTGCCTTTATAATATCTGCACCGTGTATCAGTATTCGGTGAACAGACTGCGGCATGTAATACCATCCATACAACTCAACATAGCATTTGGCCGTCTCGTAGCAAAATGCTTTAAAAGAGTCAGTCTCTGCCAACCCGGTAATTTTTGCCGTTTCTTTAGGATTTTCGAAAAACCGACGTGCTGTGTTTCCGTCATTACTGGTACCGGAACCATGTTTGGGGACATCTAAAATTAACCCAAGTCTACGCCTGAAATTCTGCTTAATGATCTTTTTTCTTTCAGCAAATTTTATTTTCTGCTCCGGTGTTCTCACTTGCCAGCATTTCAGTTCCAGTCTATAAGCGATGTGCAATATACACTCCATAAATCTGTTTGAAGGACATTAAATATAATACAATAATACAATAATAAATCAATAAAATTATACTACCGATGCTCGCATTCGGTAATGGCGACAAACCAAATTCGAATGTGGCTTTATTGACTGATCTAGACTGCATCGCTCCAATGTTGTTAAACTGCTCTGGGGATGCTTGGCAAACACAACATTTTTGCGACGAGATTCCGGTCAAAGCAGAGCAAACTTTTCCATCGATCATACTATAAATCATCGTATGATGGATTCGGAAGTTTGAGATCAAGCTTGGTATTAAGCTTTCGATTTGTGCGTCAAGGAATTCCTTTTCATGCAAAGACAATGCAACAGTTTCCTTCTTGAATTGGATTCTGATCGGTCGGCATAACCTTGTAGATGAAGGCATACGATTCATCCACAAAATACGATCTGGATCGTTACGGAGGCGAAGCATCAATGGTACCATAGATGTAATAAAAATTGTAGTGTCATCTTCATCTACCCCTTCATACCTTTGCTTGTAGTTTGACTGATCCGATCAACCGTCAAAACCCCATTTCGATAAAAGCTCAAGATCTTTAAGAGCTACATCATTGAAACTTTCTATCTCCAAAGTCAGAGATAGTATTCGCTGAACTGTGTGATCCAGCAAACTCTGTAAGTCAACCTCAGCAGATACCTATGTAAAGAACGAATTACCAGTAGGTTAAAATCCCTCCTTCAAATACAACAATAACAAGATACCTCTGTGATGACGATTCTGTTACGGTCTGGCAGACATTTTTCACGGGCCCCCACAAGATTTTTGTAGCTAGGGTATATTTGTGGTGCGTTGCATTGCTTAGACGTCTTTCAAAGCAGTATCCACTGATCTTTACTGTAATCGCCATCAATAAATAACGCAAGTCCTTCATCAGCTGTCAACATACGATGCTTTTGTAAATCAGTTTTGGATTTCAATGCTCGTCTCATTCGTTTGGTACTGGTAGGAGATGCCTGTAATTCTTCTTGCAAAAGTTTTACCATATCTTCGCACCCCTCACTTCGAGCATTCATTCCTGCTGCAAACGCCAATTCATTCGCGGTTCCCTGCTGCCTCAATCCTTCAACTCTCCGCCTTTTATTCTGTTTGTTCAGGTCAGAAAACGGGTTTCTGGGCCTTCCAACTTTCACATTACCTCAAGTAAATGCATTACAATTCAACCAACTCTTGTTGCTTGTTTCAAAAAATTTCTGCGTTCTTCCTGCCTTATTCCAGCGATTGTTAAATTCGGAGCACAGCCTGGACAAGTCTTTGTTTAAACGCTTGTTTTCATCCTGCGACAAACAGTTTGATTTTTTCGGAACGAAATCACGGACATGTTGCATTTTGATGGTACTTGAACTACCATATTTCTGCAGCCACACTTTGAACAAATGTTTCCGGAGCATTTTCAAATCACACAATCTGAATCAACTGGAAACTCAAACTCAACTGCAGTTTGTAAACAAACGAAACTATTCTGAGCTACTTGATCTTCAAATGTGCTAGCTCTTGCGCAAAAGGATCCAAGGGTGCGGTTAATTATGTCGGGGATTCAAAAAATATTGATACAAAAGGAAATTGGTACGCCCAAAAAGACGAACTGAAAACTTTATGTACCCGATGATACCCGGCGAAGATTTTTCGTACATTTATACTTTATGTGCTGGTTGACCAAACTGTGCAAAATTTGGCTGCAAAAGTTTGCCGGTGGCAGATTTATTGTTGTTGAAAAAAATATTTTTTTTTATATAAAAACCCCTTTTTAAACCAAAAAAAAACCAAAAACAAAAGGAAAGTTTACCAAAAATGTGGGGTTTTAAAATATTTTAAAAATTTTTATAAAATTTTTAAAAAAAATCTGAAAGGTTTGAGCCACAAAAACGTAAAACAACCGGTTTTAAGTTAGTCTATATACTAAATCAATTATATATCAGCATTCATTCCCCAGTGAACAAGCGAACGGTACAGTTCGTTCGGTCCGCTTTCCGTTGCTTTAGAAGCTTTTAAAGAGTTGTTTCAATTCTTCAGTTTTGTTTTTTCGCGATCGCGAGTGAAACCGAGTCCTGGTATCCTTTAAAAGAAATAATTGTGTGATAAACAGTGCAACAACGTCATTAATTGCAATTAGCAATATTGCCACGATCGAAAAGCCATATTGTCCCGCATCTATACGGCACGCACACCAGCAGTCCATCGGGTGTAGCGTGCATTCGTTCATCTGTTAACCACCACCGACCAGTATCATCATCATCATCGTCATCATCGCTGAGCTCCACGTCTAGCCGGTACACGGGGTTACACATCGTCGCTCGGCAGCAGCAGCACATTCGTTGACGGGCAGCAGCAGATCAGTAATACATATAAGATAAGTTTTTGTTTCTCCTGAATACATTTTAATTCTATAGTGTGTGTGATTGTGTGAGAGTGTGTGAGAGTGTGTGAGAGTGTGTAAGAGAGTGTGCTTAGGTTTAGTTTGTTGTGTGCTTAGGTTTAGTTTGTTTATCTGTGATTGATTGTAGATAATTGCGTAAGTGGTTGGGCATCATAAGCTCCCACGGGTGCGACATGGATGATTTGTCGGAAGATGATTCATCCATGCCGCCAAATAATGAGGTTTCTCACAATGTCGCCCGGTCACGGGCCTATCCAGATGATTCAACTGGTCCATGGGTTGTCTATTTTCAGCCCAAATCGAAACCTCTGAATGTCTATCAAATTTCGAACGATCTGACCAAACGATTCTCGGCCGTGACCGAGATTATTAAAGTCAGACCCAATAAACTTCGGGTCGTTGTGTCCAACCTCAAGCAAGCTAATGAGATTGCTGTCTCCCAGCTCTTTACACTAGAATATAGAGTGTATATCCCGGCTCGGGGTATTGAAATTGAAGGTGTGGTCACCGAAACGAGTCTGACCCCTGAGATCCTGCTGAAGCGGGGGGTTGGTCGATTTAAGAACCCCCTGCTTCCCCCAGTTCAGATACTGGATGTGCGCCAACTAGGCTCAGTATCGACCAATAAGGGCGAAAAGAAGTTCACACCGTCAGACTCGTTTCGCGTGATCTTCTCTGGCTCAGCCCTCCCTCAATACGTCGAGTTGGGAAAACTTCGACTACCTGTGCGGTTGTTTGTACCTCGGGTCATGATCTGCCAAAAATGCAAGCAGATGGGACATACGACCTCCCATTGCGGCAATAAGGCACGCTGCTCCAACTGCGGGGAGAAACACGAGGATGGCGCCTGCGCAGACAGCACACCAAAATGCGCTTTCTGTAAGGGAACTCCTCCTCATGCTCTCTCGTCGTGCCCGGCGTACAAACAACGCGGGGAGAAATTAGAACGCTCGCTAAAACAGCGTTCCAGGCAATCTTTCGCCGAAATGGTGAAAAAAGTCTCCCCACCACCCAATGCCAATACAAATCCCTTTGCTCCTCTGTCAGATGACGAGTCTGACTTTGATTTGGCTGAAGAGGGAACATCAGTCAGTTTTCCGGAAGGTGCTTCAAGGAAGCGAAGACGCGTCCGCCCACGGAAAGTTGCTGAAAAGAAGCCCGATACCAGCTTGCCCATTTCAAAAATAGGTGGAAAAAAGGAAAAAACAATTCCTCCTGGTTTCCGTAGTACTAACTACACCCAGGACTTTCCATCTCTCCCGGGGACATCCAAAACCCCTGAAGTCCCTATTTTAAGAATAGAGGCCCCCTCTTCAAGTGGGTTGTTCTCATTTGATGACATTGTCGAAGGTATCTTCAAGTACCTCGAAATTTCTGACCCTCTTAAAAGCATTGTCCTGGCAATGCTTCCAACAGTGAAGACTTTTTTGAAGCAATTGACAATTAAGTGGCCCCTCCTTGCAGCAATCATCTCCTTCGATGGATAATTTTCCAAATGAGGTCGGGGATTTGATCACTGTTCTACAGTGGAATTGTCGAAGTTTGATTCCTAAATTGGAATCATTCAAATTTTTAACTCACAATACCGGTTGTGATGCATTCGCTCTTAGTGAAACATGGCTCTCTTCCGAAATCAATCTTCCGTTTCATGATTTCAATATAATTCGTCTTGATCGTGAGGATTCACGTGGAGGATGAGTACTTTTGGGGATAAAAAAGTGCTACTCCTTCTATAGAGTGAATTTTCCTCCTATTCCAGGTATTGAAGTTGTCGCATGTCAGGCTGTTATTAAAAATAAAAGCCTTTGCATTGCTTCCGTTTATATTCCTCCTAGAGCCTCAATAAACCAAAAACAACTTTCAGATATTTGTTCGGTTCTTCCTGCTCCGCGGTTGATCATGGGAGATTTTAACTCTCACGGTACAGGCTGGGGAGAACTGTACGATGACAACCGGTCTTCCATGATATATGACCTCTGTGACAACTTCAATATGACAGTACTTAACAATGGAGAAGTAACACGTTTGGCTGGTACATCCTCAGTTGGCAGTAGATTAGACCTCACACTTTGCTCGAATTCATTATCGTTGGATTGCACATGGAATGCGATTCAAGATCCCCACGGTAGTGATCACTTGCCCATAAAAATTTCGATTGCCACCGGGTTCAATCCGTCGGAATCCACCAACGTCGCGTATGATCTTACCCGTTACATCGATTGGACAAAGTTTAGGACAGCAGTAGACGAAGCCATAACGACGGTAAAAGAGCTTCCACCGCTGGAGGAATATAACTTCCTCTCCAACCTGATCTTAGACAGCGCGCTTCAAGCTCAAACTCGATCAGTTCCAGGGACGTCATTTCGCAGGAAACCTCCTTCTCCATGGTGGGATCAGCAATGCACCGAGGTTTACCGCAAAAAGTCCGACGCGTTCAAAGTTTTTCGTAGACGTGGAACACCTGAGAACTTCGAAGTATACACGGCTCTCGAACGAGAACTTAAGAGCCTCATCAAGGCCAAGAAACGTGGTTACTGGCGACAATTCGTGGACGGGCTATCGCGCGAGACGTCGATGAGTACTCTTTGGAACACGGCGCGAAGATTGCGTAACAGAATTACGAACAACGAGAGCGAGGAGTACTCGGACCAATGGATCCTCAAGTTCGCGCGAAAAGTTTGTCCAGATTCTGTGCCGGCACGGATCATTCCTCGTGAAACCGAGAATTCGATAGATGAGATTAGCCAACCCTTGTCAATGGTAGAGCTCTCTCTCGCACTCCTTTCGTGTGGCAATACGGCTCCAGGAGCTGATAGGATCAAGTTCAACTTGCTTAAAAACCTCCCAGAGGTCGCGAAGAGGCGCATGTTGCACTTGTTTAATCAGTTTTTGAAACACAATATTGTACCGGATGATTGGAGAAGGGTGAGAGTTATCGCCATTCAAAAACCTGGTAAACCCGCGTCCGACCACAACTCCTATCGACCCATCGCGATGTTATCCTGCATTCGAAAGTTGTTGGAGAAAATGATCCTCTTCCGTCTGGACAAATGGGTTGAGACGAATAACCTGCTTTCAGATACTCAATATGGTTTCCGTAGGGGTAAGGGAACGAACGACTGTCTCGCGTTACTTTCCACGGATATTCAGTTAGCTTTTGCTAAAAAAGAGCAAATGGCTTCTGTATTCTTGGATATCAAGGGGGCTTTTGATTCAGTATCTGTTGAAGTTCTTTCAGATAAACTCCACGCTTGTGGCTTTTCTCCATTAATGAATAATTTTTTGTACAATTTGCTGTCAGAGAAACATATGAGCTTCTCTCATGGAACCTCTACAGCTTCACGATTTAGCTACATGGGTCTCCCCCAGGGATCATGTTTAAGCCCTCTTTTGTATAATTTTTATGTCAAAGACATTGACGGTTGTCTAAGTGACAACTGTACGTTGAGACAACTTGCAGATGACGGTGTAGTGTCTGTCACGGGACCCAATGGGGCCGATCTGCAAGGACCCTTACAGGATACCTTGGACCATTTGTCTACTTGGGCTTTAGAGCTAGGTATCGAATTCTCTACGGAGAAAACTGAGTTGGTAGTTTTTTCTAGGAAGCATAACCCAGCACAACCGAAGCTTCAAATTTGGGGTAAGCCGATAACTCATTCTATGTCATTTAAATATCTTGGGGTCTGGTTCGATTCTAAGTGCACCTGGAGATCCCATATAGAGTATCTGAAGCGAAAGTGCCAGCAGAGGGTCAATTTTCTCTGCACAATTACCGGGACCTGGTGGGGAGCTCATCCACAAGATCTTCTAACGTTGTACCGGACAACGATTTTGTCGGTTATGGAATACGGTAGTTTTTGTTTTCAGTCAGCGGCTCGGTCGCACTTTATTAAACTGGAACGTATTCAGTATCGGTGTCTTCGTATCGCGTTAGGTTGCATGCACTCGACTCACACCATGAGTCTTGAAGTGCTGGCTGGCATGTTGCCACTCTCGGATCGGTTTTCAGAATTATCTCTCCGGCTCCTCACCAGGTGTGAAGTTATGAACCCCCAGGTGATCGAAAATTTTGAGAAGCTCCTTGAGTTGAATACTCAAACCCGCTTCATGACCTTGTACCATTTGTACATAACACAGGATGTCAGCCCTTCGCCGAATATTTCCAATCGTGTTTGCTTCTCCGATTTCGACAATTCGGTTCATTTTGATTTATCCATGAAGCAGGAGCTTCATGGAATCCCAGAGCATCATCGTCCTATGATTGCTCCGGTAATATTTGCTGCAAAGTTTGGCCAAGTTGATTCCACTAAATCGTTCTTCACTGACGGATCTTTGATAGAGGAGTCAGCAGGCTTTGGTATATTTAATGAAATTTATAGCGCCAATCGTAAACTTCAAGCTCCTTGTTCCGTATATGTCGCTGAATTAGCGGCAATACACTTTACGCTAGAAATTGTTGCCTCATTATCACCGGATCAGTACTTCATTTTCACGGATAGTCTCAGTTCTATAGAGGCTATTCGCTCATTGAGGCCGGTAAAGCACTCCTCGTATTTTCTCATGAAAATACAGGAGCTTCTAAGTGCTTTATCTTCGCGTTATTTTATCATCACCTTTGCATGGGTCCCATCTCATTGTTCAATTCCGGGCAATGAGAAAGCGGACTCGCTTGCAAAGGTGGGCGCTATGGAAGGCGATATTTGTGCTCGACAAATCGCCTTCAACGAATTTTTTCCTATTTTTCGTCAACAGTCACTCGTCAGCTGGCAGCATAAATGGAGTAAAGGAGATTTGGGGCGATGGCAACATTCTATCATCCCAAAGGTGTCGAAGAAATCTTGGTTTAGGGGGATGGATGTGGGTCGAGACTTCATTCGTGTCATGTCTCGCCTCATGTCCAATCATTATTCTTTGAACGCTCATTTATACCGTGTTGGGCTGAGCGACAGCAATCTCTGCGAGTGTGGACAAGGCTATCAGGACGCAGATCACGTTGTTTGGTCTTGTGCTGAGCATCGTGGAGTCAGATCTGAGCTTTGTGATTCCCTTCGGGCTCGAGGTAGACAACCCAATGTGCCAGTTCGAGATATTTTGGCTGTACGTGATTCGGAGTACATGAAACTCATTTATGTGTTTTTGACTAACATTAGCCTTAGATTGTAGTTAGTTTAACCTGTATGTTTACTTTAAGTTTTTTTTTATCTGTGTATGTGTGTGTGTTTTTTTTTCTTTTTCAAAAAATGTTCAAGTCAAAAGAAAACCATAAATTGTATAGTTATAAGTGTTTAGATAATGTAGAATTTAAATTTAATGTGTTATGTAAACCATACTTTAAATTCCCACCCTCTTTCCCATCCGTAATTTGTAATTCCTATTAACCTCGAGACGGCCGCGAGTAATCGGTTTTATCCCCCTTACTTTAGTTTTAAGATAAATGATGTATAAAAATATGAAAATTTGGCTCTGTAAAGTTGATTCGATTGAGCCTGGACAAATAAATGATTAATAAAAAAAAACAAAAAAAAAAAAAAAAAAAAAAAAAAAACCAAAAATCCCACCCCCCATATATACAAATTATTATTAATAATTTCACCCCCCCAACAAAAATAAAATTATTAAAATAACAATAACCACATAAAAAAAATTTTTAAAAATTTTAAAAAAAAAGAAAAAAAAATTCATAAAAAAATTTAACAAAGCCCCAAAAGCAATAAAATAAGAAAAAAAGTGCCAAAATTCTTCCCCCTTCCTTTTTGACCCAGTGCCCGCGGGGGCGATACTTTTAAAAAAAAAAAAACGCCGCCCCCTTTTTATAATATATTCTATCGATATAGTCCAAACACTTTTACCCCGGAGAAAAAAGGTGATAGCTCTATTGCAGTTCCAACGAACCATTTCGAGAATGCCTGTTTCTACACGTACATTCTGAGGTCGCTATCATATGCAATAAGCCCCGCATGAATACACCCATATATCAAATGGATAAATGGGATGCATTCACACTTCCAGAATCAAAATTCAGTTTTTTGATTCAGGCGCGTATTTAGTTATGGTTTTATATATATAATAAGTAAAACTGTAACATTCTTACCAATCTTCGTTGTTTCTTTTCTTTTCTGTTTACCTTCCTTCTTGAGCAAGTCCTTATCGTTCTCGTCCTGGTTTTATATGCTCTTGATAACCATTATGCCTCCGGATGAATCAGGATTCCTCCAGCTTCCACTGTGACCCTACCAGGCTCCAAGCCTAGCCTTCCTGATTCGTGTATTGTTTCTTTTTTCGTTCTACAAGTATACAAACATATTCGCTCCTCTGCCAAAAACAGCCAAATCAAACGTAGAATCTGTGTGGTGATGCTTTCTAAAAAATTGCAGACCCATAATCAAAAAAAAAAATAAAAATTAAAAAAAAACTCTTCTAACAAAAAAATAAATATAAAACCAACCAAAAAATAAGTTATAAAAAAAAAAAAAATATATAAAAAAAATAAAATACCCAAAAAAAGTGGTCCACCACCTCTGCCCCACCCCCCCCAAACACTTCCCCCCCCCTGACCCACCCCGACTTTTACCCCACCACATTCCCCCCCCCCCTTTTCCGTCCAAAAAAAACCCACAACCTTCTTTTGCCATAAATTATATATGTTCAACATATTTATTGACCTTTTGGAAGGTCAACAGTCTTTACTTGATAATTTTGTGAATTTATAAGTCATCCAAACTGTCCTTGATTTCAGAACTTACGATCTACAGTATTAACTATAGCTTTTCGGGCTATACAGAATAACGACAATATGTATTCAACAATATTTAGTGTATGGTCTGGAAAGTCAACAGACTAAATGCGACAATATTGGGATACTCTAGGTCATCCAAACTGTCCTTAAGTTCAAAACATAAGATCTACAGGGTGCGGCAGAAAATAATGCGAAAATGTTCAAACTTGAGTATTGGGTTAATTCGTGTAGCTAGTGACTAATTTCTGTCGAAAGTGTATTTGTTTATGTTTACTTTCAAGTGCTGCATCTAAACATTCTATTTGTTTTATTGCAAATTCGTCAAAATGTTCGCGAAAGAAGTGATCACCAGTTTGTTGCTCGCCCAGAAGAAGCCGAAAGAGATTGCCAAGGTGGTAGGGTGCCATTTGGCAACAGTTTACCGCATAAAAAAGTCCCTGCAGGATGGTCCTAAGCAGTGGAAGCCGGGAAGCGGACGTCCGCGCTTTGCACGCACGCTGAACGTGATCAAATCGGTCCGTGCAAAAATTGCTCGCAACCCGGTGCGTTCCATAAGAAAACTTGCAAAGGAAGCCAATATTTCGGAGAAATCCATGCGGAGAATCATCAAAGAATACCTGCATGCATCTTCCAGAGCCAGAGTGAAACGCCACTTGATTACGGACTGGGTCAAGGAACTACGAGTGACTCGTTCCAAGAGATTGCTTTCTTTGTTGAAGAAGGAAAAAATGATAATCCTGTTCTCCGACAAAAAGCTTTTCAGCGTCGATGCTGTGGCCAACAGCCGCACGGACCGGTTCATTTCACCGCAGAAAATGGAAACGCAGAAAACGTTCCGGATAAAGTGAAATTCAAATTTCAAACCAAACATCCGACTGGTGTCATGATGTTTGGCTTGGTGGCGTCCAACGGTTTGAAAATGCCACCTGTTTTCATTGATGCTGGAGTTAAAATCAATACCGAAGTGTATATCGGTATTTTAAAGGACCAAGTGCTTCCCTGGGTGAAGGCCAACTTCTCCGAGGACCAAAACGTTGTCCTACAGCAGGATGGAGCGCCGTGTCACACGTCCAATCGAACCCAACAATGGTTGAACGATAACATGAAGTTTTGGCCGAAGGATTTGTGGCCCCCTAGCAGTCCAGATCTTAATCCGTTGGATTATTCGATTTGGGCATATGTTGAAGCACGAGCCTGCAAAACATCACACCCTAGTGTGAAAACCCTGAAGTCAACCATAACACGCACATGGCAGTCAATGTCGGAGGACTACGTCCGAAAGGCATGCTCTGGCTTCCGGCGTCGGCTCGAGGATGTTATTAATAAAAATGGAGGACACATTGAATAAATTTGTTTAAAAGGACTTTATAAAGATAACTGCACTCGAAAATGTTGATATTATTGCTTGAATTAGTTGAAAATAGGATTTGAAAGAAATAGAACAAATTTACGCATTATTTTCTGCCGCACCCTGTACAGTTAGCACAGTAGCTTTTTGGGCTAAGGTTGCCATATGTATTTAAATATGTTAAACGAATCTTTTGGTAGGTCAACAGTCACTATTTTATAACTTTGTGATCCTCTAGGTAATCCAAACTGTCCTGGAGTTTAGAACTTGAAATTTACAGCTGTAACAGTTATTTTTAGACTTCAGATACCTATGATAGATATTCAAACATATTCAATGAATATTCTGAAACATCATGAACCTTGCTAGTTTCAGGTCATATAAACTGTCCTTCTAATTTATGGTCTACAATTGTAACAGTAGCTTAATGAGCTATTCAAAATTAGGTTTGTTTGTTTGGCACAGAATATCTCCAAACTATCTCATAATGTCTGTTGGTCTTCCAGAACATTCATTGAATATGTTTGAATACATATAATAACATTGTATAGCGGATAAAGCTACTATTAAAAATGTTGATCTTAACTTCTCAACTCCAGGAAAGTTTGGATGACCTAGTACATTTCAAAAAAAAAATAAACTGTTTTGTTTTCAATCATTTCTATGATATTGAGCACCAAATCAATCAGAATACATCAAATTGCTTGTATACAAACGGTTGGAAAAAATTAGGCCTGGAAGGAATATTTCATTATGCAATCTAAATGGCTTACGTTTGGTTGCGTAGTCCTACACACTTAGAAATTTTGAATTTTACACGAGACGTAATTCCTGTTTGCAAAAAGTCGGGGAACGTAAACAAAGATTTTGTGTAAAAGTATGGCTCCTGAAACTGACGAATACGCTGCGTTTGAATAATTTCTCTATTGCATGAGGATGTTAAAACATGTTTGAAATTAATCTTGAATGTAACCTATCAACATATTTACAAACATCTAGCATACACGCTATTTCCAAACAATTCAAAATTAAGTACGTTTGACTCAAATCAGTCAAAAGTATGGCACGCAAAAGTGAGTAAATATAGGTCGTAGTGGTAAGATGACAAACAGTCACCGATGTTTTCAAGAAGTAAATTTTAAGTTGATCAAACCAAAATAAAACAAAAATGTGTTCGCTGTTCTGGAACCAAGTTTGAACCGAATACGTGTGGAAAAACATCATCAAAACTTTTTCCAGACTAGACATGTTTGGTATTTTATCTTCACGACTTTTTTACAACAAACTTCTTATATTCTTGTCAAAGAAGATGTTTTTGGTGTTACTTGGGTTATTTAAGGCTGTTTGAATACTGAAGCAGTCTCAAAACAAAGCCCTGAAACATATGAGGAGTGAAAAAGTTTTCTGAGATACTTTTTTTTATTAATATTGAATGCTTAAAGTCAACGAACAAAACAAGCCAGGTCTATATGGAAAATAAAATCGTTTCAGAATCATTTTTATCTTATTGATGAATATTAATGTCTGTAAAAATCTGTAACTTTATCGCAATGTCTGTATAATGTCTGTAATCTATATCAGGTATGTATGCATGATCAAACGTCTGTATAAAAACAGACATGTCTGTATATCTGGCATCCCTGCTTACACGTCATGTTCTTCATCTAGAGAAACAAATATTGTTTCCTCATTTGATACTCGACAAGGAGTTTTCATAAGGGCCAATGTCGCAAACGTAAACAATGGCTTCTTCCGCAAATTTGGTCAAGAGAATTCTGTCATTTCAAAATTCAAATTCACGAAGATAGTTTGTCTGTCCGCTAAGGTTGTCTTCATTGTCAGCTCATTTGAATGCAGATGAATTAATTTTTACCGGCACTGGTTGCATCTGGAACGTAACTTTGAGTGTGACAGAATTTATTATGTTGGATTTCATATTAGGATTGTAGAATAAATACATGAAATAGAACATACAATTGAGTCATAATTTTGTTAATGTCCCAATGAATGTCCGTGCAACAATGAGTACATCACTCCTAATATACATTATTTCCAAGAGTGTATGCGATGTTTAAATTAGACACATTTCTTCAACTCCAAATGTTAATAATATTAAGGCAACAGTGCCTGAAACGTAAGCAAAAAAGTCGCCGTCGAGACGTCCAGACTATCGACGACGACGACGACGATGACTACCACGGTATTTGCCCATGCCACACTACATCCTTACACAATAAGTTGGCAAATTATGACCATCGAGCAACAGCCAGCAAATCGAGGAAAAACAGACACATTGTAGCCGGAGAATGTGGAAAGATCTCCCTAATATACTCGCAGGATGCATCTTTGGCCAGGCAGTGCCAGTGACAGTCTGGTTCCGCCCGACGGAGAGGAAGTTGGGGAACTTGCCTGCGCTCTCGAACCACATCATCTACATTATATGGCTCGCCCGAGCAAATGACGAGGACAGTCTATTGAACTAGGAAAGTGGAAAATTATGTCTGGTTTTTCCTCCACCGGCGGACAGAAATCGAAGGGGTAGGAAGGATTTCTTTTTCCGCATTTACCAGTAGCAGTCGCAAGGCGGAAACGAACGAGTAAATATTTGTAAGTGCTGCGATCTCCTTCTCACACAGCTGTGTCGTCAAGTTCAGGACAAAGGAAAATACGATAAAAATCTCAATATTTCGACTGGATTTATTGGGCAGGATTAGTGCGGGGGAATTTTAAATTGATTTTTTTTCTCGGCTGCAAAGTTTATTCGATGATTGGTGACCTTTGCGGACCTTTTTGGGTTGATCAAAAAAGTTTCATGTTTCCGCCCGGGATCGAACCGGGGGCCTTCCGCGTGTTAGGCGGATGTGATAACCACTACACCACGGAAACACATGTGTGAATGACAACTAATCAACAGCGTACTAGCCATGCGATATAAAAACCACTCTTGATCGGAGCGTTTATATGTCAACTGTAATCAATGTCACATCTCGTCGTTTGAGGCCAGAGAGATTACTGAGTGTGCTTACAGACTCACATCAACGACTACTCTAGGCGCGACGGCAAGTGGTAGAATGTGATTGATGGCTACTCCACTCGTTTTACGCTGCGTGAGGTTTCCAATCATGAGATGATTTTACACGTGCCTATCTTATCAGGTGCTTAATATTTAAACATTTTCCTAATCGTAAAAATCGCTCAATTACCTAATTGACTAGATATGACCATTTTGGTTATCTCTACATCTGTTGAAATGGTGTTCCGATACATCTGAGGGGATAATCAAGTGCGATAAACGAGTCACGGTCTCAACGGAACTGTCCCATTCCGTGGGGTTGACAGAGAAATGTGAGTCCAATTAAGGCGGCCACTTTCTGGTGCGTTCGTTGGTTCGTTTGATTCGTTTGATTCGCTTGGGCATCTCTCGTGTGTGTGTGTTTGTGTACGAAGACGCAGCGGCGTGGCGCGATGATGATAATGGTCACGCGCACGATCGTGACGGTCATATTAAAAATGCATCGTCCGCCCGTTTGCGTCCGGGTCGATCTGGTTAAAGTTCCGTTAGATGTGGCATTTCCTGCGGAGCAAGTTTATTGTCAAAGATTCTCCAATTTGATCGCTTCGAACAATCGTTGAAATCGAACCGAACCCCAGAATGAACATCAACAACCACAAGGGAGTCGACCCAGGTGCCAAGTTGCACAAGTGTAACATGAACCGATTTGTACACCGATGACAACCATCACCGATTGACTGCCCGTTCCTTATACAGACGCGAGGTGCGACTCGAAGGCACACTTGAGTAAGGTGACGCCATAAATGGATCGTACCTCTATATAAAGTTGTCTACAGTGCCGACTGGCGAAAAATGGTGCACCGAGAAAGAATGCAGATTTCTACGAAGTTACTTTGGAATATTATGGTAATTCACCGGAAAAGTGCATTTACACGGCCTACTTTGTTGTTTGAAAAGCAAATGACAAGTAAAATTAGTCAACCATGATTCTAACATTTTGAAATATCTTGCGAAGAACCTGTTCATTCTACACACATGTTTTATGTTCTGAAGGGGTTGTGGATATTTTATTATAAATTTTGTTACGGCTGAAGCACAATTTCTAATAATTCATTCATGTAATTTTAGATTTAGAGATTATAGAGAATAGATTTCATGTAATTTTAGATATCGCTGGAATTAGGTTAACAACAGAAAGATTGCAAACAATTACGATGTTTAGGCTTGCTTTGGCTTGAATTTAAGAGAGGGGTAATTTTACGCGTTTGTAAAAATTCATTATTTTTTTCTGTGTTCTTTTCAGGCAAACGTACAGATGGTTTTGATATTATGTTAATAAATATATTTGATATCCCTGAAAAACCGAGGGGTGAACCGGTTACTTTCTCATAATAATGTCGTGTAATGTCTTGGTGGATGAATGTTAACGTTCACCTGAATGAGATTAGTGAAAACAGAAAACATTTATTCCATACAATATTTTTTTAGTTGAGTTCCTACTCTCTTGACTTCTTTATTCAAAGGGTGTTACGATCGAAATTTGATCGACTTAATTTTGACGTATTCTTTCTGAATCATTGGCTTTAATGTCGTTAGAAAGTATGTTCCGAAAAACTATACCCCTCAAGTTGCAACCCACACAGCACACAGTGGGAAAAAAAGGGCCCGAAACGCGAAAGAATTCTGTATCTCAGCTCGGAGTGGAACGATTTCTTAACTTGATGTTACCTTAACTTGAAGGAAAATTTCCAAGAAATCGAATGGACGTGGTCTCATTGGCCACACGGAACTGCTTGGGGAGCAAATGAGCTCATTTTACCCTGGTTCCCCTGATATTTCCTTGTTGTTCAGAAATTTCTTTGCTCGGGTGACTCAAGATCAACAAAATGATACTAGTCCTATGTAAACTTTCCAGGGAGAATCGATTGAAGTAAGTTTCGTTCACCGCACGGTTCTGTGAATGAATATATGGCTGATTTTACCCTGATTCCCTTAATATTTTCATGTTTTTCACAATTTTCTTTGCTCGGTGTGACTCAAGATCAATTAAATAATGCTAGTCCTCTGTAATTTTTTTTTGGGAAATCGATTGAAATTGGTTTCATTTACCGCACGGCTCTGTGGACGTAGATATGGTTGATTCCCCTAATAGTTTTGTGTTTATCATAAATTTCTTTGGTCAGAGTTACTCAAGATCAACAAATTAAGGCTAGTCTTTTGTAAAATTTGCTGGAAAATCGATTGGAATTGGTTTCGTTTACCGCACAGCTCTGTGAACGAAGATATGGTCGATTTTACCTCGATTCCCCTAATATTTTTGGGTTATTCGCAATTCTTGTTTTGGTAGAGTCAACTACTACAAAATGAAGTCTCGTCCTATGTAAATTGCCTAACAATTGGTGGAGGTGGTTTCACTAACCCCCGTCTCTGTGAATGAAGATATGGTTTTTTTTCCCTTCTTTCCATATTTTTTTGGTGTTATTCAGAATTTTCTTGCCCTTTTTCCGAAAGGGACGGGTCTTGAACTACCATAGAAATATTCTTGCCTTCAAAACCCCCCACATGCCAAATTTGATTCAATTTGCTTGATTAGTTCTCGGGTTATGATGAAATTTGTGTCTCATTTGTAAGAGAGTGCCCCTTCCTGAGAGAGAAGGGGTCTCAAACAATCATAAGAACCTTTCCCAGCCCCAAAACCTCTTCATATAAATTTTCACGTTGGTCGGTTCAGAACTTTCCGAGTCTATAAGGGTCTGACAGACAGACAGACAGAAAATCATTTTTATGTATATATAAATCTAGCCTCCAAAAACCCCCATATGCTAAAAGTGGTTTATTTACTTGATTAGTTCTCGAGTTATGCAGAAATTTGCTTTTTATTTGTATGGGAGCCACCCCCCCCCTCCCCTTCAAAATGGGGAGGGGTATTGAACTGCCATATAAACATTTCTTGCCTCCAAAAACGTCAACATGCCAAATGCCAATTTTGGTTTCATTTGCTTCATTGGCTCTCGAATTATGCTAAAAATTATGTTTCATTTTTATGGGAGTCTCCCCTTCCAGAAGGCAGAGGGGTCTCAAACTCCATTAGAAACATTTATTTCTCTCAAAAACCTCCACATGCCAAATTTGGTTCCATTTGCTTTAATTTTTATCGAGTTATGCAGAAATTCGTGTTTCATTTGTATGAGAAACCCCTCTCTCAGTGAGTGGAGGAGTCTCAAAACACAATAGAATCTTGATAAGTTCTCGAGTTATTCAGAAATTTGTGTTTCATTTGTATATGACCGTTCCTTTCAGAGAAGGGAGGGGCTCGAGTCAACTTAGAAACATTTCTTGCATTCCACCTGCCAAATGTGGTTCCATTTACTTGATTAGTTCTCGAGTTATGCACAAATTTGTGTTTCATTAGTATGATATCCCCGCCCCCCCTCCCCTACCAGAGAGAGAGGAGGGGTCTGGAACATTTATTGCCTTTAAAATCCCCGCAAGCCAAATTTGATTCCATTTGCTTTATTAGATCTAGAGTTATGAAGAAATTTCAGTTTCATTTGTATGACAGCACCCCTTCTAGGAGAGGGGAAGGGTCTCAAACCACCATAGAAACATTTTTCGCCACCAGAAAACCCCACATGCCAAATTTCGTTCCATTTGCTTGATTAGTTCTTGAGATATGCAGAAACTTCTGTTTCATTTGTATGGGAGCCTCCCTTTCTAGAGAGGGGAGGGGTCTCAAACTACCATAGAAACATTTCTTGCCTCCAAAAACTTTCGAATGCTAAATTTGGATCTCGAATTGTGCAGAAATATGTGTTTAATTTGTATGGGAGTCCCCCCTTTCAGAAGAGGGAGGGGTCTCTTACTATCTTAAGAACCTTCCCCGGCCCCAAAAACCACTGCATACAAATTTTCACGCCAATCGGTTCAGTAGTCTCCGAGCCTAGTCTTTAGGGTCAGACAGACAGACAGAAATCCATTTTTATATACACTGAGAAAAAAAAAGGCACCCCACAGAGCATTTTCTCTATTTCTCTTTTTTTTGATTCAAATAAAAATAAATAAATTTAATTTTATTTTATTTTTTTTTTTTTTTTTTTTTTTTTTTTTTTATTTATTGAAAAAAAAAAAAAAAGAATGAAAAAAAAGAAAAAAAAATAAAAGTTGTATAGAAAAAAAAAAATAAAAAAAAAAAAGCCCCCCTAAAAAAAATATATTTTTTTGATAAGTTTTCCTTGGAAGACCCCTCGATTGTTTATTTTTTGATAATTTGACATGTTTTGAAGCAAACGGCTCAACCTGGTGCATTTGTATACGCGCATTTGTTTGCTCGAGAATTGATAAAATCAGAACATTTACGGTGAATTCTCATTACCAGAGCCTCAACAAATAACTGGTTTTAATTACTAGAAAATGAGAAGAATGATTAGTAATTTCCATTTTATTCCAACTACCTCTATTGCTTATCTTGACAGATACGCGCACAGGTATTCCACTAAACAGCTCACACTCTCCAGGATTCATCATGGTATTGATTGTTTGAAAAATGATGATGGTAACTTGCCTCAGACAAACCATTCGCCACCGTCATAACTTGGCACTCGGAATAAGCGGGTGCCAATCCCATTTTTCCTCGAGACTCCCTGTTTTAGATATCTTTTTCAGCACCTTCCCTTCTATGGGGTGGCATTCACCGACACGCCATGTTTGATCCCATTTCCCATATTTCCAGTCATTGAACGACTGCCAGCAGAACTGCAGAATGACATGCATCCACCCACTGCCAAGCCAATAGCCGAGGTACATTGGCCCATCCTTAAGCTATTCCCGATAAATTTAAACAACCCCTCTCCGGAGGTTTTATCAAACGTTGATCAGTGTTAATATATCCGTGACCATGAACACAACAATGCCCCTCCCTGCGCGCAACACCCGGCCAATGGGACAGATGAAGTCATACCACCTACTTCACTCCAACCCCCTTTGGTCGGGCTTCGGACTAGCTGAAGCCATCTATCATCATCGTTGCTGTTGATGCTGCTGCTGCTACTTCTGCTGTTGCTACATTGTTTCAACTCTGTGCAATAGGTGCGGAAAATTGTCCTTGCCGTCACACACACACACACACACACACACACACACACACGCTCGTAAAACGTATGGCTTAGCTTGGGCTTGCTGCTGGATGCACACCAACTGGACATAAACTCGATTATGGCCGGAAAATTGTCGATGTAAATATTTCACACCTCCGTTCCGGCATGAAATTTCCGGATCCCATTTCTGTTGACGAGATTTATGCTGCTTCGCAGCTTCCCCTATTAGGTGGGGAGGGGGGATAAGGATTGTGGGGTTACAGCTTAGGATGATTACCATGTTTGCTGGTGAATTCGATCAGTGCCATGGTCAGGTTCATGGAGGCAGTGATCTTTGGTCAATGAGTGCAGTTAACGGATGGAAATAAACGTTATCTTAGTTCTTATTTGTAATTTTTTTCTGACCAATGTGCAATTGTTAATAATAACTTCATAAATTTTTAATATCAATTCATTTATTCAGATTTATTCAGAAAATGACAAAATTAGCTATATTAAGACTTATTTCAAGCATTGAGAAATGGTTATTTTTTTTTTGAGATATGTGAAAATTGTGAGAATTCTGATTTTACGATTCCCATTATTCGTAACAACAAAAATTATTTTTCGAAGGTTCGAAGGAAATACCTTTTTATCAGCATGAGTATTTAATACGTGGAAATTTTTTTTTTTACAACAGAATATGAAAAGGATATTACGAGGGCGGGTCAATAAGTTCTTGATTTTTTTAGTTTTTCGCCTCCTAAATAACTGAAAGGGCACCACTGCTCCTGTTAAAAGGCAACTGTCAGTTCACTGCTGTCTAAGTAGAAAATCAGTTACAAATGTTAAGAGTGAAACAGACGCCAATTGAGCGACAGCGCCGTGAATTGGAGGAACTAAAACCGTTATCGGAAATGGTTGAAGAAGAGTCCGTTGGTAACGAAGAAAATGAAGACAATAGTGAATTGAGTTACATTAATAAGGTGCACGGATGGAGGAGTTCTTGTAGAAAGGTAGATACAAGTACAAGGCAGCGACTGACGAAGGTAGTGCAAGCGAATTCTCATTAGGTTTGCTAGAAATGGGTGACAACGACGTGGCGAGACCTCAGGCTCAGTTGATGAGCGCACGTGTGATAGCTGGGCCGCAAAATTTGCAAATTGCTTCGTGTCAAGTGTTTCAAAAAAAAAAAAAAAATTAGTGGGGTTGTGTATAATATACGACCGGTTGACGTAGACTACGATATCGTTCGTTTGATGCATTATTCTGATCGTTATGTTAGATAAGTTATATTGGTTTCGTAGTAGAAAATTGCAGCGCAGATGCTGTCCTCATGGGACATTGGAATATATTTTTGTTAGGAAATTCAATGCTTCGCTCCTTGGAAATGATTTGGTGAAAAAGGTTTTGTGAAACATCATTTCATCAAACTCTAGATTAGAGCAAAAATCTCAAACATAAATCAATCAAGAAACGATCAAAATATTAGCGTCCGGTGTTTCACTCTACTTAGTGAAATTAGTTCAAAATTATTTATCTGACAGATCGCTGTAGGTCAATTATAAGAATTCCAAATCTGATCGATTACCTGTTATAGCTGGAGTTCCTCAGGGTGGCATTCTTATGTCAATATTGCATAATATTTTCACTTAGGACATTCTGATTTATCTTGGTTCACTGAAGATACAGGCATGTCCGATAAAGGAAGTTGTAGTATACAGAGTATGTGTGAAGAAAATGTTAAGATGCTTTGAAGGATTTTAAGAGTATTAATTT
Source organism: Aedes koreicus (assembly GCA_024533555.2). NCBI lineage: Eukaryota > Metazoa > Arthropoda > Insecta > Diptera > Culicidae > Aedes > Aedes koreicus. Next base: position 73,880 of record JAHHFK020001638.1, on the reverse strand, counting down.
ACCTTTAGATTTGGGTATAATCATTCGATTTGAGTATAATCAACTTAGCGTGAAACGAAGTAAAACTAGTAGTAAGCTATGCGAAAATCTTCTCGCTTCGTAAGAATAAACAAAACCAACGCAACGCATTGACATGAGAGTCAGCTATAAATATCAGCTAGCTGTGCTGATTCAGTTCATTCTTGTAACGAACTTTGGCAGCAACGGACCAGTAACAGCAGCGACAGTGAAGTAGCCTACCGATTGCGCCATTGTCGTGACCTGACCGAAGTTTTCTGCCTTGATTATGTTACTTCAATGTTGGTGCTGCTACTGGTCCGTTGCTGCGAAAGTTCGTTACAAGAATGAACTGAATCAGCACAGCTAGCTGGTATTTATAGCTAATTCTCATGTCAATGCGTTGCGTTGGTTTTGTTTATTCTTACGAAGCGAGAAGATTTTCGCATAGCTTACTACAAGTTTTACTTCGTTTCACGCTAAGTTGATTATACTCAAATCGAATGATTATACCCAAATCGAAAGGTAAATTAATACTCTTAAAAACCTTCAAAGCATCTTAACATTTTCTTCACACATACTCTGTATACTACAGAAGTCTTTGTGTTATTTGCAAGCGGTTTGCAAAGAAACTAGATCGTTTATCTTCTTATTTTCAAAAAATGGAAGACGCTTCTCTCAAAACTTCCGAAATTCAATTTATTAAAAATTATTTCCACAGAAGCTCAGAATTTATTCCTTGAAAACTTGTAGTAGTCATATAGTTACTATGAACGGAGTGCCAATTTCATGGTCAAGTCAATTGAAATATCTTGGACTGATAATTCATCGAAAGTTAACGTATAAAGATCACGTTTAATGTATTCAAGCCATGTGTAACAAATACATATTAATTATATTATTATTAATATCCTCTTAGAAACAGGAAAACCAAACTATGCTAAAGAATAAATTTCTAATATTTAAACAAATGTTTAGACCGGCCTTGCTTTCTGCTGTGCAAATATGGTCAAGTTGTTGCACTACTAGGAAAAAGACACTTCAAAGGGAGGTGACTAACTAGCCCAGGAGGCTAAAAGTCACCATAATAAAGACAAAAAAAAAACACTTCAAAGGATTCTGAACAAAATTCTGAAAATAATTTTGAAGCCGCCTCCCTAGTACAGTACTATTGAGGTTACCCGTATTACGAATAGTGATACTTTCTCAGCTTTTTCAATAGTTAGGTAAGATTTAGTTCAAGTTTTTAGTTTCTACATAATGACTGACACCCTAGTATAGAAAACCTGTTTAAAAGGTTGTGAATTGCTAATGCAAAAACAAGATAAACACACTTAGAAAGTTATATTAACAAATAAAGTTGATAGGTTATTCATCATGAATTTGTGGCCTAAGCTGCATCATGCATTTCTAATCGTTAACTTATCAATTTAAGTCCCGACATAATGCATATGTAGAAATAGAAGGCATATAGAAATATTTCTTGTACTAAAAGGTGTTTCGATCAAAATTTGGTCGAATTAAACTTGACGCATTTCCTTTCATCGTGCATTAAAATATTGTGCACACCCCTCATTTTGAAAAGGTGTGCGTGTAGCATCATGCCTCTATTTTGATTTTGAGATTAGCACTTCAGTTATCACAATGTCATCGAAGGAAGAGAAGCAACGCATCAAAATTTTGCACGTGCATGGCGAAAATCCAAACTACTCTCACTCCAAGTTGGCGAAATTGTTGAATGTGGCTAAATCAACTGTTACCAACGTATGGAAAGTGTTCGGTGAACGTTTGTCGACAGCCAGCAAAGCTGGATCGGGGGGGGAATCGAAAGCCGGAGGCCACAACGACGGCAAAAAGAGTTGCCCGCTGTTTCGAGCGGAACCCCAACCTCTCCGTCCGAGATGTCGCAAAGAAGCTGGGAGTGGCGCCTTCAACCGTGGATAGAGCTAAAAAACGAGCTGGACTGTCGACTTACAACAAGGTGGTGACTCCAAATCGCGACGATAAACAAAACACGTCAGGACGATGAAACTTTCGTCAAGGCAGACTTTAATCAGCTTCCTGGACAGGAATTTTATACGGCAACCGGACGAGGAAAGGTGGCAGACATTTCCAAGCACATTAAACTGTCAAAGTTCGCGAAGAAATATCCGGTGTGGCAGGCCATCTGTACCTGTGACTTGAAGGGCAACGTTTACATTGCGACCGGAATCGTCAACCAGGAAATTTATCTGAGCGAGTGCCTACAAAAACGTCTACTGCCTTTCCTGAATCGACACAATTGTTCCGTTCTGTTTTGGTCGGATTTGGCATCTTACCATGGAGTGGTATGCTGCCAACAACGTTCGAATGGTGCCCAAGGACAAGAACCCTCCCAACACGCCAGAGCTCCGTCCAATCGAACAATATTGGGCTATCGTCAAGCGGCACCTTAAGAAAACTCAAAAAGCTGTTGTGAGCGAGAAACAGTTCAATGCAAACTGGCGTTCTGTGGCGAATAAAGTGGACAAGGAGACTGCACAAAATCTTATGGCAGGTGTTAAACGAAAACCCGACCCGACCCGGCAATTCGCATTAGGTAAAAAGGAAGCTTAGGTGAATATTTTTATATATTCTCTATTAACTGAACTTGAAAAAGAAAAAGATTTTGACTTATTAATGAAACCTTTAATCGACTCACACACATTACTGTTTGACCAAATTTTGATCGGAACACCCTTTACCATTGTACCTTTAGTTGCGATAACAAAAAAGTCTGTCTATTATCAACATATAGAGCTTATTTTGCATCGTAATTCCTTTTGCTGACGTCTATCAGTTATAATATTTCTTTTTGAATGTTGTTTGGTCCTTGCCACTGGCCAAAAAGATGGTAATTTAATTAAAAAGCCATACCATAGGAACAAGAATTATAAAATACCGCAACTATAGGAATAACTTTGGCAATCTGAAAAATAAATTCAGTTGAAAAATGAACATTTTCTCCAAAAAAATAGGGGACAAATGGGGGTAAATTTTACTAATGTAAACAAAATAAGTCAGCTCTTTTACTATTGGGTCATTTGCCTTAAATAAACATTAAAAAAAAGAATAAGTCCATATTTTTCACGAAGGCAGCATTGATCAAGTCTTTTAGAAGCTTGAGTGAAAATAGCTATGGTTGCTATAATCTATGAATCAAAAATTAATATTTAAAAATGGTGTTCCCGACAAAGACAATTTGCGCTAACCTAGCTGATCACATTAGAAAAGACAAAATAAAAACGCATATCAAATTAATTTGAAACACCAAGATAGTTTTCTACTTTCTGTCAATACACATTATTCGCGCTTGTTGTGCAGCGCGCTCACAAGTACATATAAATCGAAGCGCATGCTGCCAGCCATGCTGAGACCGAGCCGTCAAACATATCGTTGCCAAGAAACATTTTTTAACGGCCCGGTCATACACTGGTAAGACCACGAACTCGGCCCGGTGGATTAATGTGAACGGTCGCATACAGCACTTAGACAATCAATTCGTAGCATAACTCGGCCGTGACCCGACCGGGTTTCAGCCCGGCCTAATGTGAATGGCCCTTAATACTGTAGTTATAAATAGTTTAACTGTGTCGATGTTTTCCCTGTAAACATAAGACAGTGAAAAATGCTACGTTCTACTTATGATTTCAAACATTTTAGTTTACCGTGAGCATCTTTTTATTTCCATCACTGTAAATGCCGAAGTTCTATAGTAACTGAAAGTGTGTCAATATAAAAATAGTAACTGACTCTCCACTCTCCAACCTCTCTCTCAACTCGACAATATCCTTATCTCGCCCTTGCGTAACTTGAAGTTGAAAATCAAGATCATCTGAATTTCCTGCGGAAATTACTTGATTAGAGTTATCATAAGTTACGATACCGGCTCTAGGCAATCGACTCAGAGCATCCACATGATTCATAAGCCTACCATGGCGATGTTGAAAAGCGTAGTGGTAATTTTCTTACTCAAGGGCCCATCTCGCAATTCTGGCATTAACACTCTTTTTGTTCAATGTCATAGTAAGTAAGTTACAATCTGTAATGATGCGGAACGGAATTCCATCCAAATAGATGCGGAACTATCTTAACGAGTAGATAATAGCTAAAGTCTCTAGCTCAAAACTGTGATAAGGTGATTCAGCAGCGGATGTTCGTTTGAAGAAATACCCGATTGGATGAAATTTACCATCATTCAGCTTTTGCATCAATATACCACCAAAACCTTCACTACTGGCATCACAATGCAGTTCTGTTTCTCGCTTTGGATTATAAAGAGCTAGGACAGGAGAAGACACCAACTTGCTTCGTAGGATTTCAAAAGCTTCTTTGCATTTCTTGTCCAGGATGACTCCAGGATTAGTTAACGCACGTAGAGGCATAGCAATTGTTGAGAACGATGGAACAAACCTTAGGAAATACGAAAACAAGGCCAAGCATTTACTAAGATGCTTCACATCACAAGGAATTGGCAGTTTTTCAATTGCAGCCAAGTGCGAATTGCTTGGTCTTATGCCATTTTTGCTTACAGTAAATCCCAGTATTTCAATATCCGTGAAACTAAAATGACACTTCTGATCCTTTATCTCTAGTCTGAAACCTGCCAAAGTACACAGAACCTGTTGCAAAACGTTAACATGTTCCTCGATCGTAACCGTTGCTATTGTTATATCGTCCAGATAGACCGTAACAGTTCCTTCCTTTATGAATGGTGCCAAAACAAAATTGATGAATCTCTGGAACACTACTGGAGCGTTACGTAATCCAAATGGAATCTTTAAATATTCGTATTGTCCACCAGGGGTGACAAAGGCCGTGTACGGAATAGTGTCCTCAGCTAACCCATTCCTTAGATCCAACACTGTGAAATATTTCTTCCCTTCAACACGTTCCAGACAGTCATCTATCAACGGCATAGGATAACTATCGCGAACTGTCAACTTGTTCAATGCACGATAATCAACGCACATTCGCTTTTCATCACTCTTCTTCGTTCTCAAAACGATTGAAAATGCGTAGGGAGAACGACTTGGTCATACAGTTCCATCACTCAACAATTCCTCAACAATATGGTCAACCTTAATTTCGGAATTAAGTCAGTCTCAGTTATGGTCACAAAACGCAAATTTTCGAGTAGTTTCGCTTCTTTCTAGTTTTTTCATAATGGATATATTCTTAAGGTCAAGAAAGTCTTCATGAATTATATCTAGTATCTTTAATATATCATTAATTGGATAAAACTTTCGGTTTTGCAGTCACACTTAAACACGTCTTATCAAGTTCACAGTCCACGATCAAAAGCGACTCAGAAATCTTTTATTCACATTTCTATTATTTAAACGACATCGAGTTTTGCTCTTCGAGCCGAAGCATTACGAGCTTGCGTTACAACAAAAAGGGGTTCTGTTCTTTATGTCGAATATAACAATTCTTCCCCCTAAAGTATCCTTATATATACATACATTATTACATAATTTGACTGATGATCAGAACGTATTAACAAATACCAATTCATAAAACATGTTCGAATTCATTATACAAATGAGGTATAAAAAAAACTATCAGAGCTTTGGACGATTCCTTCTTTTTTTTTTTTTTTTTATCTTTTCTTTCTTTTTCAATATTGGCCAAACTGTATGCCTGACTGTATATTAGTTGCTGACTACACCTAAATCCTTAAATACTCAATAAATTCATTTCTTTTTCTTTTCTTCTTCTTTTTTTTTTTTCTTTTTGTTTTCCAGGACTCAGTAAAAAATACTAAACGTATATTACCGCTGCTGGGATGTCTGTTGATTTGATGCTGCCGGGTCATGATTTCTTTTTGTTCCCGTCGAGCTACGCGTTTTTATTGGACTGCGTCGAATGTACTTGAAACGCCTACTAACGCCTTCTGAATCTGTAGGTACGGCCGGAACGTCTGGGAAACCGTAAAATTCCTCATCGGAATCAATCACACTTCTTGGCCGTTTCGTCCTCTGTATTGGAATATGTATCGTGGTACAGGTTGGTTGAGCGGGAATAATTCTCAGTTGATTCCGGTGGGCTTTGAGTGCATGCCTGCCAAAAGAAATTTCAAAAACATTTAATGAAACTCTTTTGACATACTGTGCGTTGATCCACTTTTCGATCGCATGTTTATCGTGATTTTTATATAGAATTTTATCTCCTAACACCAATTTGGAAAACGGATCGTTATAAAGCACACTATTGTTATCTACATATGAATCATCCCTTTTCATATTGGGAATACTTTCAAGGTGATTTTTATAGTGATTCTTAGGATGTAATAAATCAATTAACATTTTTGGCTTGAAGTTCAACATCTTTTCTGATGGAAATCTATCGTCAATAGAACAAGTATTCCTGTAATTAGTTAAAAATAAAGTCAATCGATCCTCAATATCGAGCGATCTCGTCTCAGGGTCTAACATAAATTTTTTAAAGACTTCTTTAGCTACTTTCACCATTCTTTCAGCTTGGCCATTGCTACTAGGGTTGTAAGGTGGGCTCTTCATGACTTTTATACCTTGCCTCTCCATGAACGAACAGAACTGGCTAGAATTGAAAGGTGGTCCACCATCTGTTACTAGAACATCGGGGAGCCCAAAACGAGCGAAAATAGCCGTAAATTTTTTTATCACTTTACTTGCGTCCGTTCCGTTTTTCATAATCTCTACCTCTAACCATTTGGTGAAACTATCTACAATTAACAGATATGTTCTAGATTCGAAAAAGAAAAAATCTGCATGGATACGACTGAATGGACGCGTCGTGGGAGTCCAAGAATTATTGCAACCCGATTTTGGGACTACAGCTGTTTGCATACAAATCTGGCAATATTTTACAAAATGTTCAATATCAGTATTCATTCCGAACCAAAACAAACATCGACGCGCTATTTGTTTCATCTTAACGACTCCACTGTGATTGGCATGGAGTAATTTCAAAATGGCATTCTGGAGTGAAACCGGAATAATCACTCTGTTCTGGTATAAAATGCAATCATCTGTTATCTCCAAATCAAAACGCAAAGAATGTGCGGGTTTCCATGCAGTTTCAATCTTTTTCGGCCAACCATCTCTAATATATCCCGTAACTTGTTGCAGAAATGGATCAAATTTCGTCTGTTTTGCGATTTGTGCATAGTCCAAAGGAAAATCACCGAAAAAATTTATGCTCTTGATACAACCACTGTCTATGTTCTTTGGAACACTTTGTTCCAGAGGGAATCTGGAACAAAAATCGGCATTTCCCATATGCGAAGACGGCCGATAACAAATTTCATACTCGTAGATAGACAACTCCATAACATATCTTTGCAATCGGGTCACACAGATTTGATTTTTTCCTTCTTTCCCAAAAATTCCTATCAATGGTTTGTGGTCCGTATAAATTGTAAATTTTTGCCCAAACAAATATTTATGGAATTTTTTCACCGTACATACTAGAGCCAAAGCTTCTAGATGTAGGATAGGGTATGACTTCTGTGCTGAGTTCAATGAGAAAGAGACGAAACTGATAGGTTTTTCCTGTCCGTTTACTACATGCGCTAAAACTCCACCGAGACCATAACTGCAAGCATCGGATACCACCACGATAGGTTTCTTCGGGTCATAATATTCTAATATATTGGCGTTAAACAGAGATGCCTTACATTCCTCAAATGATTGTTGGCATTTGTCATTCCAAATAAATTTTATGTCCTTACGTAGTAGATTATACAAACAACTCAATTTCGCAGATAAATGCGGCACAAATTTTCCGTAATAATTAATCAACCCTAAAAATGCTTTCAACTCTGAAACATCTTTAGGCACCTTGGCTTCTCGAATTGTTGACAGCTTTTCAGGTGATGGAAGTAATCCTTCTTCCGTGATCAAATGTCCCAAATAGATCAGAGAATGAACAAAAAATTTGCATTTTTGTAAATTTACTTTAATGTTTGCTTTTTCTAGTTTTTCCAGTACTAAAAAAAGATTTTTTTCACATTCCTCCCTTGTTTCTCCAGCTATGAGCACATCATCTAGATAGCATCTCACATGCTTTAAACCAAGTAAAATTTGATCCATGATTTTTTGGAATATAGATGCGCTGGATGTCGCACCCTGGGGCAATCGGTTAGTAAAGGCCTTTCACCGTATTAATCACTACGAACTTCCTTGATCTTTTCGATAATTGTAATTGAGTGTACGCCCCTGCTAAATCCAAACAACAAAACCACTTACAACCAGATAAAGAGGCGAAAATATCTTGAGCAATTGGGAGAGGATACGTATCAGGAATGATAGATTTATTAATAGAAACTCTGCAGTCAATTACCATTCTTATATCTTTATATTTTTTGAAAAAAATAATTAACGGAGATGCCCATTCACTAACCTTCATGGGAGTTATAACGTTTTGTTTCTCCAAAGAGTCCAAATGCTCCAGGACCTTGTCCTTTAGTTTAAAAGGTACTTCGTATGCTCTCCGAAACACGGGTCTGTCCTCTTTAAGCACCAGATCTGCTTCAAATCCTATTATAGGATGCGAAAAATCTCTGTCAAAAATTTTTGGAAACCGTTGTTTTACAATAGATTCAATATTACCAGAGTCGATCAGCTGATTGGTATGCAATTTGTTTACATGTAAGTTGGATACAAAACCATTCCTCCAATTTGTATAAAAAACATCCAACCAGTTTCTACCGAGCAAGGGTACAAAATCAACATTACTGTCTAGGATAACAAGGGAAACCTGATATTTATTGTTGTTTATAGTCGCATCGACCTCTATCTTCCCATATATATTTAACTGCTCTCCATTTACTACTACTAGACGACTGTTACAAATGTGTACCTGAATGTGTTTGAAATACTTCCTGAATGTTCTCAAACTAATTACCGATACTGCCGCACCGCAGTCAATCTCCATACGCAAAACCACATTTCCGATGAAAGCTTGCACCAGACATGGTTCGCTGCTCCTAGCATTGGTTGAAATCATCATACATGGGTACTCAATATCATCATCTTCAGAATCTCTTATGCTCAACCTTTTAAAATCATAACTATCGGCCTGTTGTTCTTCCATGAAATTTATAGTTTTCCGGTTTTTTAGCTTGAAACAATTTCGTTTTACGTGACCACGCTTCTTACAATAGTTGCATATCACATTAGCATGAGGATTATCATTACCGTATCTACGACGCTCTTGAAAACCCCTGGACTCTTTGTCACGATAGACACCGCGATCATTGTGATTGTTCAATCTGCCCCTTTCCCTACTCATACTTCTACTACGGCTGCGGTATCGGTTGCCATACGCACGCGAGGCCCTACCACCATCTCTGTATATATCTCCATGATCGTCTCTATTTCCCAATCTGTATTTTACTGAGTTCACACTCCTTATTATGTCATCTCTTTCTTTGCATTCTCTTGCACGAAGTTTTGCCAGCTCAGTGCGTACTACTAGTTCCTCAACTTCCTCAAGTGTCATGTTATCCTTCATTAATAATTTGTGTTTCAATTCTTCATCGCGTAAACCAAACACTATCCTGTCTTTTATTGCTTCATCCTTGTGTGTACCAAAACCACATTGACTAGCCAACAATTTTAAAGCCAATACATAGTTTTCAGCGGGTTCGTCAACACCTTGAAGGCGTGCGTTGAACTTGTGCCTACACAACATATTCGGCTTAACTTTGTCCAAACGTTCTTTTAATTTCTGAATCATTTGATCATAATCAATAGATGCAATTGACACTCCCGGAAATATTAGCTTAACCTCATCAAATATAACAGGACCACTCAAAGTGATAAATAAATTTTTCTTGTTACCATCCGGAATGTTATTTAAAGAATACAAAATATTCATACGTTCCATATAATCCCCAAAACTGGAACCCCGAATGTAGTGGTCTACCGTCCCAATTATGGAAGACATGACTAAATTGTTCACAGCAACCAAAACTAAAAAAAAAAAACAAATGAACCAAAACAATAACAAAACTTACTTGAATGATGATTTGCTTACTGTTCGACGACCTCTTAGTGAGTTTAACCTGTAGTTGCAATTGTGTGGAATTCCAATGCAATACCAATACAGCCAAAACGCCGCTACTCGTCCACTGTCCGTTTAACGACGGTTGGTCTCCAACAGCTGAGTGCTCCTCAAATTGGTGCTCACCGGGTGTTTTGCGTTGTAGCAGTCACGCACTTGACCGTTGCACCATTGACTATCAATGATTGTTCTTAACGCTAACACACTGACACTGCAGTTGTCTTGATGCCCTGACGTCTCTTCCAGCTTGCGCGTTATATTTAAATGAAATGATCACCACCAAATAATGTGTGCCCACCAACCAAACAGTTTGTGCCTTTATGTCGAGATCGTGTTACTTATAAAACCCCAGCATACACACTTTTCGTAGCTTGATACACTTTTACTTTTTCCGACTCTTCATGCACACTAACTCACTCAATTAATTAATTTCTTAAGCTCTTCTCACCTTCCGTTTTTTTTCTCACTTCTCTCACCAAAAATGCTCACCGTAACACGGCTACAGACAAAAGAAAACTATTGTTCAGCAATTGAAAACCATCGTCATAGTTCTCTAAAGAACCGATCTTCACAAAATGTTCGATTATGGCTTGCAAAATGGCGTACTGAAATTCACTAAATAAGAAAAAACAATCAAAATGGATAACGCAGAACGCCAATTTTCTCTGATTTTTATGATTCTCGTCAATTTTTTTCCTAGGACCTTTAATTTTTTTTTTACAAACCACGCTACAGATGCTGCTCAAATCTTAGCTCACTGTGCGCTGCTCAAAACGGATGGTTCATCTCACACAGCGGCGATCCAATAAGCACGCTTCCAAACGCCACTGCTAAGAACGCTTAGTTTTACTAAAATAATTCACCGCTATTTCCTGAAAATCAAACCGTGTTGAATTTAACTTTTCTACTCGTCGCCACTTTAATATATCATTAATTTGATAATACTTTCGGTTTTGCAGTCACACTTAAACACGTCTTATCAAGTTCACAGTCAGGGTGGCCACACAATCTTAATTTATGAATTCCCGCATTTTTCCCGAATTATTCCCGCATTTTTGCTTTATTTTCCCGACTGGACAAATGAGTCAATATAAATTGGATTAATAGATATTTTTGAAGTTTTTGAGGATATTGTTCAATCTGAAATTCTGGCCTGTTTCATTAAGGCAAAATGATGAATAGCAGTCCAAATCGGGCTTCTTGCGTATTGCTTAACCTGCTTTGGTCTCTCATTTTGTAAACGAGAATAAAAATCGATATTCTATATAAGTCTATAATAGATCTTTCAAGTTTCTAGAAGCATTAACATCGAAGAAAAATAATATAAAGAAAAATACTAAAAATAGACGTTTTCGAGAACAAAATGATAAACGAGCGTTGCGTGCATATTCTGTCAAGGGCTTCGTGATTTCAACGTCGTTGACAGTTCGCACACAATTCTCTGAGCTACCAAACTCTTTTCAGTTTGGTTAACCACCAGACGCTTTTCATTTATTGAAAATCCTCGCTTCATCGTCGCGTTTGCGAAAAGGTGAGCACCTTTTTTTAACAAATGTTGTCAAATTTGGCAGCTTTTACTTGACCAATAAAGTTTTCGCAAAAAAAAAAATTCCAAACGCTGTTCTTTTCTCTGGAATCCGGCAAGCAACATCAGACGGCATTGAGCACAGCTGCCCAAATTCTTCTTTTACTCTGTGATAGTCTTTTGAGCTATGTCCTTGAAGTGAGTTATAACATCAGGGTTAATGCAGCTGACGTAACGCGTTAAAAAGTATGTTAATGGAGGTTTGTTGAGTAGCTTCTTCAACAAACAAAAACCACAGTAAAAAGATCGAGAGTAGTTGCGGAATGCCAAAACGTCCTGTCGGAATTTTTTGCAAATTCTCTAGCTTTCTTGATTAAGGGCTGACAGAAGATTGCTGCCCGTCAATTATATTTCAATTAACGATTTTGCTTTGACTGTCAGACGCTCTGGCTTAACAATTTCCTCCATAGCGGCTCTAACTAGTCCCGTCAAACCGTCGAAAAGAAACGGAGCCATAGGAGATTCGGTCTGGGAAACGACTCGACCAATGCTGCAGACGTGAAGACAAAGTTCAGCTTTGGTACCAGCATCTTATGGTGTACCGCTTAAACCACAACAGTGAACATTTTTTATCGGAATACCAACGAAAAGCTCCGTTTGAAATTCGGATGACTTTTCTTCAGCTTACTTTCTTCTTGCTTCCTGACTTCGTCGCGCTCTTTCAGCAACTTGTTCATTTTCCACCAGGGGGTAAGTCACTCGGCCACCATGTGTTAACCACGTGAAAGATAAATTCATTTCTGGCACCACTTACACGAATCGGTTGTTTGTTTTCTCTTTGTTATGTTTCCCTCTCGCTTGCACTGATGTGATTTTAATGATGCATAAGTGTGCGTGATAAAAAAGTCCAAAAGGTCCATGGTTGCCAATAAGGATAAATATTAATTAGTAGAATTGACAGATAAGTTGAAACACAGAAACACCTTCCGATACATTCCGAAACACAAACACAACGTGGCAGAGTGACTAACCCCCTGTTTTCCACCCAACGAACTTCGCAGAATTTCAGTGGAAAAACTGATGAACTTGAAGAAAACACTATTTTACGTCATTTTTATCTAAAGCTCTCCATAGGTAACTCTAGTGATCAAAAATATCATCAGAGCATGCATCAATTGGTCGACATTTTATATTTAGTCTATTTAACAGGGGTTGAAAAATGCACAGCTCATTTTTTGAAAAGGATCCGTTAGCAAAAAAAATGTCTTTGTTATTGCTGAGACTGACACAATAGTTTTCTGTCCACTGCAGTGACAAATATTTGTGTACTATACAAAAGGACTGAGACTTTTTGGTATTTTAAAAATGACAGCAATGTTACCACTCCAGGTTGACGGAACTCGTGTAGTATTTAAAAAGAAAATAATATTTTTAAAAACTTGCAAAGTTAATCTTTGCAAAAAATTATCCACATGCCAATCTGTTTGTCTTAGCCCTTCCTTGTAGGAATTGTGTACGACGTGCAAGCCGCAGCTAACAATATTGAGGACTTCAAAGCCAGAGCTGGCTCGCAGATCACTGATTTCCCCAGTCAATTCTTTCTAAGGCCGAATGATAGAAAATCAACGGCATTTAATAGGTTATGGAAAATTTCAGAAAATTACATAAGAACTTCTAAGATTATATACTTTTTTGAAATTAATGAAGTTCGACTTAAGGAATCTGCAACCATAGTATATCTTTAGTTCGAAGTTCCATGTTCCGGGATAGATCTGCAACCATAGAATCTTTCTGCGGAATTCTGAAGCTGGGACGAGTTAACTGCAACCATAGTCTGCTCGTTCTGGAGTTCGGAGCTCACTCCCTGATTCATTGTGAATCCGAGAACTCGTCGGAATCTTCGTTAGGACTCAGTCAAAAATAGAGGTTAAAACTCCAGGCCGTTGGAGAAGCGATCTCGAAGTTTGCACTGAAATAAGTGTTGTACGAAAAGTTTGCCTTTCCCCCACAATAAGGGAAACGTGTAGTTTTCGCAGTGAAAATGTGAGTATGGTTCCTTCTATATGACAAAAACTCCCGATGCCTTTTGAAATTCCTGAATTTTTCCCGCATATTTCCCTATGATTTTGGATTCCCGCATTTTTCCCGCATTTCCCGATTTTCCCGAGTCTGTGGCCACCCTGCCCCAACCCCCCCTTTTTTCCCCTTCTTCCCCCCACTCCCCCCCATCCTCCTCTCACACATCCCATACATATCTCACCTCGTCCCCCCTCCCCCCCTCCCCTCCTCCCCCCCACTCCCCCCCCCCCCTCCTTCCCCCGCTTTTTCCGTCGCCGCCCCCCCTCCCTCCCCCATCTCTAAAAAACATCACAAAAAAAAAAACCCTGTCACCACCAATTTTTTCAAAAATTATAAAATCACAAAAACTCCCAAAACCCCCTTCAAAAAAAAATTTTTTTTCTAGAATACCACTTCAAACAACTGACCAAGCAGTATGATGCTAAACAAGGTGAAGCAGAGACTGTTCTAGAGGCAGACTTCTTAAGCAAAGAACTAAAAACCCGTTCACCCATCCGCGGTCTATCCATTAACATTCACTTACAATACGCGAGGCAACACACACATCTCAAATGCGAAATTTTACTCTTACCAAAAGTGGATTATCTCATAAGCAAAAACAACTATTTTTATTCGTTTATTGTCCGTCGGCCTATGTTCTCACGTGGTGACAACCACCGACGCCAGAAAGACGACTCCAGCACTTGGATCCTACTTATCGAATCATCAAATGGGCCGGGACCAACGGCTTTACTTCCCTACCGAATGAAGACGTAATCAGAGATTTTTCGTCTCAGAAAATCCCAACGGCGTCGACTGGAATTGATGCCAGAACCCTCTGGGGTGAGAGACAACCACGCTTACCACTACACAGCCGTTGCCGTTAAAAAATCACTGGTCTCGTAAAAATGAAATTGTAACAAAGGAAGATTAAAAGAAAAGAGCTCACCCGATCCCGATCTTTTGTTAAATCGAGCATCCTGAATCGGCACTGAGGTTGAGGTGTTCGCTCCAAGACCATGAACTAGACTTCCCAGAAGAATGCTCTCAGACTGAACTCAACACTTTAATTGCTTGATTGACAGAATTTCGTCAGAATTGATGACAAACCGACTCGAGTTCAAATTACCAATATTCATTTATTGCGAAATCATTGATATATTCTGAAAAACTGGAATTTTTTTAATCATAACCTCACACTAGAATACATGCACGTCAAACTTTTCCAGTAGCAAAGCTTTCTTCAAGTTAGAGTACAACTACAAAAAATGTGCCCTACAACAGTAGATCTGACTATTTAAAATTATTTCCGCAGTTTATGAGTGAATCCACTTCAATTTGAATCGGATGTGACTTAAATTAGAGCTAATAAATTCAATAAAACGTGAAATTTACTAACCAGTAATAACCCCAGCTCTCCTACCGAATAGTGACTTTTTCCAGTAATATTGAACGAGCGTTACTTTTCCACTTGCTTGCTCTCAAAGCACTCTCATACATGAGAGTACATACATGTTTTACGCTAAAATTGAGCCAGAAAACGAACATTCTCGATATCCTCGGAACAGTATCAGATTGCTTTCTCCATTAGCAATTGATCCATCAATCCAGAAAAACACACACACACACATACACATACTGAACATGGCATCTTTTTCGAGTGCACTCCAGTCCAATGGCGTGCTTCCATCCAATTTTGTTCCCATCACATTCCCTCAGTTGTATAGAGTCAATATTTCACGAAACATCACTACACTATCGGGGTAACATAATCCGGCCACTGAAAGCGAAAAGTACGGAAAGATCGATACCCACCATCGAGCCACTTGCAATTCGTTACACTACACTTCTGTGTGCCAATACGTAAGCTTCGAAACGATGATATGGTGTTATAGTGCAAAAGAATCTCCATCTAGCTCCAGGAGGAGCCACTAGACTAGAAAATCTTGCCCAAGTATTCTGCTTTAGTAATATCCAACGTGAAGCATCGTGTTCCGAGTGCCTCCATAGGAAGAGCACAACAAAATCCGACGGACAAGAGGCACTGGAAAATTCCTAAATCCCGATCCCAAGGGAGGCGGTGGGGGGTGGCCGAGAATGCATGTTAAGAGATTATTAAAAGGAAATTGATAAATTACCGCTTGTTCGGATCGACACGGAGTTTCAAGGCTAGGAGGACTAGGTAAGTGGGAAGATACTTGCTCATCTTCAGGCGCGAGATGGCTTCGGGGTAGGTTTTTTTCTTCTTCTTTCTAACTTGAGTTTCCGGAGATAAGCGCAAGGAAGGCAAAGCAAGATGAGCGGAGAAAGTTGAAGTCTATCAGCGACTCAATTTTTGCATTTTCGCTTCACTTTGAGCTTGTTGGCCGTCGGTGTCGGTTTGTAGGTACGAAGATGACAGCAAGGATAGCAATGAGTGGTTTGAGGTTTACCGGTTTTCCGTTTGGGGTGGCAATTTGTGTCGATATTATATTATATAGGCCTAACCTTACGGTGGTTCCTTCAGAGCATATTTGATATACAGTCAGGTCTCCTATAGTACAGAGGGTATTATCTATCCAGGCTAGTGTCTAGAACTTGATAAAGGGAAATCCAAAGAATAAGGAATCTAGGGCAAAAGAATTTCCTGCGTTTTTCAATTACTTGTCTTTAACATACTACAATTTTTGTGGCTTCTGATGAAATTGTTTTAATCTTTTTATTTGAAGATACTCATATCTAAATGAGCATTGAGCCACACCAACCCATTTAACATTTCAACAATCATGATCAGGACAGGCACGGGTGATTTAGAATGAGTATGATTCAATTGTCAGTAACTCCTTTCACAAGATGATGAGGGGAAATGCCGGCTTCAGTAGTGTTGACTATTTTCGGCAACCATTTTTCAAACTTCTGACTCTATATATTCTTCCATCAAAGCACTTCACTGAACATATCTAACAGGTTGGCTGATAAGTCCCCGGTCTGACACATAGATGGCGTCGCTAGTATTGAATGCATATTATTTTTATATAGTACCAACCTTCAAATGATTCGTGTCAAAATTTGACGCCTGTATGTCAATTAGTTTGTGAGATAGAGCGTCTTTTGTGAAGCAACTTTTGTTATTGTGAAAAAAATGGAAAAAAAGGAATTTCGTGTTTTGATAAAATACTGTTTTCTGAAGGGAAAAAATACAGTGGAAGCCAAAAGTTGGCTTGATAATGAGTTTCCGGACTCTGTCCCAGGGAAATCAACAATAATTGATTGGTATGCAAACTTCAACTAACATTTTTAGTTGCCTAAGCCGAAGTTTATAACTTATAAGCTGTTTTATAATTGTATAAAAGCAAATGAAGCTGAATAAGCTATAAGCAGAATTAAAAAATCGATACAGTACTTATGCGTAATGTAACACAGCTTTAACACAACATTTAGCTCTCGGTTGCATACTTTGAAAAGAAAGCTCTTATACGAACAATGTTTGTCTGCGTTTACACAGCTTGTTTATGTAGCTAAGAAATTAATCGGTTAAGCTTTTGAATTATCATTTTGTTTTCTTATACACAGTTTTATTTGTTAGCTTTGTTACAGCTTTTCAAAAGCCTTTATATTAAAAATACCTTAGCCGCTATACAGCTTAGTGATTATAGCTGTATAGAATGTTGTATAAGCAGTTGCGGCACAGAGTATGCAGCATCTTTGCAGTTATTTATATTGATTTGCAATTCATACACTGAGCGAACGAATCGAGAGGAATTCATAGGAATATCGTATGGAAATTTGCCAGAAGATATTGTTGCAAATTTCATACGATTCTCTAATGGAAAGAAGTTCATAGGACGATCGTATGAAAATTTTCCTCACAGAAAAAAAAAGTTGCAAGTGGGATTCGAACCATGAACCTCGGGATCCAGAGACGAGCCACAATCCCACGAGACTATACACGCATGATAAGTGATGTCAAATGAAAGTGTATAAAAGACATGTTTTACTCGACCAATGCATCAATAATCATTTCATACGATTTCGTATGGAATGAGTCTTGGACCCTTGCTTTGTGGTTCATAGTTCCGATCGTATGAAAACCGTACGGATAATTTCCTGAGTGTAGCTAAGTAAGCGCATTCATTTCATGTTATGTCAACCACCTTACAACCATTCGTCTGAGCTGTCAAACGAAATGAAAGGAATACCGTCCATTTTATCAAGCAGAGTATTTAGATTTCATAATGTTTCGAAGGATTTTGAAGACATATAAGAAAAGCGGTACTTACTACCGAAAAACTGATGATACCTCTCGTGATGATCTTCAGGAATGGGCAATCAAGCATAACATATCCCACCTCGCATTGAAGGATCTCTTAGCAATACTTAAAAATCAATACAATGACATTCATCTACCATCAGATCCTAGAACATTGTTGGGAACTCCTTCGAGTACTCCGGTTGTCGATATTCCAGGTGGACAATATTGACACCAAGGCCTAGAAAGTTGCCTTTGAAACTGTCTTGCAGATCTAAGCAAAGGGTTTCAGTTGGTGAGGATTTTGTGCACCGTAAAACGGTTAAATTATACACGGATACAAATTTGTGTGTATAGGATTAAATAAAATCTTGTTGGATTTAAACGAACAATTTCTGTTGAAGTTTATTGTGTTTCATTGTTTTGATAATATTATGTCACATAAATTCAAAATAAGATTCGTTTACTTCTTATACACAATTAGTGAAAAGATTGATGAATATGTCTCGGTGGCTTAGTGGTTATTCTATCGGGCCACTGAGCAGTAGATCAGGTGTTCAATCCCCGGTCTTAGTGGCATTTTTTGTTAATCACAGGAAATTCTTGTACCTAATTTTAATAAGATTTTCTTTTTGATTGTACAATTTTTATTACTCTAAGAAGTAATAAAGTATCTAAAAAATAATAATAACAAATGGTCCGAGAACGGCACAGATAACAACGAAAATTGGATGGTGATCATGTTTAGATTATAATAATTTTGGTAACACTGATTTTCAAAACAGTATGAACCAGTTGATAAAGAGCTTCAGCAATCATTGTTGTTCAGCATTATTAGAACTAAAATCTGGTTTGAACACTTTGAACACGGGTACTGGAATTCCTCACAGCTGATATGGATCAGAGGATACAGTCACGGATCTTATGGCGAAGGTGCAGAGTTCGAATCTGGTTAAGTACGCTGGTAAGTGATATATAAATATATAGATAAAAACATTATAATATATAATTCATATAGTTAAATGTTAATTGCGCTCTACAACGGTAAAAAAGCAACATTGCCGTAATATCGTCCACGAGTATTGTAAACAGTGTTTGACATACATATTTTTTTCGATTGCTGTATAGTAACTATGTTTAAGCGTTTATATCAACGTGTTAAGACTAGCAATAAAACGCTGTTTGCCACAGTTCTAAAAATAGAAATTGCTTTGAACAAATAAATATGCTGAATATGCGCTTCAAAAGTACTGTCTTTGAGAACAGTAAAGTAATAAGTTGTATAATTTTTGGATAAAAGCTTCCTAGGCTATGTATAAACCGATTACATATTCTGCATGACGGTTTATCGAAAGGCTGTACAAAAGCTACCATTTGCACACTATAAGATCATTGTTTAGTTAGTTGGAATAAAGCTGTAGAAACTTTTCCGTATCTATAGCAGAGTATCAGCTGTATACAAGTTGAGATAAAGTTGAGAGAATGATTATCAAGCATAGAAGCTGCAAATTGGTGATAATACTAACTTTTTAAAAGCAGTATACACGCTTCTTGCTATCTTTTCGCATTTTCATGAAGCTGGGTAGATTCGCCAGATTTGCCTGTGAAAATATTGGCTGGGCGCATGTGCAACCACTACTTAACCATTACTCAGTTTAACGCTGTATACGTATTGCCAATGAAGCGTTTACCTAATGAAAAATGTTAGTTGGGTAAGGTGTCAGTCGGTTTTGTGCAGAAAACCATGAAGCGTGCTGGGTTACATGTTTACAAAGTGCAAAAAACCCCAAACCGGAATGAAAAACAAAACATCACTGCGAAAACCCCCGCGCGGAAAAGCTTTACACGAAGCTACTCACCAAATCCGGTTGCATCGTGATGGATGACGAAACATACGTCAAGGATGACTTCCGTCAATGCTTCTGGGCAAGAATATTTCGTTGCCAAGTCGAAGTTCGATGTTCCGGAGGATGTTCGAAAGAAGAAACTATCGAAATTTGCAAAGAAGTTTCTAATCTGGCAGGCGATTTGCGGATGTGGTGAAATAAGTGCTCCCTTCATCACTTCCGGAACAATAAACGGTGCGATTTACACGGAAGAGTGCCTTAAGAAGCGTCTCTTGCCATTCATTAAAAAGCACAAATGATCAACTCTGTTTTGGCCTGATCTAGCATCCTGCTACTACGCTCGAAACGTATTGGAGTGGTACCGAGCCAACGGAGTCAATTTTGTGCCAAAGGATATGAACCCACCAAATTCACCGGAACTTCGTCCAATTGAAAACCCCGGCCAGTACCGAAATACCCAAAAAAAGAGGTATTTGAGTGACTACGACGGGGGATGAACCAGCCCGAGGCTGAAAATCTCGATAATCCAGACAAAAAAAAAAAAAAAATTCTGGGCAATTATGAAAACGGAACTTCGCAAACATCCCAAAACTATAAAAACAGAGCTAGAATTGAAGAAAATTTGGGTAAAAACAACAAAAACACTGGGAAAATCGGTTGTACAAAATTTGATGGGTGGAGTGAAAAGGAAGGGGCATTCGGGATGGGAGACGAAATTGAATAAAACAAATGTTGTAAATCAAAACTCATTAGTAGTTCTTCATTCCCTGAAAGTTTCAAGAAAATCCGATAATCAGTTTAATATTGATGGGTATATATGTGTGTGCCATTTTTATCGAATACACCCTTTAGTGTGTCGGCGAAGATAAGAATGTCGTCGATAAACACTATTAGGTTTTTAACATCTTTCAGAATCCGAACCATCTCTCGCTGAAAAATTTCGGGCGCGCAATTCACGCCGAACATAAGACGGGTGAATCTGAACATCTGATCGTCTTCGGCCAAAAAGGTAGTCAAGTCCCGGGATTCTTCGGATAACTCGAGGTGCATTGCTTAAGTCGAGTTTCGAAAAATACCTTGCACCATGAAGCTTCACCCGCATTTCATCGAGCAGTGGAAGTCTATAATATTCACGGTTGATCGCACGGTTGGGGGCACGCATATTGACTACGAGTCTGAAATCGTTATTGCCCTTGGCCACTGCAGACATAGCACTAATCCAATTCGGAGCGGACGTGGCTTTTTCTATTATACCCCGAGCTTCCATTTCACGCAATCTCTGTCGTGCAGCTTCCCTCTAATTAGTATAATCGTGGTATCAGGAAAACTCGGTTTTAATATATATACTCATAGACGTGAGATTCGTCTAAAGCAGTGGTTCCCAATTTGTCCGGTACCTACCGTGAATGGATTACATGTCATATAAAAATGTTGCATCTTATTTCCTCTGAACATATGTTTTCCAAAATCTACTTTGAGGAATTCAAATAAATTAACTTCATTTGTATCGTTAGCATCTTGTGCGTTTCTTCAATGAATTTTCGCTTAGAGGACAATTTAGGTTATAATGTAAAAAGGCTCATAATTGATATAATTCTAGATAAAAGCAACTAACTTGCTACAATCAAACTGGGAATCGCTGTGTTAAGATACATTATTTTTCGAATACAACATCTTTTTATATCATTAATGAAAGTTCTTTTTTTTTTTGACTCACCGGAAGGCAGCAGGAACTTTGTAGTAAGCACTTTTGGTTGGCGGAACATCCTGATTCAAGCTAAATTTCACCTTGCCAGGGGGGCATTATCGGAATAATTTCGACCACTTCACAGTGGTTGACGTTATTGCCAATCAGTAGCAGTCCCATATCGCTGGCCGTAGATCACCCAAGGAGAGATCTGGACCCTTTTCGTACGACGTGGAATACAGCGTATTTTGACGCTATCGAGGAGCTTGGCATTGCAATCCTGATTTTTGCTTTGAAGGTGCATTCGATGGTCAAGGGCTCTCGTGTTCCATAAGCATGGAGTCTTTCGTCTGAACTGCTACCGATCATTTCAAGCTTTGCTTTGCCACATCTAGCCTCTGGCTCCAATTGCTCCCAGTCTTACCCACAAATGATGTTTACATCCGCACCAGAGTCTATTAGGAAACGTATAGGACTGGACGATCCAACCGAACAGCTAACCAAGACGTCTTCTAAGGAGAGTGCATTGACTTCCTGCCATGAATAGGAATAAATATTGCAATGGATGTAAAAACATTCGACAATTCGATTTCAGATTTCAAATAAAATGCAGTTGCATGAACATTCTGAACAAATCATAAATTAGTCATTCAATACCTGCTTGATGTCTTCCGGCTTATTTTATTTTGGCGATGTAAATCGGTCCATGGATCTGCCGCTTCGCTCATTCTTCATAAAGTTAACCTGCTTCTGTCGACAGGCCGCTACAAAATGTCCGCGCTTACCACATCTGTTGCAATTACGGTTTAATGGTGGACATTGCCCGTTACGGTGGCTAAACAGGAAACAACGTGTGCATCGCAGACGGCGCCCTTATGATCGCTGATTCAGTCCGTTACTTCGGTTTTGCTTTGCCGGTGGACAATATAATGTGAGAGCTCTTTCACACCCACACAGGTGGTTATCCAACGATTGCCTGTCGATCTGCCAAGTTTGTATGACGTCTGCCTTGAGTTATTTCAAATTATAATATTTCGCCCACTATAATGAGATCATTGGGTACAGGGTCAAGTCTATCCTGTTTGAAACAAAATAGATGAGGTTGGAAATCAATTGAAGTATATGGTTCCCAGAAGGCATGAAATATTATTGACGAGCAAGTTATAAAGAAGGGGGCTGAGTCATGAGCCTTAAAGTAGACTCATGTAATAAATTCTGGAAGTTGTCCAAGTGAAAAGTTCGTTTGCTTTTCTGACAACAAATTGTACAAAAAAAAATGCAGTGATTGACAGTAGACAGGATGTCCTGGGCTCAAATTGATTTGGGCCCGCTGTCAGCTGTCAAATAGAAGTCTAATCATATGTTTTGGTTGTTTGTTTTGATGTGAAACACCGAAAATATCTGAAAGAGCTGAAAGACAACGGAAATACTGCCGAAAATTCTAAATAATAACATTGGTCAAAGCATTTCATGTGATTTCGGTGCATGATTGTGTTTTCGGAAGTTTTTTTTTATTCATTTTGCGGTTATATATGGTGTGCCGGTTGCAGAGAACGTTCCGAAGAAACGGTTTCAATTCCGTGACAAAACCTGTTTTCTCTAAACGTTTTCCAAAAGTATACGGAACGAAATCCTATACTCTGATTACTTGCGAATCGTGTTGATCAATAGGAACATCGAGAAGCTACTAATGACAACTGCATCTGCAGAAACTAATGCATGAAAAGGGAGGAAAGTTGTTTTATAATAATTCTTCATTAAAGATTATTATAGCAAATGTTTGCATTTTTTAAATTCCAGCATTCGTTTAGTTGTTTAATCCAGTGAATTTCCTGCTGTAACTGCTGTGTCTTTCGCAAGACCAGTAGCAAATACCGATTGATAATCAACTCTTGTAACTGTTTGCTAAAAAATCCGACGGTGTTTTTAACAGTTTTATTGTTATTATTTATTTGTTTTACTTTTATATGCACATGAATACAGGTGCAGGTTGTTTAATGACCTTCAAAAAGTATCATTTTAGTAAGCTTTTGGCGATTAGATGGCTTGAACGGAATAAACAACAATTCTTGTGTTGAGATAATTCTCCTATACCAGTTGAAGCATTTGGAGCTGATGATCGTCATCACAAGGCAAAAGGAAATCCGAATTCGCAGCACTCCGCAAAACAGCACCCATGACCATTTTGTCGAAATGCATTCCCACATTAAGCTTCTTATCATTTCCAACAAGATTCTGCAAATTGGCATTATGATTTTTCAACATAATTGGAAATCACTTGAATGCATTGCTCGCAGGCAATTTTGGGTGCAAGTGTCTTTTCATGTTGCTCAATATCTATTGTAATAGAAAAAGTAGTGATATCGTTATTCCGGAATAGTTCCCATTCCTTCTCCGTTTCTGGGCTAGCCATAGCTTGAAGAGGCTAATGTGAATCCGTGTCAGGCGTATCCGGTATACTATCATAGCATTGTAGGAGAGGCGTGGTATTAAAATCAGTGCAATTGCCATACAGCGAACTGCTAATTTCAATTTGATTGAGCATCCTCTTATAGCTTGCTCGGAATTGACCAGCGTTGGGATTGTTATTTGAACCGCTCTTGGATCTCATTGCTCCGAAAAACATTTTCAAGTGATCTTGGCTAAAACGATATGTGTATATAACTGAAATGATTGTACTTGTCTCACAGTACTTTGCGTAAAGGCAACGAAATGTTTCCATGGCCACAAGAAAACCAAAAAAACCTGTCCTATACATAGATCTCAAAATCGGTGTGCCATCAAGTAACTTCATACTTCTAAGTTAATCTTCCGCAAACGTAAATGCTTTCCTTAGATCATTGATATTACTGTCGCAAATAGGCTGTTTGAAATTCTGAGCATCGCTCCTCATGCTATTCAAAATATCAAAAATTTTATTAAATAATTGCACGAACTCAGCAGTATGCAAAGAATCCGTTAGATCAGCTTCATGAGAGCTCAAAAATTCAGCGCTGACGCCACGCTACTGCTGATGGTTTGAACAGCCAAAATGACTTCCATTTTGCTGTTCTCAAAGTGCACATGTTTGTCACTCAAATTCTTGGTTATTTCAATTCCCCGTTCATTTTGATAATCATTCAGCTTCTCTATATAATCCAATTTTACCGTTCCACTTTTTGAAAGCAGGGTTTGCTGAGAATGCAAAGTGTTCAGCCCACAGAATATCATTGACACCACAAATACATACCCATCACTTGCACGCATACAACTATTTTTAAAATAAATCGAATCGCTCCGTACCTAAGTGTTTTTGCTGTTGCAACATTTGACTTCGTCCCGTCCAAAGAAAATACAATTACTTTAACCCCCCCCCCCTGAAGGTTGCAAAGGATAGTGTTCACAAGGTTCTTCTCCCCTTCGTCATTAACCCCGTTGATTAAAAAAAAAGCAATTGGCACCCTCCCTGCTTCTTCAACCCCAGACAACATGAAATCCTCTTTTGCTGGAGTTAAGTTTTCTTCTTGTGTAGTTATACCACCGTAGTTCACAGTAAAGGGTGATACGGTCAAAATTTGGTCAAGGGAAAACGCGTGTAAATCGGTGAAATCGTTTATTTAAAAAATGAAATTAAATTTCTTTTTCAAGTTCAATTAGTATAACATTCAGGAAAAATATTCAGTTAGGCTTCCGCTTTTCCAAATCCGAATTGCCGGGCCTTACGCTTGACCCCTGCCATCAGATTTTGTACAGCCACCTTGTCCTCCTTCTTCGCCGCAGAAAGCCAGTTTGCCTTGAACTGCTGCTCGTCCTTAGCAGTTTTTTGGTCTTCTTTAGGTTCCGCTTGACAATAGCCCAGTATTTCTCAATTGGGCGGAGCTCTGGTGTATTGGGAGGGTTCTTGTCCTTGGGAACCACCTGCACGTTGTTGGCGGCGTACCACTCCATGGCCTTTTTACCGTAATGGCAAGATGCCAAATCCGGCCAAAACAGTATGGAACAACCGTGTTTCTTCAGGAAAGGCAGCAGACGTTTATTCAAACACTCTTTCACGTAAATTTCTTGGTTGACAGTCCCGGAAGCTATGAAAATGCTGCTTTTCAAGCCACAGGTACAGATGGCTTGCCAAACCAGATATTTCTTTGCGAACTTTGACAGTTTCGTGTGCTTGAAAATATCTGCTACCTTTCCCCTTCCTTTTGCCGTATAAAACTCCTGTCCCGGAAGCTGCTTGTAGTCGGCTTTGACGTAGGTTTCGTCGTCCATTACCACGCAGTCAAACTTCGTCAGCATCGTCGTGTACAGCCTCCGGGATCGCGCTTTGGCCGTCGTATTTTGTTTATCATCGCGATTTGGAGTCACTACCTTCTTGTAAGTCGATAGTCCGGCTCGTTTTTTGGCTCGATGCACGGTTGTAGACGATACACCCAGCTTATTTGCGGCATCTCGGAGAGATAGGTTAGGGTTTCGCTTGAAACTACCGGCAACTCTCTTTGTCGTCTCAGCGGCTTCCTGTTTTCGATTTCCCCCCGATCCAGACTTCCTGGCTGTCGACAAACGTTCCCCAAACACTTTAATTACATTTGTAACGGTTGATTTGGCAACTTTTAGCGATTTTGCCAACTTTGCGTGCGAGTAGCTCGGATTTTCGCGATGCGCGAGCAAAATTTTGATACGCTGCTCTTCTTGCTTGGACGGCATTTTGACAACTGAAGAGTGAATTCCAAAATCAAAATAGGAGCAACATTCTACACACACACACACACCTCTAAAATGAGGGGTGTTCAGGTTTTTTAAATGCAAAATTGAAAGAAATACGTCAAGTTGATATTGACCAAATTTTGACCGTATCGCCCTTTACCATCAAACTGTTGACTGTACTTGTTCCAAGTCACTTGTTGACGAATAGCCATTTCGTCCATCAACAGACATCCAAGAAGTACCATGCCCTGTTGTAGCATCTCCTGTGCCTTTATTCTTAGAGTATTAAGTACCTTGCCACTTACACCTGGATCACCATCGACGTTTAAGTACCCGTGCCGTGAAATTGTACGGGTGTGAGGAAGAACATTTCGAAAAAATCTTATGAACGTAGTTGTACGCCCTTGGTGAATAAAAGTGAAGCGTGGTTGCAAACTTCCGCAGCAATTCACTGTAGGGATTTCCTTTTTTCCTAGATTTCAGTTCCATGAATATATCGCTATTTGTACAAAAAAAAAAAAAAAAAGGTTTTTTTTATATAAAAAATTTTTTTTTTTTATAAAAGACACACACCCACAAAAAAAAAAAATAAAAAAAAAAAATTCACCAATTTAAACAGCAATCACCCCTAGGAGAATAATTTCAAAAACACCAACAAACCGGTTTTTTTTTAAAATTCCCCACCACCTTTTCCGTTTTTTTCACTTTATCATTAAACCTTCTCTTCCCCCCCCCCAAAAAATTAATTGTGTGCTGGTTCCGTGCAAATTAGGATTTTATTTTTGGATTAGCAGCCACCAACCGGTCACTTGTGGTATTTGTGGTGAGTTAGAAACGACGCGATCTAATCATCAAACTCCGATGATCACACCAGACGCCATTCGCTATAATTCCCACGATCAAACCAGAAGGCAGACGCCAGACGCAATTATCGATTAGCCTAAACAATTGCTTTCACTATCGTCACGCCGATATGCTGATGTCACCAGACCACCCAGCTTAAATCTCAACCGTTCGCGAATCTCAGCATAAACACCCGCATTGTTCCCATAGACTTAGAATATAATCAAGAACTTTCCTATTAAGCGTAAGACAGAATTGTAGTTAGTCTTAAGTGATCAGTGAATAAAGAAAGAGCTAAGGCTCGAAAATATATTTTTTTAGATTCCCTAAAAAGGAAATCTTTAACTGGCGCCCGAATAGGGACCAGAAGTTCAAGTGCAAGTACGAGCAAGTGTTAAGTGTACTAGAGATAGACTTAGCAGATTCACAGCGTTAGAGCTACGTGAACTCTAAGTTAAATTAATATCACCCCAGGAAGGCGTGAATCGTCAGAGATATCACATTCCTGTTCCTTGCTTGGAAACCCATCCAGATCGCGATTGCAGCCGCACGGACCAGCACCATCAGTAATCAGGACAGCTAGTCACTCGTTCCTGACGAAAAGGAAAACCGCAACCGTGCTGAGAAGGAGGGAAGACACACTTCTGGTACCGACCCAACTAATCTCTACTGCACCCGGCAAGGTTGGGAATAGGATTCGATCAAAAACTCCTGGACAGGTGCCCCGCGAATCCCACAATCTTCTAGCGTACCTAGAAGATGTCCAGATTTATATTGTAAGTATTAACTAACAAATTCAAACTTTCAGCTTGAAAGAAAACAAGTGAAATAAAGTGAAGTGAAATCAGTGTAATTAATCAAAATTGAATTTAAACAAACCAAAATATTTGAAACATCATTTCGATTTTTAATTAGCTTCGATTTAAACTCTGAGATATACAAATATATCTAAAAGTAAAAATTTAGTATTTCAGTAATTTTTATTGAAAATTATTGCAACATTGAGTGTATGTGAGTTTTCCTCTTGTGTGTGAGAGTTAGTGTATAACTTAATCAAAATTGAAGAATTAATAAATAAATTACAAGAACTTAGCTTAGATCGTAACATGGACCAGCAAGTTCAAGCATTACTTGCTAGGGTTGCCGCTCTAGAAGCTGCCGGAATAGCACCGCAGCCAATTGATTATTCAGACCCGCCACTGTATCTTACAGATGAAACCGGCACACCTGTTGATCCGGAATCAATTGAAAAAATACCCGATTTTGTAAGGGATCTACCATCATTTTCTGGTGATCCAACTGAACTGAACGCGTGGGTCAAGGACGCCGAAGGTCTAATTAAATGGTATGCACCGACTCAAAGCAGTACGGTCGCCCAAAGAAACAAGTTTCACGTTATATGCAAAACTGTTAGAAGAAAAATTAGAGGTGAAGCGAATGATGCCTTAGTCGCATCAAACGTAAATTTAAATTGGAATTTAATCAAAAAAACTCTTGTAACCTATTACGGAGAGAAGAGAGATTTAGGTACTCTTGATTACCAACTATCGAACAGTTGCCAAAAGGGAAGATCATTGGAAGTATTTTACAATGAGATAAATAAAATTCTCTCATTGATATCCAATTGTGTCGCTACGGATGAGCAATTTGCACATCCAGAAGCAGCAAAATCAATTTTATCACTTTATAATCGTAAAGCAATTGATGCATTTGTTAGAGGACTGGACGGAGAAGTAGGAAAATTCCTCAAAAACGCCAACGTTGATTCATTAGCAACAGCGTACTCTTATTGCATAACCTTCCAGAACATGGAGTTTCGTAAAAGTCTAACCCATCCAAAGGTTTCTGAATACACTCCAGGACCATCTAATCGAATACCGCAACCACCGAAAATACCACCCAAACCAATTCACACTCCACGCATTCCCATAAGACCACATCCATCATCTCAGTTCGTTCCAAATTACTCACCTTTTGTTCGTCAATATCCACAATATCCGCAAAGAAATATGGCACCCCCTGCACCACCGCAAAGAAATGGACCTTTTAATAACGCACATAATAATCCATATTTCCAGCAACGTAACCCTTTCCAGAAACGACTAGACAAACCAGTTCCCATGGAGGTAGACCCATTCATAAGATCTCGACAAGTAAACTATGGTAATCGTCCCACAGGGCCTCCCTTGAAGAGATCAAGACAATTTAACATAAGTACTCAGGAACACTCACCAGAACAAAATCTAGAATACGAATCAACTTCAGACGATCAATTAGAAGAATATCTTCAACTAACCGTATGATGGAGATGAACACGACACTTCATTCGAACGATATGTAAAGTCAATTGAAACCCAAGATTGCACCGCAGACGAAAATGACGATTGTGCTGAACTTAATTTTTTAGGATAGACTCCACATTACCATATTTTCTATTTTATGGTAATCTAACCAAACCATTGAAAATTCTTATTGACACTGGATCGAATAAAAACTTTATTCATCCAAAATATGCAAAAATTTCTCGCGATGTTAAGAAACAATTTTCAGTTTCCTCCGTTGGTGGAGATATTCAAATAAAAAAATATTCAAAAGCTAAATTTTTCAAACCATACTCCAATATCGATGTAAAATTTTTCCACATGGATCAATTAAAAACATTTGATGCTATCATAGGAACCGATACGTTAAAAGTGATAGACACAAGCGATGAGAAGCTAATCCTAAATAAAGAACATGTTATACAACTATTACAGTATCAGTTACAACAGGTAAACCAAATTCAAGTCAGAAATGAACATTTGTCCAACCAACAGAAAGTTGAACTTAACAGCCTATTGAAAAAATTTCAAGATCTATTGCAACCCCCTGATGACAAATTACCTTTTACAACAAGGGTTAAAGCTGCAATTAGAACGACAGATGAAAGCCCTGTATATAGCAAATCTTACCCATATCCACAAGCACTGAAATCTGAGGTAAATAAACAAATTGAGAAGCTAGTTAAAGATGGAATAATACGACCATCTCGATCCCCATATAATTCACCAGTTTGGATTGTTCCGAAAAAATGGATGCATCCAACGAAAAAAAGTATAGAATGGTTATAGACTATAGAAAATTGAATTCTAAAACAATTAGTGATAGGTATCCTATCCCAGATACCTCAACAGTTTTAGCCAATTTAGGTGCAAATAAATATTTTACAACATTAGATTTAGCATCGGGATTTCACCAAATCCCCATGTCTAAAAAGGATGTTGAAAAAACCGCATTTTCAGTTAACAATGGTAAATATGAATTTATTCGTTTGCCATTTGGATTGAAAAATGCCCCTGCCATTTTTCAAAGAGTCATGGATGACATTTTAAGAGATCATCTCGGAAAAATATGCTACGTGTACATTGATGATATCATAATTTTTGGAAACACCTATGAAGAACATATGAACAATTTAGAAACTATTTTGGAAACATTAAAGAAGGCAAATTTTAAAATTCAGCCTGACAAGTCAGAATTTCTAAGGACTGAAGTAGAATTTCTTGGTTATATCATCTCAGAAGAAGGATTAAAACCAAACATGAAAAAAGTAGAATGCATTCGCAACTACACCGAACCAAAATGCTTGAAAGATTTAAGAGCCTTTCTTGGACTCTCAGGATACTACAGACGTTTTATAAAGGACTATGCAAAAATTGCAAAGCCTTTGACAAAACTTTTAAGAGGGGAAGATGGCCATCGCCGAATCTGTAAAAATCAATCAAAAAACTTTCCGATTGCTTTTGATGATGAAGCAAAACAATCTTTTCAAACCCTTAAGGAGATATTATCCTCCAATGATGTTTTGGCGTACCCAAATTTCGAAGAAAGTTTTATTCCTACAACCGATGCATCTGACAAAGCTCTAGGTGCAGTACTCTCACAAAAATTCCATGATGGTGAAAGGCCGATCACCTTCACCTCTCGAACATTTTCAAGAACAGAAGAAAATTACGCGACCAACGAGAAAGAAATGCCCGCTGTCGTACGGGCATTGCATACACTTCAAAATTTTATCTATGGAGCAAAACTTAAAATATTTACAGATCATCTCCCACTAACATTGACCCTATCACCCAAAAATAATAATGCTAAGCTAAAGCGTTGGAAAGCATTTCTAGAGGAACACGATTATGAAATACATTATAAACCAGGAAAATCCAACGTTGTGGCAGACGCACTGTCCCGCATTCAGATTGACTCACTAACCCCTACACAGCACTCAGCCAATGATGATGACACGTCTTTTATTCCTTCCACCGAAGCACCGATTAACGTTTTCAGAAACCAATTAGTTTTCAAAATAGATGAAAATTCTAGTTACGAACAAAACAGACCTTTCGAAAGATTTACGAGACATATATTCTCGGAACCACAATTTAGTTACGGATTCCTTGAAAGCAAACTAAAAGAATATTTAATGCCAGGCATTCTTAATGGAATTATGACAGACGAACCTACTATGGGAAAAATTCAAGAAATCTATAAAGAAACATTCAATCCAAAAATAGTTCGAGCTAGATATTCCCAAAGAATGGTACAGGATATAGAAGAAGAAGAACAACAACTTGAAGAAATAAAAATAATTCATAACTTCGCTCATCATGCCAAAGAGAATTCCCTTCAATTGATAAAGAAGTTTTATTTTCCTGGATCATTCAAATTAATTCAGAATTATGTAAAAAATGGCGAAATCTGTAAAATGGAAAAATATGAACGCAAACCTCAAAAGTACATTCCTGTTAAAACTCCAATAACTAAATACCCTGGAGAAACAGTTCACATAGATATCTTCTTATATAATGCTAACCTACTATTTATATCATCCCTTGACAAATTCTCTAAGTTTTTAAAAATAAAACCAATCAAATCAAAATCAATAGCAGATGTGAAAAATGTACTTACAGAACTCCTTTATGATTGGGAATTACCCTCTCAGATTGTCATGGATAATGAAAGTTCATTTGTGTCCAACGTAATAGAACAACAAATCAAAAACTTAAGCATTGACATATTCAAAACTCCTGTAAATAGATCAGAAACTAATGGTCAAGTAGAACCAAATCACTCGACTATCAGAGAAATAGCAAAATGTATAAAAGCACTCAATCCAGACATAACAATTCAAAATTTAATACAAGAAGCAGCCCATAAGTATAACAACACTATTCATTCTTTCACAAATCAAACTCCAAAGAGTATTTACACAGGAGATAATCCCGATAATTTATCTTTCAACGAATTTCCAATCCAAAGAGACAAAAATAATGATAGGATTTTACAATTATATAAAGCAAAAGAAGATAAAATCATTCCCCAACAATATCAACCTTATGAACCTAATACATATGTTTATGAAAAATCACACTCCAACGATAAGAGAAAAAGCAGATATAATATGGTCAAAGTCAAAGAGGATCACAGCACCTACATAATTGATTCAAACAATAGAAAAATACATAAATGTAACCTGAGGAAGAATGATAACTAATTTTCTGTATCTTTTCAGACTCGTTCTCTGCGTGTCTATCGTACAGGCAGGAATTCACATACATGACTTAACGAACAACCCTTTGGCTTTTGTACCTCTCGGAGAAGCTAAAATAAAGACAGGACACATTCGCATCGTTCATCCCATAGACCTCATTCAAATAGGCAACACAATATCGAACATCAATAACGATATACAAAACAACCCTTTCACTAATCCTCTCTACGAATTAATACAAATTAAGAATTATAAACTCTATGAAACATTTATGAAACTAAAACCTTTTGTTAAAAGACAAAAAAGATGGGACACAATCGGGACCGTTTGGAAATGGATTGCGGGCAGCCCAGATGCAGAGGACCTTCGTCTCATCAACTCATCCATGAACTCACTTATTATGCAGAACAACAAACAAGTTTTCATCAACCAAGCGATTGATCAGTGTATTCAAGAAATAACGGACATCACCAACCAGGTCCTGAAAATCGAAAATGAGCGTACGAAGAACCATTCTATAGAGATTAACCAACTAATAGTTCTTTCCAACCTTGACTCTCTACAAAATCAAGTTGAAACATTAGAAGAAGCTATACTTATGGCTAAACATGGCATTCCAAGCAGCAAACTATTATCCATTAGAGACTTCAACAGAATTGCTTCATTCCTTCAATCTCACGACGTACAAATGAGATCTTTTGAAGAGTTACTTTCACAATCCAAGGCACAGGTATTGCTGAATTATACCCACATCATATATATGCTGAAAATTTCACAAGTATCCACTTTGACCTTTGAATATGATTATGTGGATTCAATAATCAAATCAAAGAAACGAATTTCACTCAACAAAAACTACATCAGCAGAATAATTACTTCCTATGTGAGAGTTCACAGTTCGAACATGTAAATGAATGTATTCACAAATTAACTACAGGACAGCATTCCAATTGCACCTTCGAAAAAGTGTACTCAGGAGGACTCGTGAAACGAATTAATGAAGGAACCATACTCATGAACGACGCAGTCGCAGAAGTTACATCCAATTGCACAAACTCAAGCCAACCGTTGATTGGATCATTCCTCATACAATTCACACAATGCAATCTTCATATAAACGGAGAACTGTATTCTAACTACGAGATTACCATACCCGGAAGACCATACTATCCAACCACAGGACTTCGCGCAAATGAAATGTCCATGATAGATGCCCCACCTGTTGAATACATCCAGAACTTAACCTTGGAACATCGTGAGAAACTACAACTACTGAATCTTCAGAGCAATTCCGTGAGTTGGAAACTCAACCTATTTGGATCGTTCGGATTATCAACGGTAACTATAATCGCCGTCTTAATAGTGATATTTTGGTACATTTCCAGACAAAAACCCAATACCGACCTAACAGTTGAATTCAGCAAAGCCATGGAAACAGTCGTTTTAAAAGACTCCAAACCTTCATCATCAACATCAATTGATAGTAAATCTCTTACCACTAACCCTGACGAATTATCCGAGGAAAGGAAGAAAGAACTACTAACATATTTTGATGCTCCACCTGCACTACGAACCATCCACATGTAACTTTGAGGACAAAGATATCGTCACACTGATATGCTGATGTCACCAGACCACCCAGCTTAAATCTCAACCGTTCGCGAATCACCCGCATTGTTCCCATAGACTTAGAATATAATCAAGAACTTTCCTTTTAAGCGTAAGACAGAATTGTAGTTAGTCTTAAGTGATCAGTGAATAAAGAAAGAGCTAAGGCTCGAAAATATATTTTTTTAGATTCCCTTAAAAGGAAATCTTTAATTGGTGATGTCTCCCATGTATCGCAATGTTCTGGTAGATGGCTGGGACGACATGACTGGAATTTGAATAGTTCGATGATGAGGTATTTCCGGTATTTCACAATCAGTGGTTGGTACGGTCGAAGCGGTCAAAGCGGTTGAGTGACTGTAAGTAAAGTAAAATGATTATTCGCACTCTCTGCTTAGTAATTCGAGAAACAATTTTCTGTAATACATACCACATCTTTGAAACATCACTTCCAAATAGCGTAGGCACTGCTGTATTAAAGAGCGTTCTCTTGATTCCTAACCCCTTGAATGAATCCGATGTGAAATGATCCGAGCATATTCTGGCAGTTTCGAAGTTGATACCTTGTTCCATCATATTGTTCTCCGCCACAACTATGGATCTGACCTACTGCAAACGCTTGAGGTGTTTTTTTTTCGGGAAGCGATGTTTTGAATATTTTCTTCTTGGAACGCAGTGAAAATCGTTTCTGCAAGACGGAATCTCACACTTAATTTTTCACCGTTTTTCACTAACAGACCGAGGAAAACCGTTTATGTGGTTTATATTCTATCCGGAAACGACTGAATCCACAGAAAGCGATCGTTCTGCTTTGTATTACGTGAACAACGAAAACGAGCAACAACAGACAAAACGTAAACGAGCAACAACAGACACAACTTACAATGTTGACATTATTTTGACAGCTGAGCTTGCTGAGATGTTGTCTACGTGAAAAAGTGGTCCTTGCCATAGGCCTGCTGTGGATAAAGAAGCGATTCCGATATGGGTCATTCCATATCAAGTGACCGGAGAAATGCATCGACCCTCTTCGATACAAACCAAAATTGGCTGATATACTTGTTCTGTATATTTTTTGTTATTTTTTTTTAAATCAGTTTCACGTACACGATCTGTTCCCACGTCCAGTCGCGATGTAAAACTTTTGGCCGGGAAGCTGCTTAAAATCGAGTTTGACGTATGTTTCGTCATCGATCAAATTCCAGCCCTTGTGTTTCGTCAATACACGGTCGTACAAGAGCCTTGCATGCTTTTTGGCCAAGGAATTCTGCTTCATGTTCCGGTTCGGATGTTTAATGGCTTTGTACGACGTGTATCCTTCCCTGGCAAGAGCTTCCGCACCGTTTGAAAGTTGGCGTTGTACCTTCTGGCCACATCTTTGATCGAAAGACCGGGGTGGCTTTATCGCACCTCAACATATTGTTGCGCAGCTGACGATCCCTGGTTCCAGTTTTTTCGTAAGTCCAATGATTCCTTTCCACACTTAGGGTTTCCTTGTAGGTTTTGAGCACTCGACAAACTGTTATTTTCGGCCAGCTTGGAACTGGACCACTCCTGATTTGACACTCTTTCTGAACGCGATCGACTACTTTGATCAATCTTGCACCAGTTGTTTTCTATAGTATTTTAAACAAACCACTGTCCAAGATTTTCGATTCCCAACACTAGAGGCGTGCTAGTGGCACGTGAGGGTCGTACCGATTTATGATTAGTCAGCCTTTATTTAAGATCGATCGGTGCTAATTGGTTTTTGAATGTCTTTGAAGAAATGATTGAGATACTAACGCTCAAAACCTGACAACTTTTAGTGACGGTCGAAATTCGATTTCATTTTAAATTCAATATTTTTTAAATTCCCAAACCTTTCCTCTTCTATACAACTGAGAAATAAGGGTGGTTGGATGGTTCTATCCCATACCATAGGAGACACAACTGTATTGAGATTCTTGTGAATGGTATTGAAGTTCAATATTGAAATACGAGTTTTTTAATTTCCTTACAAAAGAACGTCACATGTTGTTTCTATCGTTAAATTCGACATATCGATATTGCCTAATCGACAGGAACAGCCTTGCTTCATTGCCTTACAGCGATGCGTTAATAATTTTAACAAACCTTACAAAACGATACCCGATGGACAGTGGCCGGAAACGATTGTGCTCCTATCGAAATTATTCTCAATCTGCAGCAGGAATGCATACGACTGAAAATTAACACCACGGGAGCTCAG
This sequence comes from Aedes koreicus, assembly GCA_024533555.2. NCBI lineage: Eukaryota > Metazoa > Arthropoda > Insecta > Diptera > Culicidae > Aedes > Aedes koreicus. The sequence goes on along the minus strand of JAHHFK020001638.1, from coordinate 37,582 downwards.
TTCCCGCAGGCCAGCAGAGCAGGTCGACAAACAAACGCCCGATTTCGAAATTACGTTCAGCTGGACGAGAGTATCTACCTGAGTATTTTGACGAGTACCACCAGATGGGAGATTCAAGCGAAAAACCCATTAACGCTGTGGGAGATGGCTCCGGCGATGGCACTAGGACTTGAGGGTGATGTTTTCTGACTGAAGTTTTTGTCCGAGCTGGTGTTTGGCATCGTTTCTACTGGGGGCTCTGGATGGTTCGGTCCGGAAATCGGTGGTGCTTAGCGTTGATGAAATTTGCAAATGATGGTTTCCTGACATTGGGAATTTGATTGATATCAGAAAGGATTCGAAATGTGAACACCTGCATTTACATTAGCTCGCCTTAATTGTTCCAGGGTGCAGAACAGGGTTTGAGCAGTACATGCACTAGCTGGGATATTTGATGAAGCTGTATGTGAATTGTAATTAGAACTGCCGATAACTGGATAATAATCTATCTGCTAAATTCTTATCTAACAGAACCTACCTTCAGAAACACGCATTAGCCTCAGAAACTTCCAGAGCCAGGAAATAAATTTCCCAATTGCAGGTTAACTATGATTTATAAGCACCGTAAATTTGTAACTGCAATGAATCCCTCTCAACCGATCCGATTTTTTTTTCTTAAGTTTTCTTAAGCGAACGTTTTCAAAGCATTATTGTTTGTTTGGCAGCTGTTTACATCAGACGAGTTTTTGTGTTTTGTCACGTTTCACAATGGATAATTTTCTTGAGCAAAGAGTTAGTTTGAAATGATGTGTTTCTTGAGAAATTTCTTGTGTGGAATCATTGAAAATTTTGCAGAAAGCCTTAGGGGAATCTGCATTTTCGGAAAGAAAAAGGAAAGAGATTTGAGTCCATTGAAGCTAACTATTCAAGAGAATGGGACGAAGCTGAAGCCTGTCAATCTGGTGGCCTATGAAAAGTGCATGAATGACTAAAGGGTGCGGCAGAAAATAATTCGAAAATTTGTTCTATTTCTTTCAAATCCCATTTTCAACTAATTCAAGCAATAATATCAACATTTTCGAGTGCAGTTATCATTATAAAGTCCTTTTAAACAAATTTATTCAATGTGTCCTCCATTTTTATTAATAACATCCTCGAGCCGACGCCGTAAGCCAGAGCATGCCTTTCGGACGTAGTCCTCCGACATTGACTGCCATGTGCGTGTTATGGTTGACTTCAGGGTTTTCACACTTCACACTAGGGTGTGATGTTTTGCAGGCTCGTGCTTCAACATATGCCCAAATTGAATAATCTAACGGATTAAGATCTGGACTGCTAGGGGGCCACAAATCCTTCGGCCAAAGCTTCATGTTATCGTTCAATCATTGTTGGGTTCGATTGGACGTGTGACACGGCGCTCCATCCTGCTGTAGGACAACGTTTTGGTCCTCGGAGAAGTTGGCCTTCACACAGGGAAGCACTTGGTCCTTGAAAATACCGATATACTCTTCGGTATTGATTTTAACTCCAGCATCAATGAAAACAGGCGGCATTTTCAAACCGTTGGACGCCACCGCGCCAAACATCATGACACCAGCCGGATGTTTGGTTTGAAATTTGAATTTCACTTTTTCCGGAACGTTCTCCATTTTCTGCGGTGAGATGAACCGGTCCGTGCGGCTGTTGGCCACAGCATCGATGCTGAAAAGCTTTTCGTCGGAGAATAGAATTATCATTTTTTTCTTCTTCAACAAGGAAAGCAATCTCTTGGAACGAGTCACTCGTAGCTCCTTAACCCGGTCCGTAATCAAGTGGCGTTTCACACTGGCTCTGGAAGATGTATGCAGGTCTTCTTTGATGATTCTCCGCATGGATTTCTCTGAAATATTGGCTTCCTTTACAAGTTTTCTTATGGAACGCACCGGGTTGCGAGCAATTTTTGCACGGACCGATTTGATCACGTTCGGCGTGCGTGAAAAGCGCGGACGTCCGCTTCCCGGCTTCCGCTGCTTAGGACCATCCTGTAGGGACTTTTTTGTGCGGTAAACTGTTGCCAAATGGCACCCTACCACCATGGCAATCTCTTTCGGCTTCTTCTGGGTGAGCAACAAACTGGTGATCACTTCTTTCGCGAACATTTTGACGAATTTGCAATAAAACAAATAGAATGTTTGGATGCAGCATTTGAAAGTAAACATAAACAAACACACTTTCGACAGAAATTAGTCACTAGCTACACAAATTAACCCAATTCTCAAGTTTGAACATTTTCGCATTATTTTCTGCCGCACCCTGTACAGTGACCATTCGCTAATTGCAATTTCGGTAATTGCATCGTCTTTTAGTGACTTTCTGGAGGCCTGCAAAATGCTCCTATACGACGGCTATAACCTCTTCGTTTGATGACAAATGCTTTCCACGAAGGAATTTTTCGATGTGTGAGAACAACCAGTAGTCAGAGGGAGCTATATCTAGCGAATAGGGTGGATGCTGCAACAATTCGTAACCCAATTCACTGATTTTAACGATGATTTTTTGAGCTGTGTGAGCAGATGCATTGTGCTTGTTTCCAATAGCCAGATTGAAATTCCAGAAATAATTGAGATGTGGAAAAATAAATTTTAAATGTAAGGAAAATGAGCTGTAGATCGGAGACCAATTTCGGCATTCTTTTAGGTTACCTCATTGCATGCCATCAATTTTCAGGAAATTCATGATAAATTTATCGAATTTATTTGTTTTAATTCTGTGTTTGTTGTTGTTAACTCACATAATTTCCGAGGCGCATGCTTTTTTGGTTCTTATCGTGCCAATACTCACCTAAAAATCAAATGCGCATATGGTTTGGAGCATGATACGCTGTAAAGAACTCAATTTGTTTTGGATATTTTGCTTTCAAACAAAATTTCCCGCAACACTAAAACTTTTTTCTTCGATATTATTTACTGGTAAATGAATAAGACGAGCAGAGAATCAAACAAAGTAGAACAACATAAACCAACCACGATATCACAGTGAAGTTTGACAGCTGTGGCCATTTGGCCGTATGCTGGTTTTAATGACAGCCAATAGGTTTTATGAAGGTTCTCCAGAGGTCATAACATCTTTCACTAGGACGTTATATAGTCTTATAAATGTTTTATTAGTTCGTTTTCACAACCGTTTGTACAAATTTGGTGGACAAAACAGTTTTGAATGTGGTTTTATCAACAAAGCTGCGAGAAGTGCTGTACTGCTGTAATAACACTAAAACTGCTTCTTGGGCCAAGTCTCATCCATAGTGATGTATCGACGCAGAAAATTATTTTCATCCTTTCGAAATTGCTCCAAATTTTGCTCAGAAAGTCGTATTCGAACGTGTTTTTATTGCATTGTTAGCAAATGCGGCACCCATTGTGCGCACAATTTTGAAACCTTAAACTTCAGCCAAAATATGCCATGTTGTTTGACGTGAGATGCGTATGGTGCCAGCTATCACATCCACAGTCGGCCAATGATCTTCCAAAACCATATTTTCGCTACGATTTCTGGTGTTGATGCCTGAGCGTTGATCGTTTTCAACGCTTGTACGGCCACTTTGAAACTCCAAAACCCATCGGTGAACGGTTGGAAATGAAGTAAAAACCCTTCTAATACTTTCACCATCTTTGCATGGATCTCAGTAACCGATAAACCTTCCAGAACAAAGTATTTAATCAATGCACGATATTCGAATTTTCCCATTGTTAAAAAACACGCTGACACGTCAACTTCAAATGGATAGTAAACCAAGAAGTAATTGACGGATCGAAATGAAATTTTGAGTATGTTCTAATGAAAGATTAAATTATTAAAATGGCGTAGAAATTTTGGTATTTCGAGTGCTCCATAGATGTCACTTTCAAAATGTTTCCCAAGTAACACAAGATGTTTTACTGAATGCATTTTTGCTTTAATGTGACAAATAATAATGTTGCCATTCCGGTGATTGAAAACTATTTAGAGTACTACTATAGAATTGAAATAGTGCAGAAGGTGGAGCCTATGAAACCTAATTTAAGTTCGACAATGGTAATAAACAAAAAAACCTTGGGCTTCAGTAAAACAAATTATTGTCGGTTTTCAAAAAGGTATTCATGAACAAGGTTTGAACCATAAACTCTAAGCTTACTAGATTGGTGTTCTTACCCCTCGACCATTTCAACATGTGGGAAATGGAACAATTAGAATCCCCTCATTATCATAATTTGAACCAGTGCCAATGTGATAGGTGACATAGTTACTAATTTTTGCATAAGAGAATTCAGGAGTAGGAAAGTAAGCGTTTAACTTACAAGAATTTGCTATACGTTGATGATCGGTCGATTACACTTCAGTTTTTGCTGGTTCGATCGTACAAGGCAGAGGCTACATCAATATTATTTTTGTCATTATACTGGCATAACTGAATAAGGTTCCTGAATGTTTCAGTGGTAAACATGCATGTGATATAAATAGAAATTTGATAGATTTTAGTCTTATTTACAAATACACAAACGGTCATTAGACGTCCAATACGACACAAACAAGACATACCTGACTAGTTGTGTTGGCATTTGACATTTCATGAATGTGTTTGTTTCTTAAAATATGGAAGACTTGTGTTGCTACATTTATACAACATAATATGCAAACACGCAAGATGTCAGATGTAAACAAACATGTCCTAACTCAAAACATCAAACATATATATGACATCATAAGTTAATCTTGATTCGAATCGCATGAAAAGTACATCTACATGACTAAACTAGTCAAGTTGCACTTTTATAAATCTACAGCATGACACATGAGAAATAAAACTTTTATATTTATGTTTTTGGTGCTACTTGGGTCCCCGAGGAAAAAGAAATATGTTAAGTAAATTATTTATTTATTTATTTTTTTTTTTTCTCACACATAGATATTTTTTTACCCCACCAACATAAAATCAAAAAACACATAAACACAAAAACACACACACACAAACCCCCCCACAAATTTTTTACCACACCCCCTGGAGGAACCCCGGGAAAAAAAAAAAATAAAACAATTAAAACCCACGGTAAAACCCCCCCCAAAAAAGAACAACACGATTTGTCCCCCAAAGAGGGAAAAAAAAAAATTATGTAATACCATTGGTCCCCATACTGCATACAACTTTTTTTGCAGTTTCCCCCACGCCCACCACCCCAAAAAAAAACCCCCCACAAAAAAAGCTTCCCACTTTTTCCCAAAAAAATTAAAAAAAAAAAACGTGAATTACCGGTATGTTTGTTCAGTATTCAAAGCCAGAGACCTGATCTCATAAACTTCTTACAAATAATGTTTTTAGTCGTCACTCATCTTTCATTATTTTCGAAAGAACACAGTCCAAAATAATCAGACTCAATAATTTCTAACAAAAAAATAACACAGCTTCCAGAATATTGTGAACGCAGCAGAAACCATTTCAAAACAAGAAAATTCGCCACCGCGCATAACTTCGTGGCTTGTGATTTGTGACATTCTCACTCTCCGACCTCTCTCTTTGATCTCCTGTTCTGTTCGCTAAGCTACGTCGTTACTTACCGACACTCCGCATGCCACTAATCTCCCGTAAACCACCCTTCCTTATACAGAGCTCTCCGCCATCGAACCGGCTACCAATCTCACCGAAGACAGGATAAAATTAAATAGCCGTAAATTTTTACCACTGCCGCAGTTCAACTCATGTACAGCTATGAAGCCCCTTTTCCCTCTGCTCCACTTTTGGCTCGCAAGCTCATCAGAGATATCTTTTTGCTTCTGCTGATGCTGCCGGTTCCAGAGCCAGGCTATATCGGGACATACACAATCATGTAAGCTCCACTCCTACGCTTCTTCCACTTCTGAGTTGGAATCGGAAAGGCGACTGTACGGCGCAACAACCCTGCTCCAGTCTTAGCTCGTTTGAACCTGTTGGATGCCAATCGGAGGGTCGGCCGCTCCGGTTGTCAGTGTTATGCCGGTGCTGCTGAATTTATCTCGTTCGACTTGAAAATAAATTGCGGCGATCGCAATATAATTGACACGAAAGGATTTTCTAGCCAAGAAACGGTTTTTGTCGGTCTACCTTCTGGCGGTCTAGTCTATATTTTTCCTATCAAAGGGTTTCGGGTGGGTGTTTGGACAATGACACGGAGAAAAGGTGGATTGGATGTGCTGCTAGAGGTGTTCTAAGATTTGTTATCTGCTGAGTGTCAGTGAACCGTTAATTAACAGCTTGACAGCAACAGCCATTATGCGCAATCGTCCATTCGGGAAGAGGTGACTTTCAATCAATACCACGACGAGTGACAGGTGTCAATCCACTTCAATGTGACGACATGTTCAAACCATGCCAAAATCATGTAAGCGTGGGCGTTGAAAGAGTCAGGTTTGCGTCAAGATAAACACCGTGAAGTAATTACCATAATTCATCCATTTTGGCGCTCATGGCGGGCATGTCGAGCACGTTTCCTTGCTTTGATATATTAACACACGATGCCCAACCGAATGTTTCCATATCACTTTGCCATCACCCTGAGGTCAGGATGACGAAGGCAGTGGGTTCATCTACATAAACACACATTACCTTTGACTGCGAACGTGTGCAGCCCCAGCCACTTGGGTATCGGTGATGTTATTCCAAGCACGCTATAATCAAAGTTGACATGTGCTAATTAGTGCAAATTTTAATCATTTCTCGGTAGCGGCGTGTTCGCGTTCAAGCGAACGTGGCAAAGATGACGCGTAACGGATGATTATTCACAACAGCAGCGTCTTATGCGGCTTTGCCTATAACACTGGGAGTGTTTCAAGGGCATATCGTACATGAGTTCGTAATTAGATTATCTGAATGGCCAAAGTAAGGGACTACTCGGGATTAAAATCAATCAATCGGTTATAAGCTTGATGTTCAACTGGTACTAGGTGGGGTGAAAAGTAACCTCCTTGACCGCCAAAATACGATGCTACTGCAAAAAACCTATAGGGGGCCTTGTAGTCCGTTTATATTTAGGGATACACGCCAAATTTCAGTGCGATACTGCCCTTACACGGAAACAAACCCGTTCCCAAGGATGATCAAAACGACTGATGATATCATGAGTTTAGTGTATTTTCATTTTATGAAAATACACCATGATTAATGCTCCCGTAATGAACCCGAGGCGTTACAGTCTAACAGTGGAGACCGTTGCAAAGCCACCAGAGAGGTTTTGGCTATATTTGTCCAGGATTGCTGCTCATGTTACGGAGGAGGATATCGGTGAACTTGTGAAAAATTGCCTACAAACACAGCAGTACATCGAAGTAAAGAAAAAACAAAAAAAAAAAAAATATTTCTTCCAACAAAAAGAAAAAAAAAAAAAGTTAAATACTTTAGTATAGGAAAATAAAAACCAAACCGAAGAGGAACCGGGAAAATTGACATATATCGAGGGACCCCCCCTTAACCCCCCCCCACCCCCAACCCACCCCGACAAAACCAACAACAACACCACCACCACCACCACCACAATATGCCGTCTTCATCAGCCATTAACAGAGAACAGAGCATCAACCGAGACGCACCCCAAAAACCTCCTTGAAACCCCCTCCCCCCCACACCCCCCCTTTTTCCCCCCGCGCCCCCCCCCCTCCCGGCCCCCCAGTTAAAAAACCGGAAGGGGTCTTCCAAAAAGCATGCAAAAGCAAGAACGATTTGAATTTCAATGTTTAAGAACATAAAGACTGGGCTCGGAAAAAATGAGACACACAAAACTGATCACCAAAAATTAATTTTAAATCGGATACTTCTCAAATTTTTAAGGGATTAAATAACTATATATTAGCTATGTTTTGGCATAACTTATTTATTGAATTTCTTCCCCCAAGCTGAATGCTCGTACATTTCTCTTAACACTGCTCTGGAGATCTTGGGCGAGGCTTTGTCCATCTTCCTTACACAATTTCTCAAAGCTTTATCGGTTTTGAATGTTTTTCCGCTTTTCTTCAACTTCTTCTTTGTTATCGCCCAAAACTTTTCGATCGGACGAAGTTCTGGTGTATTTGGCGGGTTCGTCTCCTTCGGGACCACATTAACGACCTTCGCTTCGTACCAATCCATTACAGGCTTGGCGTAATGGCACGAAGCGAGATCCGGCCAGAACAGCGTGGGACCACGGTAAGAGCGGAGGAAGGGCAGCAAGCGCTTCTGCAAGCATTCCTCTCGATAAATCCGCCCGTTTATGGTGCCGGCTGTAACGAACGGCTTGCTGTACCGTCCTCACTCGCAGATTGCCTGCCACAACAGGTACTTCTTCGCAAATTTGTCCATCTTTCTCTCCCGAAACTTTTTCCGGAACCTCCATGCGGGACGAACCGACAAAAAACTCGAGGCCGGGGATTTGTTTGGTGTCCGCCTTGATATATGTCTCGTCGTCCATGACGAGACAGCCTGGCTTGACCAGCCACTCACGGTACAGCTTCCGCGCACGCAATTTGGCCACCGTGTTTTGCTTGTCAGTCCGGCTTGGCGCCTTCCTGACCTTAAAAACACGTAGCCCAGCCCGCTTCATGGTCTGCTGAACGAACCACTTCAAAGAATTGACCGTTTTGGCCACGTCTCGAGTGGAAAGGTTTGGGTTATTTTTAAAGTACTGCTTTATCTTCCGCGCCTTCTCTGGGTATTCCGTTTTCAGTTTACGGCCGCTTCCAGCGCTCGATGGTTTTTGTCTCCTGGAACATCTTCACAACGCGGGACACGGTGGAATGGTGGATTCCAAGCCTTTTGCCGATCCATCTGTGCGCCTGACCAGGATTATCGATCACCGCGCCCAAGATTTACTGGCGTAGCTCTTCTTGTTTCGAATGCACCTTGAAAACTACATGACAACGACGCGATAAAATGTTGCACTCATAAACATAACACTCTAAACTAGTATTACCCAACATTTCATTAATTTTTACCCACGCAAAAAAGTTATCCGGATTATTGGAGAGAAAACCCACCACACAAAAACAGTAAACCCTTGATGCCGTATTAAAAGTATGTAGTTTGCAGAGGGGAGCGACCCCAATAATTCTATTTAGGGATTTCAATCAACCTCGTCTTTTATGGCAATCAAACAACAGCTACGCTTCAGTCACAGATTTCTACAGCTACTCAGACTCTTCTCGACCAAATCTCATTCACGGACTACGGCAACGAAACCTAATTCACAACAGCAATGATTGCATATTAGACCTAATCTTCAGCAACGACTCAAACATGACCAATAGATTTGCAACGCTAGCGACAGAACAGGTGGTCCCCCTCAATCGCTATCATCCAGCTCTAGAGTTCTCTGTGGCATTACCATCACCAGTTTTATATCACGAAGAAGTAGATCTCTTGGGCCGTGACCTCCGTCGTGGCGATTTTGAAACGATGGACGCTCTACTTTCGCAGATTGATTGGTCCACAGTTTATGAGAGCGTGAATGTGGATGCTGCAATTAGTTCATTCAACAGCATCCTTCTTAACTGTATCATCCAAACAGTTCCGTTGAACAGACCGTCAAGGAAACCGGCATGGTCCAACCCACATCTCGGTATTCTGCGTCGTCGACGTTTCAGGTTGCTGCAGCAGTACTGTGCCCAAAGGTACCCGTTCTCAAAACGACAATTTGATGAGGCAAGTCGTATCTACCGTGGATACAACCGTTTTCTGTACAAACGCTACGTGAGAAGAAAGCAAGAGGATCTTCGTCGTAACCCAAAGCGATTCTGGAGTTTTGTCAATTCGAAGCGAAAGGAGACTGGACTTCCCTCATCGATGCACCTTGGTGAGGTCAACGTGAGCAGTGCAGCAGTTTTCCAAAGTGTTCGTGAGCCATGTTCCAACCGCCGAGGAAATTGACGCTGCCAATCATAGTGTACCTCGAGATGTGATTGATCTTGATGCCTTTCAAGTTGATGAGCAAATGGTGGAGTTTGCGTTACAGAAGCTTAAGGCATCCTATTGTCCTGGTCTCGATGGAATCCCAGCCTGCATCTTCCAAAAATGTGGTGCTTCGTTGATTGCACCACTCGTAGCTGTTTTCAACCAATCGCTTCAACAGCAACAGTTTCCAGTTGTTGGGAAGAGGTCCCATATGCGGCCTGTTCTTAAGAAGGGTGACAAGACGGACTACCTTGGAATAACTTCCCTTTCAGCGGGTTCATAATGCTTGGAAACCATCGTATACAAAGTGATGTTCGGTTCGTGCAGCGCTTACATTAGTGAAAAACAGCATGGTTTCTTCCCAAAGCGATCGGTGGACAGTAATTTATTTGATTTTGCATCGACCTGCATCAGTGCTATGGACAACGGTGCGCAAGTAGATATCAAGGCTGCCTTCGACACTGTGAACCATGATGTTCTTCTAGCCAAACTACTTCGATTGGGTGTTTCGGAAAGGATGTGTAATTGGCTACGTTCGTACCTTGGCAATAGAAGCCTCTGTTGTGTGAAGAAAGGATCAGTAGAATCTCTGTCTTTCGCTCCAGCATCCGGTGTGCTACAGGGAAGCAATTTAGGTCCACTGCTGTTCTCTTTATTTTTGAACGATGTGACTATTCTGATTGCAAATGGAGGTTTACTTATCTATGCCGATGATCTGAAGATTTTCCTCGTCATTCGTAACGAAGTGGATTGCATAGAACTGCAGGAACTTCTAAACTGCTTTGTGCGGTGGTGTTGCATGAACTACCTCCAAATAAGCGTCTCCAAGTGCTGTATCATTTCCTACTGCCGGCGAAAATCCCCAATTCTGTAGGATGTGGCGTGACCCATTAAACTTGCCGTACAAGCAACGCTGTGCATTGCTGGGAATTGAACCACTGAATGTTCGTCGCAAAATTAACCGAGCGGTTTAAGGAGGTAAATTAATCAAAGGTGAAGTTGACTGTCCCGCTCTGATCGAGCGTGTTCGTTTTTGCGCCCCGGAACGTCTTTTGCGGTCAAGAGAATTGTTACAGATATCACCAAGGAATACTGACTATGCAGCAAATGATCCTATAAATTCTATATGTAGACTATTTGTAGAAGCATATAACGTTTTTGATTTTATTTACACGACTGAGACATTTAGACAACGCTTGTAAACACGGAAGAAAAATCCGTGCCCAGATCCGTGAACTGCAGTAAAATACACCGTGAACGGAATCACGTAATCATGAACTAAATAACGTTAAAAGGGAAAAATCCTGGAAACGTGAACTAGTTCACGGTCCGTTTTCATTTTCGGGGACGCTTTTTTTCTGTCTAATTTGCGTATTTTTAACGGCAAAGGGTAAATGCACCCTTCTTTTTGGGGAAATGCTCCTTAAACTTTGGAAAAATGCTCCTTAGATGCGTTTGCCCGGTATAATACAATCGGAGGTATAAACCTTTTGGTTAGCGCTTGCCGGGTGTTTTGACGGGTCTTCAGTTTCTTCAAGATTGTATAGTTTTGAAGGGTTTTAAGTTTCTGAATTTAAGAGTCGTCAAAACAAAATTAAGACCCGTCAAAACAAAATTAAGACTCGTCAAAATGAAATCAAGACTCATCCAAATGAAATTTAAACCCGTCAAAACTACCTCAAAGATTGCGGAGCGAAGCTCCGCTATACAATCTTGAAGAAACTTAAGACCCGTCAAAACAACCGGCAAGCGCTAACCAGAAGGTAAATACCTCCGATTGCATTATACCGGGCAAACGCATCTAAGGAGCATTTTTCCAAAGTTTAAGGAGCATTTCCCCAAAAAGAAGGGTACATTTACCCTGCTGCCATTTTTAACTAATTAATTTAAATTAATTTCATTAAGACCTCGTCAGATGACAGCAATCAAAATAAATAAATAGATAAATTGTACTGCTGAGAGAAACTATGAATCAGAATCATGATATCATGAGTCACTGCTCACAAATCATGATTTGAGTTCTGAAAACATGACCTTGGCTCATGATAGTGGATACCGCAAAGTTGATGATTCGGGATTTTTTCTAGGACCATGATTCCAAATCATGATTTTTGAGATTATGAATCATAAAATCGGGTTTGAAAAATTGAAATAAAATGTTGTACATGATACTAATTTTTGGATCTCCATTAGAGATAAATTTATTTGTTTAATTTCAACAAAATTTTAACATGTTTCAATTATAGACACATTGTAGCAAGTCCCGTGTACTCCTTGGAAATTCAAACTACAGACATGGGATTTTAAAAGAATAAGTCTGTATGAACATTCATAGCAGTTTGCAGTCCAGAGTATGCAGCACATTCAGCACATAAGGAGTGTATCGAATATAAGCTATCCACATACATTTGCGTTGTACGCATGTATTTGTGATGGATTGTTATGCTCTGAACACTGCATGCTGTGCGTTTGACTGTCAGCTTTCTTTTGTTTTACTTGTTTGTGCGGTTCAAATTCTGCGTTTTCAAAATGTCGCGTATTGAAAAGGAAGTGAAAATTAAGGTTCTGGACACATGGCTAAGTGAGAAGGGTATTACTATGCGAAAATTGGCGAAGCGTTTTGGAATTCATCATGCGAGTGTTAAAACCATCATTTATAAGTTTATGGAACCCTATTCTTTGGATGAGCTACCAGGAAGAGGCAGAAAAACCGGTTCGCTTTCAAGCGGGAAACTGGGACAGAAAGTGGTATCTCTAATCATGAAGAACCGTCCAATGTCAATACGTGATTTGGCCAAAATAGCGGGAACGAGTGTGGGAATGATCCAGCGTATCAAGAGGCGAAACCACCTGAAGACCTACAAGAAGCAGAAAATCTCGAAACAAAGTGCAGAACAGAAGAAGCGAGCAGCAACAAGGGCCCGCAAATTGTATTCGCGTCTTTTTGCAGCGTCCGGATGCATGCGTTTTGATGGACGATGAGACCTATGTAAAGGAGGACTCAAAAACCCTTCGGAGTCCACAATACTTTACTGCCGTCGTTGGGGAGGATGTGAGCGATGCGGACAGGTCGATTCAAGTGGAGAAATTCGGTCGAAAGGTACTGGTATGGCAAGCAATATGTTCCTGTGGTTTGAAGTCAACCATTTTTTACCATACCGGAACTATACATTGCGGAAATCTATCGATCTGAGTGTCTCCAGAAGAGATGGTTGCCTTTATATAAGAAGCATAGTACACCTCCACTGTTTTTGTAGGATTTAGCGTCGGCTCACTATGCCAAAACCACTCTCAATTGGCTTGCGGAAAAGGGTATAGATTTCGTTGAGAAAAATATCAATCCACCAAATTGCCCTCAGCTTCGACCCATCGACTGTTACAGGGCAATCGTGAAGAGGGTCTTCAAGAAGACTGGTAAGGCAGCTGGGAACATGCAGGAGTTCAAAAACATTTGGGCTCAAGCGTCCAAAAAATGCGATGCAACACTTGTTCGGAACTTGATGAAGAGCATTCGATCCAAAGTTCGAAAATTCGTGAAGGAATATCTTAAATTTCATCCGGTCTTCATTATGTTCAAGTTTAACCTCGTACAATAAAGGATCAATTTTTTTTGTATGACATAATATTCAATATATGTATTATGGAATAGTGCAATGAAATATACAAGAATATTTAACTCAAATATGTCATAGATATGTCATGATGAAATAATTAAAATAGTGATAATAATATGCAATAAAAAAGATAATAATATGCAGCTTGGTGCTTTTTTACAGCTCAATCAGTGGCAGATGAATGTAATTCTGGAATGTGAAGGTCATATTGCAATTAAACAAAACATAAAACATTTAATTATACATAAAATTATAAAAAATATGTATGTATTTATGACATATGTATGTATAATCAGCGGAACGAAGAGCATTTATAAATTTTGAAATTAGTATCCAATAATGTAAATCAATAGAAAAATACCTTATGGTACAATCATAATAAAATATCTATATAACCTGGAATCACCCTGCCTTGTAACCTAGAAGCAGATAAAATTTCATAATTATTATTATTATTTTTCCAACCAATATAATAATGAAATGAAATAAGAATTAGAAGCAGCTATATGATAGATGTATACTGAAATGTAATGGCTAATATTATCGATGACATGAATGGTTGTAAATAATATAATGTAAGGAAATAACTGAAACAATGCTAAAAAAAAAAAAAAAAAAAAAAAAAAAAAAAAAAAAAAAAAAAAAAAAAAAAAAAAAAAAAAAAAAAAAAAAAAAAAAAAAAAAAAAAAAAAAAAAAAAAAAAAAAAAAAAAAAAAAAAAAAAAATAATAAAATGCAGCCATTTGCCTCTTCGGCAGCGGTGTTAGTTGCTTTAAACTCTGAAATAACGGAAATTTCCAATGTGACATAATGAAACATAGTTGATCTCCTGGCAGCCGTTTTGCTAGAAAATGTAAGCAAACAATAAGGCGAAATAAATTCCCTATGAATATGATTATTGCCTAAAAACGGAAGCTTAATAAATCTAAAATAAAAAGAAATAAAAATAAAAACAAGAGGAAATTTGATTTATCCGCTAACTTTTGTTTCCCACTGGGCCCATAAATGATTCTTTATGCCTGTCTAATAGAAGATGTACGATCAATGTTAAAAAAAAAATGATTAATTGTCTTATGATAAAAGAAGGGAAAAAATTGCATTAAAAACCATCGTATCTTTTCATATACATAGCGTGAGTTAGGTTGGCTTAGACTCATAACGATGCATAAATGCGAAGCTGAAAATAGCATTAAAAATATTGTGAAGGTTTTGTGACACAGGTGGGTTGACAGTCCCGGAAGCTATGAAAATGCTGCTTTTCAGGCCACAGGTACAGATGGCTTGCCAAACCAGATATTTCTTTGCGAACTTTGACAGTTTCGTGTGCTTGAAAATATCTGCTACCTTTCCCTTCCTTTTGCCGTATAAAACTCCTGTCCCGGAAGCTGCTTGTAGTCGGCTTTGACGTAGGTTTCGTCGTCCATTACCACGCAGTCAAACTTCGTCAGCATCGTCGTGTACAGCCTCCGGGATCGCGCTTTGGCCGTCGTATTTTGTTTATCATCGCGATTTGGAGTCACTACCTTCTTGTAAGTCGATAGTCCGGCTCGTTTTTTGGCTCGATGCACGGTTGTAGACGATACACCCAGCTTATTTGCGGCATCTCGGAGAGATAGGTTAGGGTTTCGCTTGAAACTACCGGCAACTCTCTTTGTCGTCTCAGCGGCTTCCGGTTTTCGATTTCCCCCCGATCCAGACTTCCTGGCTGTCGACAAACGTTCCCCAAACACTTTAATTACATTTGTAACGGTTGCTTTGGCAACTTTTAGCGATTTTGCCAACTTTGCGTGCGAGTAGCTCGGATTTTCGCGATGCGCGAGCAAAATTTTGATATGCTGCTCTTCTTGCTTGGACGGCATTTTGACAACTGAAGAGTGAATTCCAAAATAAAAATAGAAGCAACATTCTACACACACACACACCTTCAAAATGAGGGGTGTTCAGGTTTTTTAAATGCAAAATTGAAAGAAATACGTCAAGTTGATATTGACCAAAACGAGGTGAGATGGAAACCAAGGTATTGCAATTCTTACATGGGTTTGTGTCCTAGCTCAAAGTACACAAAGTACACGGTTGGGAAAATGGTGTTTACCATATTTTAATATGGTGTCATGAGTCATAAACATCATTTTGGTCTTATGAATGATTTTGGTATAGACTGCTTTTTCTGTTCGGCAGTGATGATCGCTTGAATTTCAGGGAAGCTCTTTCCAAAGCTTTGACAAAGCTCTTTGCTTAAATTCTGGAAAGTTTTCTCGTGTACTTTTGGCAAGTTTCCAGATTTTCTTGTAAATACACATCTAACAACCCAACCTCACCTTCTGTCAACTGTGACAAGTTTTTTCTTGAACTTAGTTACTGTTTAAACTTCTGATGCATCCTATCCTGAACTGTGAGGATTTTTTTCCAAAAGTGTGGGAAAGTTCACTCCAGAATTTCTTGAAAAATCTTCTTAAATTTGTTAAAAGTTTGTTCCTGAACTTCTGAAAAGTCCTCTTCGGAATTTCAGGGAAGTTTTCATCTGAACTTTGGGGAAGTTTTTTGAATTTTTGAGAAATTCCTGCTAGGAAGGACTACTAAGAAGCACCTCCTTTACTTCTAGAAAGTTTCTTTTTGTTTTTCTAAGAAGTATCTACCTGAAATTCTAGGAATTCCTGAATTTCGAAAAAGTTTCATTCTGAACCCCTGGAATGTTCGATTCTGAACTTCTGGAAAGTCTAGCACTTCTGAGTATTTCCAACTAGATTTTGGGAAAATTCCTTCCGAACTTCTGGAAAGTCAGTCTAGAAGTTCAGAGAAGTTTTCTGAAATTTTTAAGAAATTCCTTCTTGAACTTATAGGTAGTGCCCTCTCTGGTCAGTTTTTTCCTGAAATTCTGGGAAGTTTTTTCCTGCGCTTATTCTATTTAAACATCTGATAAATCCCATTCTGAACTCCGAAGAAAGTTTCACCGAAACTTTGGGAAAGTGCCCTTAAAAGTTTTTAGGAAAAATCCCTTAAATTTGTTGGAAGTTTCTTCCTGAACTTTTGGGAAGTTTTCTCCTGAACTTCGGGGAAGTTTGTTCCTGAACTTCTGAGAAAATCTTGCTCTAACTACTAGGAAGTACCCATTATTCTTCTTGAACATTTCTTTCTGTTTCTGAGGAGGTTTCTTCATGGACTTTGAAAAATCCTCATTCTGAAATTCTAGAATGTTCTCTTCTGAACCTCGTGAAAGCTGTTTAGCATTTCTGGGAAGTTCCAACTAAACTTTTGGGAAATTTCTTCTGGAACTTCTGAGAAGTCCTTTCCTAAACTTCAGAGAAGTTCTCTCCTGAATTTTTAGGACGATAGGACGTTCTGAGCTTAGTGGAAGTATGATTCTGAATTTTTGAGAAAGTTTAACTTCGGAAAAAAAAAATTCCTGAACTTCTGGAAAGTCCATCTTAAATTTCTGGAAAAACTTCAAAACCTCGGGAATGTTTCAAAATTTTAAGTAGTCATTTTCCCTAAATTTCTTCCTGAAGCTCTTAGAAGTCCTCTCCTCATTTTCTGGGAAGTTCTCTCCTCAACTTCTGGAAAATATAATCCTAAATTTGGTTTGGTCGTGAATTTTTTGGTATATTCCTGCTTGAACTACTCAAGAAATTTTCATTCTATACTTCAAGAAATCTAGGACTAATTTCATGAACCACTTAACTCGGCGGTCAATTTGCTAATCCCAAGTGCGAATGTACTGAAATAATGCGTTTAGAAGTACTTTGGAAAAAAAAATCCGAGTTCTAAAATTAATTTCAAAAGCTCATCACATTTACTATTGTTCTGAATCTCCCCCGTTTAATT
This sequence comes from Aedes koreicus, assembly GCA_024533555.2. Classification (NCBI taxonomy): domain Eukaryota; kingdom Metazoa; phylum Arthropoda; class Insecta; order Diptera; family Culicidae; genus Aedes; species Aedes koreicus. Next base: position 20,264 of record JAHHFK020001638.1, on the reverse strand, counting down.
GCTCCCTTGAAGATGCTTGTTTATCTTCTTTCGTTATTCACGCTCGTTCTGAAAAGCAACATACCGTGTTTGTTTCGGATTTTCAACGGATCTGTCCATGAACCAATTTGCCGTTCAATGCATTTACTGAAGGCAAAATGGTTTTACAACTGACCATAATAAGATCATATCAATGAGTCGTAAAATGGCATTTTAATACAGCATTTTACAAGTTCATAAAGTCGAAATAAAACCTTTGATAGGAGTAAAAGGGATTTGAGAAACAAGGTTTTAAGATTGTTGTAAACAAGCTGTGTAGGTTTTCATAAAGCTGACTAAAATATGAAACCTATTGGCACCTATTGGTGCCATAATAAAACCAAATTGATTTCTAGTGGCTTTTATAAAACCTTAATAAAACTTAATAAAGCAGGATGGTGATAGCAATGTTACTTGGGATAACACCCTTTTAAATAATGCACAAAATGAAAGACGTGAAGACCAGCCAATCGCTGCTTCTCTTTTGTCGTACTAATGCATGATCGTTTTGCTGCTGTGTTGGGCGTTAAAAATATATTCATCCCTAAATAAAAATTAAAGCGCTGTCGAGAGTTATAACTTCATACTCAATAATCAAGTATCTTCTCACAAGTCCTCATGGCCTAGTGAAATCAACCACGGTATCAGTAACAACTCCGGGAAGACCGTAGAGTAGGTGAAGACTCTACGGGGCTGAGCTGCAAGCAACCCGGCGGGTCCATGGGTCGCGAATGGTGGGGTTCCAGATATGATGGACAGCTACTGAATACACAAATATCCGGAAGCAGCCCTGACAAAAGCGAGCCACCCCGCTTTTTAAAAATAAGGGTAAAAGTCCAAGCCTTCATCCATTTGAGAGTCTGTTCTCCATGTTAGGGGCGGCTCAAAACAGCGTCTGTTCTCCAGGAGCGGCTGAGTCACCGTCTTGTTAGTGCGCCCAGGACTCTAAATACAAAAGCCAAAAAACCTGGTGGTGCTTGGGACTGTTAAACAGCAGCATCAAGATAGTCTTCCTGCGAGATAGTGGGGTTGGTTGTGGGCCTTGCGAGCCGACAGCATTAAAAAATAATTGCAACGAATAATACACAAGGAAGAAATTCGAACCGGAACAATCGGCATGGACCTAGGCTACGAAAACGGACTAACGATTGGAAACTCGGGACGTGGAACTGCCGGTCTCTCAATTTCCTTGGAAGTATTCGCGTGCTTCCGGACAAATTGAAGAACCGCAAGTTCGACATCGTTGCGCTGCAAGAGGTGTGCTGGAAGGGATCCACGGTGCGTACGTTTCAGGATGGTCATACCATCTACCAGAGCTGCGACAATACACACGAGCTGGGAACAGCTTTCATCGTCATGGGTGAGATGCAGAAGCGGGTGATCGGATGGTGGCCGATCAACCCCCAAATGTGCTGGTTGAGGATCGAGGGCCGGTATTTCAACATCAGCATCATTAATGTGCATAGCCCTCACCTCGGAAGTACCGATGACGACAAAGATGAATTCTACGCGCAGCTGAAGCGTGAATACGACCGCTGCCCAAACCATGCTATCAAAATCATCATCGGGGATTTCAACGCTCACGTTGGTCAGGAGGAGGAGTTTAAACCAGTGATTGGAAAGTCCAGCGCACACCAGCTGACCAACGAAAACGGCCTTCGACTTATCGACTTCACCGGCTCCAAAAACATGGCCGTACGTAGTACCTTCTTCCAGCATAGCCTCCCACATCGCTACACCTGGAGGTCACCGAGTCAAACGGAATCACAAATCGACCACGTTTTGATAGATGCCCGGCACCGACGTCAGAACCTACCGAGGCGCTAACATCGACTCGGACCACTACCTAGTGATGGTTAAGATGCGCCCAAAACTCTCCGTAGTGAACAACTTTCGGTACCGGCGCCCGCCATAGTACAATCTCGCGCGACTGAAGCAACCCGACGTCGCCGCAAGCTACGCGCCATCGCTCGAAACTGCGCTGCCGGAAGAGGGCCAGCTCGACGAAACTCCTCTCGAGGACTGATGGAACACCGTGAAAACAGCTATCAGCAGCGTGGAGGAGAACGTCTTAGGTTATGTGGAACGAAGCCGACAGAACGAGTGGTTCGACGAGGAATGTCAGCAGGTGTTGAATGAGAAGAACGCAGCGCGGGCACTTATGCTGCGTCAAGTTACCCGTCATAGTGTGGAACGATACAGACAGAAGCGGCGACAGCAGACCCAACTCTTCCAGGAGAAAAAGCGCCCCCAGGAGGAGGAGGAGTGTGAGGAAGAATAACAGCTGCACCGCTCACATGAAACGCAAAAGTTCTACCAGAAACTCAACGCATCCTGCAGAGACTTCGTGCCGCGAGCCGAAATGTGTCGGGATAAGGATGGGAGAATTGACGGACGATCTAGGTGACCGAAAGGTGGAAGCAGCACTTCGATGAACATCTGAATGGAGTACAAGAAGAGGACCAAGACAGCTATGTAAGAGACGAAGATGTGCCACCCCGACGATAGGTGAAGTTAAGGATGCCATCAAGCAGCTGAAGAACAAAAAATCGGTTGGAAGGGATGGATTCGGAGCAGAACTTATCAAGATGGACCCGGACAAGTTGGCAAATTGCCTGCATCGACTGATAGTCAGGATTTGGGATACCGAACAGCTACCGGAGGAGTGGAAGGATGGGGTTATTTGCCCAATCTATAAGAAAGGCGACAAGCTGGAGTGTGAAAACTATCGTGCGATCACTGTCCTTAATGCCGCCTATAAAGTATTATCACAAATCATCTTCCAGTGACTGTCGCCACTAGCAAATAGATTTGTGGGAAGTTATCAGGCCGGCTTCATCGAAGGACGGTCTACAACGGACCAAATCTTCACTTTGCGGCAGATCCTCCAAAAGTGCCGTGAATATCGAGTCCCAACGCATCATCTATTCATCGGCTTCAAAGCCGCATATGATACCATTAACCAAAATGAGCTATGGAAGATCATGGACGAGAACAGCTTCCCGGGGAAGGTGACCCGACTTATCAAGGCTACGATGGATGGGAGCCAGTGCTGTGTGAGGATATCGGGTGGATTATTGGGTTCATTCGAATCCCGCAGGGGGCTTCGTCAAAGTGGTGGTCTCTCTTGCCTCCTGTTCAACATTGCTCTTGAAGGTGTTATGCGACGAGCGGCGTTTAACATGCGAGGTACGATTTTCAACAGATCCGGTCAATTTATCTGCTTTGCCGATGACGTGAATATTGTCGGCAGAACATTTGAGGCGGTGGCAGAGCAGTCACCGGACTAAAGCGCGAAGCAGAGAAGATTGGGTTGAAGCTAAATACGTCCAAAACGAAGTACATGCTGGCAGGCGGAACCGAGCACGACAGGACCCGACTGGGCAGCAGTGTAACGATCGACGGCGGTGAGTTCGAGGTAGTCGATGAATTTGTCTATTTCAACTCCCTGGTTACTGCGGACAACGATAACAGCCGTGAGATCCGGAGGCGGATTATCAGTGGAAGTCGTGCCTACTATGGGCTCCACAAGCAACTATGGTTTAACAGACTTAGCTCCCGTACGAAGTGCATCCTGTACAAAACGCTAATAAAACCAGTTGTTCTCTACGGGCATGAGACGTGGACAATGCTTGAAGAAGACCTGCGAGCACTCGGAGTTTTTGAGCGACGGGTGTTAAGCACCATCTTTGGTGGAGTACAGCCGGACGGACTATGGAGACGAAGGATGAACCATGAACTCGCGCAACTCGCCGGCGAATCCAGTATTCATAAGGTGGCAAAAGCTGGAAGGATACGCTGGGCAGGACATGTTGCGAGAATGCCGGGCAACTATCCTGCAAAAATGGTGTTCGATGGGAATCCAGTTGGTACAAGACGACGTGGGGCGCAACGAGCAAGATGGTCAGACCAGGTGGAGCAAGACCTAGGGGGTACAAGGTGCCCAAGGGATTGGAGCAGCCACGAATCAGGCATTATGGAGGGATATTGTGTATCAGGCTTTGTTATAGTATTGTGACGTTAGGCCATGTAAATAAATAATAATTAGTAACAGCTCTTTCTAAAAATCCAGGATCGAATCCCATGTCAGAAACATTAAAAAAACGCTGCACAACTCCACGTGGTCATAGAGTCGGACATCGTCCTGTAGATGGGCAACATCCAGTCCAAAATCGTTCGACTAAAAGAGGTAAATTAAAATTCTTTTTACATTTTCTAAGAACAATAATTGTTGTGTGCAGCCTCGCGTCGCGTCTTTCGAGCGCAAACTGGGTGAGAGGTCAATTTTAGAGGTTACTGGATGTGATCTGGAGACTCGTCTATTAAAAGTAAGCCCATAGCAAATCCCACACATAACTGAAAACATGATTTCACCGATCGACGAGAGCCCCCGCACAGCTACTAGTTAAAAAGCCAAAAAGATACACGGAGCTGACATCTTAATCTTGTCCTAACGCACAATCATGCAATCATCATGCAACCAAAACTAATCGTGGCAAACAGAGACTCATAAACGCGGCAAAACACGTCAACTTAGGAGCGCGGTCTACTTTGATCCCTAAATCAAAAATTTCGTATTAAAAGTCCATGACAAACTTTCTTAAAGTGTACATTTTTTATAATAACATAGGACGCCTCCTATTAAAGTAAAAAAAGATCAGTCAACATTACCGACACACCGACAACTGCAGAACTGTCAAGCGACGATGAGGCAAGCAAACCCACAATCACCGAAAGTAAACAGCGACTGGCTTGGTCTACGTAAATAGTTCTTCACCATCGCAAACGTTGCATCGCCGACTGTCCGAACCAAAATGTGTGCTCTTGATGCGGCACAGCGTCGTCCCCCAGCCCCCCACAACTCGACATCCATGAACGGCCGGCAGCCAACTTTTCCAATTTTTTGCTCATCCCCCGCGAAGCTGAAAATGAAACAAACGAAAAATTGCATCGTAGGTACGCAATGAATTGGAAAGTTGGCTTCGTTGATTTCCATGTTTGTTCGTGGAATTTGTTCCCTTCGGTGTCTCCACTTCAGGAGCCATTAAATCGTGGAGGCGCTTGGTTGATTGTGATGAATTCAGATTCAAGCCAGAGTTTATTCAACTCGGCTCTTTCCCTCCTGGATTCCTTTGATGAGCCTGTCAACCCCGTTGCGAGTGCGTGGAGTATTTCAAAGTTTAACATGTTTTTGCTTCCACCATAAATAGAAGGGAACTTTGAATCGAACGTGCCTGTGGTGTGGTGTGAAAGTGCTCCGCCCGGATTGGTTTGATGCAGGTGACACCGCCCTCATCCTCGCCCTCAACTCGTGTGAACGTTGTTGCTTTGTAATTAATTCCGTTTTCCAGCGCTGAAGCAATTCCGAGCTCCATTGAAAACCTAAGCCGAATCGTGAACATATATCCAATTCACGTTGCCACGCTTTTATCCAGGGATTGGAACTTGGCTGGAAAAATGGATAAATGAAAACTTCAGCGCCCTTCCGCTTCCTCCGCGCCGCCACCATTCGATGATGATCCGTTTTCCTAGTTGCGGTTCACAATTTCCATTCAACTAGAAATGGATCGAGCGAACGATAGGGATGCATGCGGACCTTTCGGTGAAATGGGCGCAGAGTCGAGTTTTGGGAATTTCGTGCCACAACGTGCTCGGAGATTGATTGTAGAATGTGACCGTTGTCGTCGTCGTCGTCGTCGTCGGGGGCGGCGTCGTTGTCGAAGGGGCGAACCCAATCAAGGCAGCAGAGGGCCGTCTCTAATCTCGATCGTACGTGTCATAGTCACCTCAATTTCAAACCGACTGCACTGCAAAACCCAATCGTGTGAGTGAGTGTGTTGTGCGGCAGTGTCACCAGTACTCGTGAGTGGATGATGCTTTGCCGTTGGATTTGGGAGGTAGCTTCTTTTTTTTTTTTTGCTCGGTTGGAAAAAAGAGCGATCCAGCAGTTGCATCGGTAGGGACGGCTTTTGGCAGTTTGAGTTGATTGCTCGGAATGTGCGATGGGTGTACGAATTTCGTAGCAGGAGATTTTCGAGCAGATGCAGCTCATATTGAAATTTGTACGGCACTGAGATTACCATCCTGCGGTCAGTTTATAAAAATTGCAAGGAATGAAGTGTATCTGACTTGGCAAGTAACGATCAGAATGTTTGAAGGGTTTGCTTTTGTTTTGTCTAAGTTTGATGGCGTTTAAATTCACAACTTTTTCAGTCTAGAGAACGTGTTTATTTTGAAATAATTTTTATTTTTATTCAAAAAATTAACCATTTATCTATGAGTGTGTCAGCTAAGTTAATAGACGCAAATTTGACCTTCTGACTCGCAATTTGACTTTAAAACAACTAGATACTATTTTTTATATATCTATTTCACCATCCTCGCCAATGACGTAGTTAAACGGAATATATTAAAATCAATTATTCAGCTTCATTTTCTCCTTTTTAAAATCTTTTTGGTTATTTTAAAATCAAAATGAATGCAAACACCGTTAAAAGCTTTTCAGCACGAAAAAAAAAGGGTTATTCTGTCCGTAATTATTCCTATGTAGAGGAATTGCTAGGAATGGTGAAGAAAGGAATCGTCAAGGTGGGACGTTAAATGCAATCTCGGCAAGAAGAGTACACACTTAAAAAATATTCACGGGCTCGGTTAAACATTTAGCTGAATTCACTCGGCAAAAAATCGAACGATGCCGAGTCTCAGCATCACTTGAAACTGAAATATCGGGTAACTTCATAACTAAACCGATTCTCGGCAACACTAGTAGGCGAGCACAAACGTTATCCAAACTTCAACCGACCTCAGTTTTTTTCAGCTGTTTGTCTTCTAAATATATTCATCCTTTGAAATTGTTGAATTTTATTGAGTTGCGCTTCTTTCAAAGGGTTTTGAATCCACTAGAAGCACACACGTTGTTTTGTTTTGTTGTTTAATCCCTTTGTTCATTCAAATTTAACCGACCTCAGCTTCCTATCATGCCGAAATATCGGTTTAGCAGTGTTGTAAGCCGAGGCTCGGCTTTTTATCTGTCAACCGCCATTCGCCATTTTGTTTTTATTCGCAAGAGGAATAAGTCGTATGTTGCTTGTGGAGCGGTGAAAAAACGGTGAATAAACGGTGAAAATGAAGCAACTTCTCGATCAAATGCAGCAGGAAGAAGTAAGACAGCACGATATTTTTAGTAAGTAAAAATTAATTTACTTATCTGTTCTATTTTAACTTGAAAAGTCGAGCATAATATGTTTCTTCTGTCGAGAAGAAGTTGGGGGCTATGTGGAAGAGCTGCAGCGGCATTTTAATAACCACATCCAGAATCAAAAACGCTAAAATGCAATGCTGATGAATCTGTTTACCCTGCTGAATTGCAATTGTGGAACAGATGAAAGAAGAAACTGTCTCTCTTGACGAAATTAAAAGATGCGTTTCACTGGGAATGTGCCGGTTGACGGCGGATGTGTCACTACCGCAAACCAAAATCGCAAAAAATGATCAGACTTTGCGAAACCCTCGTTCAAACGCTTGGTGAATATTACGAAGGGAACACAAAGTCCTTTCTGGATGATCATGATGCCGATTTGGAGGTCCCTGAAACTGATTATTTTTAAATGAATTCCACGTACACGATCTGATCTCCAAAGTTTCAATACTTTCCAAACAAACCAATTTTGTGAACAAATTAGCTGTTAGTATTCCTGTTCCTGCCGAAAAAATGCTCCAAACGCGTGATGACATTCGTCATGTTGCTGGTATCGCATGCAGTTTAAAGGTAAACGAGACCTTTATGTATACAAGCATCATTGAGATATTGAAGCTTCTGTTCCGAAATTCCCAAAATAGAGAACTTATGAAAGATGTCTTGCCAGAAAACCCTACAGTAAAGGAGTATACAAGCTTTCGGTCTGGGAAAACATACCAGAACAATGATTACTTCAAGAATTTCCCTGATGTACTTTTTTTTTCGTCTGAACTTGTACCAAAACGATGAAGAACTGAGAAATGCGCTTATAGTAATAAAGTTTTCGTGATTGATTTCAAAGTTGAAAACTTTCCTAGTGAGTGGAATAGTTCCCCAAAAGCATTCGTGATCTGAAAATGTTGGAGGAAGCCGTAACAGTTTTTTACGGGACGGAAAAATTCACTATCCGAGCAGTAGTGACCATGTTCTGCGGTAACACTTTAGTTTTGCACGATGTTTCCGGACTACTTGGACCACATGCATTCTTCTTTTGCCGAATTTGCACGGTGTCGAGACCTGCCTTTCACGAGGACCCGTTTCAGTGTTTTCCCTTGCGAACGAAGGACTGGTACGAAGAACACTTGAGTAGGGTTAAATCCGGCGAAATAACCCTATCTGAATGTGGGTAAAAACCTGTTGGATGTGCTTTGAATAACCTTAGCAATTATCACATCACACACAATTTTGCCCTTGATACGATGCATGACATTGTTGAAGGAACCACTCACAAGTAACAATTTTTGTTTTATTCCAGGCGTATAGCACTCCTTTCGGCTTTGTTGATACAACTACATTCAAAACTGTTTTGTCTATCAAAACCTACTCTATGCTTCATCAAAGCCAAAATTTGTACAAAATGGCCCACTCTATAGACGGTTGTGAAAACAAGATAATAAAACCTTTATAAGAACTTAAAGATTTTGACAATGTTCTGGTGAAAGATGTTATGACCACTGGAGAACCTTCATAAAACCTATTGGCTGCCATGAAAACCAGAATGTGGCCACAGCTGTCAAACTTCACTGTGAAATCGAGGTTGGTTTTTGTTGTTCTGCTTTGTTCGATTCTCTGCTCTTCTGATTCATTTAGCAGTAAAAAAAGGTCTAGTGTTGCGGGAAATTTGGTTTGATAGCAAAATATCCAAAACAAATTGTGTTTTCTACAGCGTATTATGCTCTAAATTATATTCGCATTTATTTTTATGGTGAATTATCGATAAATTAATCATGAATTTCCTGAAAAGTGCTTGGAATTGGATGAGATTATCTAAAAGGAATGCCGAAATTAGTCTCTGATCTACAGTTTATTTGCATACCATTGAAAATTCAATGCATTTATTTTTTCACATTTCAATTATTTCTTATATTTCAATATGGCGATTGAAAAAAAAGCACAGTTTTGCTATAAAACCAATTTTTCTTCGCAATGACTATTATAAAACCATTTGGTCTCATGGTGACTTCCTCCAATTCCAATTTGCCGTTTGATGCATTTACTGGAGGCAAAATGGTTTTATAATGCTTTTTCAACTGACCATAATAAGATAATATCAATGAGTCCTAAAGCGGCATTTCAAAACAGCATTTTACGAGTTCATAAAGTCGAAATAAAATAGCAATAGGAATAAAAGGAATTTGAGAAACAAGGTTTTAAGATTTTTGTAAACAAGCTGTGTAGGTTCTCATAAACCTGACTAAAATATGGAGCCTTTTGGCACCTCTTGGTACCATAATAAAACCGAATTAATTTCAAGTGGCTTTCATAAAACTTTAATTGTTTATTTGTTTATTTGTTGTTATAAATTTCATCTGACATATGTTTGTCTTCATGAATAAATCAGTTAACGCTAGCATTAAAATAGTCTTCTTATAAAAGTAGTCAATGGCATATTAAAATGGAACAAGGAATAAACACTATTAAACGCATCGACAGCAGCACGCAGGGGTTCGTTTATATCATAAAGATGATTACGAGGCGCAAGGTGCAAAAAGTTTCGTTGTCGTATCGCTCGTTCAGGGGCATAGAAGCACAATTGATTGAGAAGTTCCGGAGAGTCAACTTCACCGGTGATCACCTTAGCCACAAAAATAGCTTGAGCTCTACGCCTCCTTCGTTCTAACGTATCGATTCCAAGCAACCGACACCGATCTTCATAGGCAGGAAGGTTTGACGCGTCCCGCCATGGTAGGTGGCGTAGTGCGTATCGAACAAACCTACGCTGAACAGACTCCAGCCTCGCAATCCAGCAACGTTGATAAGGACTCCAGATAACGACACTATTTTCTAGTATTGAGCGCACCAACGAACAGTACAATGATTTCAGACACAGAGGGTCTCGGAAGTCTTCAGATATTTTGAAAATAAATCCAAGTTGCCGGTTTGCCTTCGCTATTACTTCGTGGTAGTGTGGCCTGAACGTCATCTCTTGATCGAGAGTTACTCCTAAGTCTTTGACCTGCCTTACACGTTGAAGTACGTTATCAGAAATATGATAATCGAATTTAATCGGCTTGCGCTTTCGGTTAAATGAAATAACAATGCATTTATTGATGCAAAGTGTCAGAAAATTTAAAGAGCACCACATCGCCATATCATCTACACGTGATTGCAGGTATTCACAGTCCTCAAGACAGTTGATTGTCATGAACATTTTTACGTCATCCGCATAAAATAATCTACACCCTGGAGGTAGAAGATGAGAGAGTTCATTGATGAACAGCGTAAACAAGAGGGGTCCGAGGTTGCTGCCTTGTGGAACACCGGAGGTATTGGTGAAACTTTCCGAGAGCGATGATCCGATTTTCACGCAGAGCAGGTGATTCTTTAGGTATGATTCGAACCAGCACGCCAAAGGGGAAGAAACACCAAGTTTTTTTAGCTCTGCCAGCAAAATGCCATGGTCCACACGGTCAAATGCTGCTTTCAAATCTGTATAAACAGCATCGATTTGACCACCAGCGTCCATTGTGCGAACAGAAAGTGAAACGAACTCGGTTAAATTCGTAGCAACAGATCGTTTCGGGAAGAAACCGTGCTGAGCCGTTGAAATGTATGTTTTGCAGGAGTTGAATAGAGCATCGTTCATGATGATTTCAAATACCTTAGAGCACGAACATAGAGATGTGATCCCTCTGTAGTTTTCTACATTCCGTTTGTCACCCTTTTTGTAGACAGGAAACATGTGAGAAAGTTTCCACTCACCGGGAAACTTACTTTCGTGCAGAGAACGTGAGAACAGCTTAGCCAATGGTACGGCAAGCGAGTTAGAGCAGTTTTTCAGAATGGACGACGGAATCCCATCCGGACCAGCAGTATACGAAATTTTCAGCTTTCTGAGCTTTCGTCAATAATAAATGCATGAAAATCAAAAGCATTACTTGGAGTGTACTGAGTCGCGGATGCTATTTGAACGGAAGTGGCAGGGATGTCATTGAAGGTACTTTTAAAATGCTTAGCAAATAGCTGACATTTACCCAGCTCAGAGCTAGCAAGTTGTTCGCCGAGATGGACTGATATAGGCAAACCAACTTCTTTGCGCTTGGAATTCACAAACGACCAAAATCCTTTAGGGTTTCTACGAAGAGATGACTGCTTACGAATAACATATCGACGATATAGGGAACGGTTGTAAACACGGTATGCATTGCTAGCACGGTTGAACTGTTGCTTACTAAACTGTGTGCAACTCCGGCAGTGATGTCGCAATGTTTTTGCTCTGGCACGTTTGAGTTGACGCAAATGGCCATTGGACCATGGGGGCTTTGGCTTCGGGCGACACAAAGGAACATGTTCAGCAATTATATCGCGAACAATGTGGCTGAAGTAGATCACAGCGTCGTCAATGCAATCAAAATCATCGATAGGTTGCCAATCGACACGGGAAATAGCAGCACAAATATCGGCATGATTAGCACGGCGGTAGTCGTACATTTCCAAACCACGGGCCAAACGCGTAAAACTATACCGTTCCGGGGGGTCAACCACCACCTCCAAAGCTGGATGGTCGGGTTTAGAGAGCGAAAACAGGCAAAAGACTTCCCAAACTTACATGCATTGCTAACTGCTTCGTTTCCAAGGACGAGATCCAAAAACCGTGAATTTCTATTCGGTACTCCATTAAGCTGAGTCAAACCAGCCTTGGTGAAAACACCAAACTGTTCTGCACGAGAGCCGAACTTGACTGCAAACACACCACCATGTGGTTATAATTTACCACTTCAGTTTCGTGCTTATAGATGAACCCGCAACGCAATGGACGCGACACGAGTGTACACGCTCGTGTTTTGCTTTAGACACCGTGTCTGTGTCTTGATTTTTGAGAAAACACCCGAGCCGAGTGGTTACGATCACAAGAAAGCTCTCAACATACACCCAGTATGACACTGGCTACCACGTCGGATGATTCTAAAAATTTGATAATTTGACTTATAGGTTTGTTTTCTTGGCCGTTGGGTGACGGGCGCATAAGTTGATTGAGTTTAACAAGCGTGGCATGGGTAGAAATAAAATAAATGAACCACGCGTGTATTCCACAATCGGATGGAAACACTCGGCTGTGGTGTTTGCCGAATCATCATACACGGTGTCTGAAGGCAAAACACGAGCACTGGCATTGGTGTTGTACCAACCGCGTGGCGTGTAAGTCTGGAAGCACGAAGTCAAAGTGGTGAATTCAATACACGCACTAGCGTGGTAAAAAATAGCTCGGCGTGCAGTGTAGTGTTTGGACATGGCTGAGTCAAACCATGGAAGGAAAGACCGTCGACTAACGCACAGCCGGAATTAGAAAGAACAGATTGAGGGTTGACTTCTAGAAATCCGTTATCCGTTGCATTCCACTGCAAATACGGTTGATTGTAATCCCCAAACTGCAACACGAAGTCATTCAAAGCCAGGTTGGAGATTATTGAACCGATGGAATCCAGATGATCGAGTATGCAACTCATATGGCCCGTAACGCTGGTAGATCACCTTTTCGTGGTGCGTTACGGGGTATCAGATCTACCACCGAACCCTAGTCTGAATTAATTCAAACTAGGGAACATATTTGTTTTTGTAATCAAAGGAACATATATTAGTCCTTATTACATTTTATGTCTTGTGAAAAGTGACAATACTCGGATTGAGCCACCGAGGATGAGCTTGGAATAAGGGAAACATGGTAAGTATTCATTTATGTGAATTCTCATTTTTCTATTTGATGTTCTATAGTTTGAATTGCTTATGACTAGGGTTCTGATGCATGGTCAGTATCGGAGTCATTGTTTGTTTTGTTTGCAATAAAACCGGTTTTGACGGATAAAGGGGTGCGCCTTTGAAGAGTACTGTCGCTCACAAAGGGTTTAAATAGCGGAAACTTTCAATAAAACTCGATTCATTGCCAACAAAACAAACAATGACAACTGTAACAACACCGAATACTTCATCATTTCTCAATAGTGATGAAGTAACTCGACATGCACTAAACAAAGGATACGGGATATACTACAATAGATCAAATTACTGGTCGCAGTGGTTTATGTCCCGAACAGAGGAAAAAAAAAAAATGCAACTCATATTGTCACGTCGGTCAGGGGGTAGATAGATAACTCCAACGCTGATGATTCGAGTAGGCGTCGAGATTTTGATCCATAACTGCTCAAGAGTTATACTCGTCGTTGTAGGATCGATAAAGCTGTTCCAATACTTGGAGACCGCGATCAAAACACCACCACCACGGACCTTTGAGCTGTTCGTTGCATTGCGATCGGTGCGGTAAACAGCAAACTTGGGGCCAAATAGCTGTGCATTGTGGAATCGTTCATCCAGCCAAGTCTCCGTCAAAACAATGACATCATAATCGCATTCGCTGACAGCCAAGAAAAACGAATCTACCTTAGTTCGGAGTCCGCGTACGTTTTGGTAATAAATCCGCATAGCAGAAAGAGGTACTATGTCATTGTGCACAATAACATCAGTCGAGCAACCTCTAGAACCGTCAGAGATGAAGTTTCCAGGCGACGGCGACTCAAAGTTGGATAAGGCGCCAGGTGCACACCTGGGTTGATCACTAGAAGCGATAGACGTTACCGGAATGAAGTTGTTCGAATCGCAATTATACTTGCCTGTGTGGACGGTTTGGAAGACCCCCTTTCCATACCCAAACACAGGACCAGGATGACTGTTGGTCGCTGGCTGCAATGGCTCGACTGTGATGAGAGGATTGGAGGCTTCCATGAGGCTTGCAGGCATACATCCCGGAGGTACGACGAGCATCAATGGATCGGTTGGTCTATCATTCAGTTGGCTGGAAACATTTGGAGTATCAGGAACGAAATAGGCAGGAATATGTTCATCGGAGTAGTACTTGCCCGAAGTGGTAGTATGGAAGACCCCGTCTCCAATCCCAAACACAGGGCCGGGACGTCTGTTGAGCGCTGGCAGGAAAGCCCAGCAAGAAAAATGTTAGAGTTAGACGTGGTTAGACATTTGTTCGACGTTACCAACATAAAGCTTTAACTACCAGTTGCATGCTTTTAGGAGGAATTTGTTACGCTTTGCTGTGATTCTCTTTTCAGCGTGCTTTACCAACATAAGTCGAGATGCACACCGATGAGACGGAAGTTTGACATCACATATCATTTTAAAACATCGAGTCAAAGTCTTACGGCGTGAGGAATATGCCGACAAGATGTTTTGGAGTACATACAGATGTTACTTCAGTGGGCGCCCGGCCTAAAGCTTCATGATCTGACTAGGTGGATTTCAGCGTTGCCAGAGCATCTGTTTATGTTTTATTTAATTGAATTACAAAAGTAATTGATTTACGGTAGTAATAATACTAATTTTGTCATAATAACAATCCTAAGGTATGTTTTAAAGCTTTCAGGTCTGATACATTCGGTTGCTCCGGTATTAAATACTTTCAGAACTAGATTTTTATAGACACATTCTCCAAGACACATGTTTTAAGATATGCTCTATGAATAGTCATTTGCTTGAATTGATTAATTGTCCCTGAATTATAAAGAAAGATATACAGGTTACTTTCAAAGAAACTAACACAGGGCAATATTTCCAGTGAAAATTATCAATCTATGAATCCTTTTATTTTTCTACAAAAAAATCTGAATTTCCACAAAGCTACTTAATAGCTTGAGACGCAAATCCTGTGGTAATGTTTTGAAAATCCCTTTGACAAAATTACTGAGCAATTACAATATATCTGAACATTTACGCACCAAACCTTAATGATCTACAAATTTTTTTGCCTTATATACAGCATTCCTGATAAATTTGATTGATTATTCATTCTTATCGCTTTCAAGAGCTTGAATTTCGAACACACTTTCTAGAGCAGATCTTGAACTCTGTGTAGTTGAATATTTTAACGTATACGTATGACTGTAAATTTAAATGAATTTCAAATGGTGAGTTGACAACCGGAGGGAGGGTGCGACCGACCTCCTGTCAACACAAGTTCCTATCTACGAGTCATATGATCAGCTGACCAGTCTGCTGGTGACGCTGGTTGACGTAGCCTGGACAATGTTGTCAATTTGGCTATAGTGAAGGGAGGGGGTTGTTGTGGCTGAAAATGGTGTACCACTAAATCACATTGTATATTTTCCATTTTCTTTAATTTATAGTTGCAGCACACTTTGGGGTCATTTTTGCATTCCAAAACCATTTATCTTGGGGGCATAGAGAAGCATGACAAGCATGAAAGGGTCAATTCCTTTTTTTTTCAGAATTTCAGCATAACATTTGTATTTACTTCTGAACCTTAACTATTTCCTGGCGTGTGCATATAAGCAGCATTTGATTATATTCTGATTAACTCTTCCATTTTTTTTTCCAAAATCATCTGACCAGGGTCTTCGATAACTCAAATTGCCATCCATGAAATGTAACTAAAACGGTATAAATGAGTTGGAATGCCCACTTTCCGTCATTAATAATTTGTAAATAAAGCGGGTTTCTCGCTTGATTAGGGCATCCTCTTGTTGGTTAGCTCGTATTTTTGACCAATTGTACAATCTTGTTGTTGGATTTAGTTGTTACGGTTTCACAGGCCGCTACAAAGAAACACCATGCTGGAGGTGGCTGGGTTCCATTCCCGTTCTACTCTAGGAATTTTTCGTCAAGGAAAATTTCTCGACTCCCTGGGCATAGGGTATGATTATACTTGCCACACAACCATACTAATGCGTAAATGGTACCTGGCATCGAAAGGTCTCAATTAATAACTTTGGAAGTGCATTTGTAACACTAAGTTGAGAGCAAGCAATAAGCTGAAATTTGACCATTGATGACATTTGGCCTAATGCAAACCTTTTTCAGTATTGCGAATTGGGTTATTCGACTTGTTGGATCGTTTTGTTGGAAGGAGACTCTTATGTTTTCGCGGGTTTCGTGTAAGTGTTTCTGTTTACGGGTCGACTCCTTCGTTTTTGGAACTTCCCAGAGCGTACACAGAACTGTGAACTCAGACCGATAATTCAAATTGATTTTGCTGGTCAGTGGAGCTGCATGCAAGACAAGGTCTTAGAAAGGATGGTGGCTCAAAAAGATGATTTTTTTGATGAATTTCTATTGATATAGTAACTGAGTTAATTTTCAATCACTTTTGCGGTTAATTTAGTGGTGGGTCATTAGGCTAAATGCCATTAGATCGAACGCCAATAGGCCGCGTATTATTAGGTCGAAAGGCCAAATGGATTGCTAGGCTGGAAGAGAGTAAAATACAGTCATACCACAAATAAAGTAAAACGAACAACGTAACTAGAATTAACATAACTTAAACCTCAATATAAGGATACTTATAAACATAATCTTTCGCATCAGAAAGAAACCTTATATATAATTATTTTATATCGAATCAAAATTTTTGGCTCGACTTATTTTTGGCGATGTTAATTAAATTTATCAAAATTTATTAAATGCTATCAAAAACCTATTTTATAGAGTAAAGTTTAGTTAAGGTTGCGCTAAGATTTGTGAATTGTCACTTAAACTTGAGATTTCGAAAATAAATTAAAATGTTCGATCAAAATATCACGTACGATGTTGTTGAGTTTTACTATCATCAAGCATTATTAATGATTATTATTGATCTTAAATTGGTCTCACAATGTATTGCTCTAACTTTAAAATCTAAGACGTAAGACTAAGAGTATTATTTGAAATTGACAGTGAATATGCTTCTTTCTATCTACCAATTAGGGCAATGCACTGTTATATTCCGTCAACAATACAACTATATTACTTGATATAGCTTTACTTTATATCAACATTCATGCATCTAGTTTTTACTGAAAATAATATGCTTGACATTTGAGTTCAAGATACTCAATATCACGTAATGTAGCTTTTTGTCTTGATGGGGTATTACATAATGTTGTAAAATGTGTCAAGATCTACAATTTGATCGTACTTCACATAGATAAATTTAGCTTTTGAAACAAGTTATCAGTAAGTTCATCCAAATGAATCGTAATGACTATTTACAGCACTGCTTGTGAACCATGGTTGTAACATTAAGGTTATCTGGTTAGAAAATATTCCTGTGAAATATGTATAGACATTAAAAAAAATTTCAGGCTTATGATTTCAAACAAATTTATCAAAAAAAAACTCATTCTTTCCCGCTTTGCTTTGCTTGCATGGCAAGTCCCGCTTTGCTTGTGATGGGTTGAAGCGCCAACGTATGATTGCCCCCATGCTACGCAATCCAAGTGGTGAATTTGAAGCTGTCGAATGAAAATCGGCCCTGATAACCGTCGCCCAAAGCAGTGAGGGGTGCCCCCAAGCGCAAAGTTGCAGCCGTTGCCGGAGGCTTGGCCGAGGCCGAAACGCTGGTTGCCCTCAAGGATCTGTTGAACCGTTTGGGATCGGAAACTTTGTGCACTTTGTACACAGATCAACACATCAAGGATTATAAGAAGGTACCTTTTATTTACAAATAAAGATGTCTCATTAATTTAATTATTCTAAAAAATAAACCCATCTTCCTAAAAACAATAAACATGAAAGTGAAAATTGTTTTTAGAAATCAATTTTAAAATGCATAACGGACACGTTCAGTTATCATAATCAACAATAATGTGTTTCATAAGGCTGTGTTATGAAACTCTTGTAGTTATCATATGTAAAACATAGCTGGTAATGAAGACAAAAAACATCGCATTCGCATTCATAAGGTAAAAGTATGAAATTCAAATCGATTCCTTGTGGCTAAATTTCATAAGGTTTTTGAATGAACTTCTTAAGTTCCTTTGTTCAGTGTAGGACAAATTGAAAAAATATTTTAACACTCTGTGAAGTAATAGAACATAGGCATTTAATTTTAGTATAAGGATGTATCCATGTAAGAATTATCCATGTAACAAAACGGTCTACTATTGTTTAACGTCTAATAAATAAATATTTAACCAGTCTCGTTCATATTTGAGCAGGAGGTACATATGAAATCTGATTTCTTTTGACGCAATATAAAGTTAATTGAAAATAATTATGGCAACGCTGGCAGATAGAGCTCGAATGAATTACGTCGCAGATGTTGTTCTTTATTGTTCCAGTCATTTGCCTCAGTCGGCAAACTTGGCGGTGTTTGAAGCTGCAAACAAGAGGAGCGGGATATGACGATTTAAGCTGCCCAAAAATAGGTGAGTAATCAAAGTTTTATGGTCGTTTGTTGTCACTCTGCTAGTATTGCAAAAGTGACAAGTTTTGTGTAGCAGAGTGTCAAGAAACGACCATAAAACTTTGATTGCAAAACCTAATCTAACGGGTCTAACCACCCGTAGTAAATATCGCCTAAATCTAGTCTATCGTTGAACTAGTTGGTAAGCTTTTTTACCCAGTAACGTCTAACATTATGTGTCAGATGTGTCTAACAGGCGTCTAACATTAGACGAAAGTTAGACAAAATGTTCGACGAACAGTCTAACGTGTTCGACTAACGTTAGACTAATGTTAGACGAACCTTTCTTACTGGGAAAAAAATATATAATTACTTATATTTCTTGGCGACTCCACGAACCCTTGTCCAGTCAACAAATCCTTCGACTGCCTTTCAGTTTTTCCCAATCCGTTCAGCTCAGTAGGTTGTACTTAGTTCCTGAATCGATCACCGCAGCTACGACAACTCCACCAATTTAACACTGCAGCGCATCACTGTCCAAAGTGGTCACTTGGAAAACGTATTCTGTGGTCTCGTCCATAATATGCTTCACCGTGTTTGAATCACCGGCAATGTTCTATTTGGCAGCATTCTTGTTTTGGTTCATGTTCTCCTGATGTCCAATCCGATAGTTGCCACCTACTCGGGTAAGCTGCTTGTTCGTAAGACACTTCTTCGCAGAGTGGTCTCTACCTCCACACTTATTGCACAGAAAAAAAAACCCATAGCAAATTTACATACATATCCCACAGGCAGCAAATTATAATTACGCATAAAGAAGCACACCTTCTGTGACTCTTTGTTCAGTCTCTCTACTCGTTACCACTTTTTACCTCGCACAGCGAAACCCGTACCGGCCGCAGTGCTTTATGTTTATTAGGCGAAAAAACCCAATTTGGTAAAACTGCAAAGGATGCATTTATTGATGTCGCCCCAGCTGTCTCATAGGAAAACTGTATTCGATAAGCCCTATAAATAAGAAACGCCGAAACATACAAGAATTATTCGTTCTGAGCTCGACCCAACCGGAGGTTCTCCGATCATTGGCCAATCGACTACTCTCAACAAAGTAATAAGTTTTTCTTCACTACTACGGGTTGAGACCTGCAGGTTTCAAAAGAAAGCCCAGGCATGCAAAAATGAAGTCTACGCCCGTTTTATGGAATTACATCGAAACATAGTTTAGTTGCCTGGTGTGGGACATATGGCATCTCATGCCAAATGTCCATTGTATCCACAACGATGACATTCAACTTGTGCGCGGTCTCACTGAATCGTTTGCGCTTGGGTGCATATCGAGTTTCATAATTTTTGTTGACTTCACTTGCTGTTGGCTTACAATGGCCGAACCAGCGACAAATCTTAGCCAGGCTTAGCCGGCTGTTTCGCCGGCCACCTGTATCTTGCCGTTTCTGTTTCGGGAACCGTTCTACCCCAAAGAAAGTTCGCGACGAAGATGCAATACCCACGCGAGCAAAACCCTCTAAAAATGTTCGGGGTTCTGTCCAGTTCGCCAACAGTGCACTGGCAAAAGTCCTACTCTGCCTACCACCGAATATCAGACTCATGTAAATTTTCAACACCAGATTCAATATGTGATGGTCATATGTGTGTGCGTGCGCGCTGGTGCTTTTGTATGTGTATGTGTGTGTGGGTGGGGGGGGGGGGGTGACTTTGAGTCATGCATCCTTCTTCTCTTTCTAGAAAGCGAGTAATGGCGCTACAACCGTAAGCCATAAAAGGCTAGGACAAGACTTAGTCCTCATGCCCCAACCGACAGACAAGCTCTGGATGCACGTAGGAAACGCCTGAGTTCCAGCCCAGGAAAGCGGACAACAAAGGAGT